>CM064912.1:82961754-83287395 GCA_032727855.1 Quercus ilex subsp. ballota | reverse complement strand
TCTAATTTTTGATTGAACGAGAAGTAAGTAAAACCTACAATGTTTCCCAAATCTCAAAATCATACACCTGCTTTTTAACCGTCTATGTGATATTAAATGCTTGGTCACCATGTGTGCCGTGGGGGGCAAAAGCCCAGATCTACCACTTGGGCCTGGGGCCCTGTTCTTTGTGGCATCCTACGTCCGAAGAGCAAAAGCGGGCTGGGACCTCCTGCGGACATGAGGCCCAAAGGTGGCCGAAAAGTATAATCCGAAGAGAACATTCATTGTCCGAAGAGATTTTACTCCTCGGATACGGGTAGTTCTGGTTAAATACATGTACAGGGAGCCCGAGTGCCCTTCCTGACAATATGGGTGACAAAAACAAGCTCTAGGCACTCCTGAGGATGATAAGAATGAAGAAATATCTAAAGGAAAAGCTGCTACCCACCGTATTTAATGCACTGCAACAGCTTTTCTGGCCGCATTTATGTGGAGAGGACCCCTGAACAGTGAAACCTCAGCTACCACCACTCACAAAGAACTAAAGTGGGCGCATGATATGACACGCGCTCAAGTGTATACCCAGAGGGGGAACAGGTGGACAATGGAGATGAGGGAGAAAGGTGCTATATAAAGAAGGTCGATCCCTGAAAAAAAGGGGGGGGGAAAGGAGGAGAAAAGCTTTACTGTAGCTCTGAACGTTGTAATTACTGTTCATTCAATAAGATGTCTCTTCGGACTTTCACCTAAATAGCCTCAGTCTTTATTTTATGCTATTTCTACCTCACGTAACTTGTCCATCCATAGTTTAATTCAGATCCAGCCCAGCTCTTTCACCCACTTTCTACAAATTCATTGTGCTGGGTTCGTAGGGCCTCTAACCCATCCTTTTTGGGCTTGGGCTACGAAAACTGACCCTACAATTGGCGCCGTCTGTGGGAAGAGCTTGTGTAGGGGAGAAAACAACAGTAGGTGATGGCCGAACCAAGTCAGCAAGAAGCAGAATCCAGGGCATCTCAGCACGTGGACCCTTTTTTCAACCTGGAGAGAAGACAAGACCGCGAAGGTAGTGTACACACCGTGCCCTTTGACCAGAGCCAATCACACATTGGCAGTCACATGTCCCATGCAGAAGAGAGCCGAGATTTGCAACGAGAGGTTGAAAAGCAAAAAAGGGAGCTGCGCCATGCAAAGAGGAAACGGGCTTCCTCGTATTCTGATGAGGACCCTGATGATGATCCAGACGTTACTTATCAACATAAATCCAGGACACCAGCCAGTGAGTCCTATTCTTATGAACAAGAAACCCGTCGTAAGGGGCAACGTAGAGGTCCATCACATGAAGACGTGGGAAATGACGCCATGAGCAGGGCTCTAAATCAGATTTCTAGGTCACCCTTCACGCGCAGGATTGAGGAGGCGAAACTTCCTCAGCGCTTTAACCAACCAACGTTCACCGTCTACAATGGTAAGACGGATCCCGTGGAACACGTGAGTCATTTTAACCAGAAGATGGCTGTCTACTCTAGGGACGAGGCACTGATGTGCAAGGTTTTCCCCTCTAGTCTTGGACCAGTCGCGATGAGGTGGTTTGATGGACTAATCCCAAATTCCGTCAGCTCTTTCAAAGAGCTCACCCAAGCCTTTGGTTCGCGTTTTGTCACCTGCCGAAGAGTGGCCCGACCTCTGTCGTCATTGCTGTCTTTAAGCATGCAGAAAGGAGAAACCCTGAAGGTGTATTCGGATAGATATTGGGAGATGTTCAACGACATGGAGGGCAATTTTGATGCAATGGCCCTAGAAACATTTAAGCTCGGTCTTCCTACCGACCATGGTTTAAGGACATCTTTGTCTGGCAAACCTGTTACTAGCATGCGTCAGCTAATGGATCGCATTAAGAAGTATAAGAGGGTCGAAGAAGACTAGCAACAAGGAAAAGGCAAGGACAAGGTTATCCCCCAGAAGAGGAGGGACTTTAGGTCGGATCGATACCACAATAACAAACCGAGGAGGGATTTTCCTGTGCAGTTAGGATCAACCAATCCTTAGGCAGTCAACACCGTATTCAGAGATCCAGTCCACCAAGTTTTGGAAAAGGTCAGGAACGAGCCATTCTTCAAGTGGCCGAATAAAATGGTAGGGAATCCTGATAGGCGTAATCGCAATCTCTATTGCCAGTACCACCAGGATCATGGACACACGACCGAGGACTGCAGAAGTTTGTGGGATCATTTGAATCAGTTGGTCGGTGAAGGCAAATTGAGGCATCTCCTGCATCACTCTAGTGGTCGAGAGGGCCAGATGAATTCAGAGTCCAGGAGGGACGATCCTTTAAAACCCCCTCTGAGAACTATCAACGTTATCTTTGTAGCCCCAGGGAGAACAGGATCCTGGCCATTTAAGGTCATGTCAGTAGATCGGCTGCCTGCGGGGGAGTTTGGCCAAGGTCCGAAGAGATGCAAATCGAATGGTCATCCAGTTTTAGGGTTCTCGGATGCTGACAAGGTGGGGACTGCCCAGCCTCATGATGATGCGTTGGTCATAACCCTCAGAATCGGAGGGTACGATGTGAAACGGGTGCTGGTTGACCAAGGCAGTGCGGCAGAAATTATGTACCCTGACCTCTACAGGGGGCTGAACCTCAAACCCAGTGACTTAACGCCGTACAGTTCTCCATTGATCAATTTCGAAGGAAGGGTCGTGACCCCTAAGGGCCAAATACGATTACCTGTGCAGACTGGCTCAGAGGTGGTGGAAGTGGATTTCATAGTTGTAGACGTCTTTTCGCCCTATACGGCAATTGTAGCCAGACCTTGGCTTCATGCTTTAGGGGTAGTTTCTTCCACCTTACATCAGAAAATCAAGTATCCATCCGAAGGCTAGGTTTTTGAAATCTGTGGGGATCAATCCGTGGCTAGACAATGCTTGGTGGCTGCCATTCAACATGAGCCGGAAGCCGAGTCACCAGCGAAAGCCGAAGAGGGCCTATAGCAACGAAAGCTTTGGTTATCGCCCACTAAAGAGCCGGATAAGGGCGCAGGGTGCGAAGATTTAACAAAAGTCATCGTTGGAGGTGACCCTGAAAAATTCTTTTGGGTCGGATCCTAGTTACCTTTGCAGGAAAAGGAGAAGTTAGTGCAGCTTCTTAAGGAAAACCTCGACGTATTCGCTTGGAACGCTTATGAAGCCCCTGGGGTGGATCCGGAATTCATATGCCACTATTTGAAAGTAAATCCCATGGTCACCCCTAAGAAGCAGCCTCCTCGGCGCCCATCTAAAGAACATGCCGAAGCAGTTAGAGAAGAAGTAGCAAAACTCAAGCAGGCTGGAGCTATTAAAGAGATTTTCTACCCAGAGTGGTTGGCAAATACTATGGTGGTGAAGAAGAAGAACGGAAAATGGCGAGTATGTGTGGATTTCACTGACTTAAATAGGGCGTGCCCTAAAGATCCATTTCCCATGCCAAAAATCGATCAGCTTGTAGATGCCACTGTCGGGCACCCCTGGATGAGCTTCTTGGATGCGTTTCAAGGCTATCACCAGATACCCTTAGCCCTGGACGATCAGGAGAAGACTGCTTTTGTAACTCCCATTGGTAATTACCATTATAAGGTGATGTCATTCGGCTTAAAAAATGCGGGTTCTACTTACCAAAGGATGATGACGAGGATGTTCGAATCACAGCTAGGAAAAAATATCGAGATTTACATAGACGACATGGTTGTGAAGAGCAAAGTGGTGGCCGAGCATGTAAAGGATCTCGAAAGTACTTTTGCAGTTCTTAGGAAATACAAGCTGCGCTTGAATGCTTCTAAGTGCTCATTTGGCGTGGGATCAGGCAAGTTCCTAGGATATATGGTGACTCACAGAGGAATTGAGATCAACCCCGATCAGATAAGGGCCATCAATGAGCTACAGGCTCCTCGGAATCCCAAGGAAGTTCAGAAACTGACTGGGATGACCGCAGCTCTAAATCGATTTATCTCGTGATCAGCAGATAGGTGTCGGCCTTTCTTTTCCTTGATTAATAAATGGAAAGGGTTCGAGTGGACAGAAGAGTGTGCTATGGCTTTCCAGCAATTAAAGGATTATCTAGCTCGACCGCCAATTATGTCCAGCCCTGAGCCAGACGAAGTCTTGTTTGCGTACATCGCTGTAGCTTCCCATGCCATAAGCTTGGTGCTGATCCGAGCAGATGGCGGTGTACAAAAACCAGTTTACTGTGTAAGCAAATCGCTGCATGAAGCCGAGATCCGTTATTTACCATTAGAAAAGGCTATTCTAGCAGTGGTGCTTGGTACGCGAAAGCTCCCGCATTATTTCCAAGCCCATACGGTCATTGTTCTCACCCAGCTTCCGCTCAGGGCAATACTCCGCAGCGCGGATTATACCGGAAGAATTGCTAAATGGGGGACGATCCTAAGGGCTTTTGATATCAAGTACATGCCACGCACCTCGATCAAAGGTCAGGTGATCGCTGATTTGGTAGCTGAGTTCACGGAGCCCCAATTAGAAGAGGTAAAGCCGACGTCAGACATGGATGAAAAATCAGTTGGCATGATTTCTCAACAAGGCCCTTCCCATTGGGAGGCATACGTAGATGGTGCTGCGAACCAAAAAGGCTCTGAAGTGGGGCTAGTGTTGATGTCCCCCGAGGGAATCATTATTGAAAAAGCACTAAGGCTGGGCTTTTCGGCAACAAATAATGAGGCGGAATACGAAACTCTACTGATGGAGATGAGTATGGTCCAGAAGATGGGAGGAAAAGCAGTAAAGCTATTCTCAGATTCAAGGTTGATTGTAGGTCAAGTGCAGGGGGAGTTTGAGGCGAAAGATGAAAGAATGTAGGGGTACCTGAGCCGAGTTAAACACCTGCAAACGGGGTTCGAATCTTTCAACCTAGTGCATGTTCCCAGAAGTGGTAACGCACACGCTGACTCCTTAGCCACTCTAGCCACCTCTTCGGCGCGAGGTTTGCCGAGGATTATCCTCGTTGAAGACTTGCATGAGCCTACTCATGCAAGAGGAGAGGTAATCCAAGTACATCAAGTCAGGGCTGGACTCAGTTGGATGGACCCTTTAGTTAAATTTCTAAAGGAAGATGTCTTGCCTGAAGAAAAGGGGGAGGCCGACAAAATTCGAAGGAAAGCGACCAGGTTCTAGTTATCCGAAGATCAGAAGCTATATAAACGGTCCTATTCAGGACCTTATTTGTTGTGCATGTCTCCCGAAGCGGCTGAGCTATTATTAGAAGAGTTGCATGAAGGAATCTGTGGAAGCCACACTGGGGGTAGGTTTTTGGCTCACCGAGCTCTTACTCAGGGTTATTGGTGGCCCAACATGCAAAAAGAAGCCCTCAATTATGTTAAAAAATGTGATCAGTGCCAGCGATTTGCCCCACGCATTCATCAGCCCGGAGGAACTCTTAACCCGCTAACCAGCCCATGGCCTTTTGCCCAGTGGAGCTTGGACATCGTGGGGCCGTTCCCTAAGGCTACAGGAAACAAGAGATATCTGCTGGTTGGCACTGACTACTTCACCAAGTGGGTTGAAGCAGAACCTCTGGCCAACATCCGAGACGTAGATGTGCAGAAGTTTGTGTGGAAGAGTATAGTTACTCGATTTGGAGTTCCACAGTCTTATCTCGGACAATGGTCTCCAGTTTGATAGCAAAGCATTTAGGGGTTACTGTAGCAAACTGGGAATCATGAACAGATATTCCACCCCAGCATATCCCCAGGGCAATGGCCAAGCAGAAGCTGTCAACAAGGTCATTGTGAGTGGCCTGAAAAAGAGACTTGACGACGCAAAGGGCAAATGGGTGGAAGAATTGCCACATGTGCTTTGGGCCTACAGAACTACTCCGCACAGGTCTACTGGAGAGACTCCTTTCTCGATGACCTATGGGGCTGAAGCTGTCATACCCCTGGAAACTGGATTCCCAACGTTGAAAACTAGTTCATTCAACCTAACGAGTAACAATGAGCAGCTAGAGAAGAGTTTGGACCTAATCGATGAAAGGAGGGAAAACGCAATGGTTCGATTGGCGCATTACCAGCAAAAGCTCAGACAGGGTTACGACGTCAACGTAAAGTTTAGACCTTTGGAACCTGGCGATCTCGTGTTAAGAAAAGTGGTCGGCACTGCGAAAAACCCAGCTTGGGGAAAATTAGGGCCTAATTGGGAAGGGCCATATCGTATCACTTCAGGGGCTGGCATTGGGGCGTATTTCCTTGAAAACTTGGATAGTCATGTGATACCACGTCCTTGGAATGTAAATAACCTCAAAAGGTATTATTATTAATCGAATTGTCCTTATAATCAACATAACAACATGTCATATGTACAGTTCTTTTAAGTGTTTAAACTTAAATCCAATCATGCCTGTAGTCCTCGGACTAGATGATTTGGGTTAGTTAACACTCCATTACAGTTCTTTTAAGTGTTTAAACTTAAATCCAATCATGCTTGTAGTCCTCGGACCAGATGATTTGGGTTAGTTAACACTCCATTACAGTTCTTTTAAGTGTTTAAACTTAAATCCAATCATGCCTGTATTCCTCGGATCAGATGATTTGGGTTAGTTAACACTCCATTACAGTTCTTTTAAGTGTTTAAACTTAAATCCAATCATGCCTGTAGTCCTCGGACCAGATGATTTGGGTTAGTTAACACTCCATTACAGTTCTTTTAAGTGTTTAAACTTAAATCCAATCATGCCTATAGTCCTCGGACCAGATGATTTGGGTTAGTTAACACTCCACTACAGTTCTTTTAAGTGTTTAAACTTAAATCCAATCATGCCTGTAGTCCTCGGACCAGATGATTTGGGTTAGTTAACACTCCATTACAGTTCTTTTAAGTGTTTAAACTTAAATCCAATCATGCCTGTAGTCCTCGGACCAGATGATTTGGGTTAGTTAACACTTCATTACAGTTCTTTTAAGTGTTTAAACTTAAATCCAACCATGCCTGTAGTCCTCAGACTAGATGATTTGAGTTAGTTAACACTCCATTATAGTTCTTTTAAGTGTTTAAATTTAAACCCAATCATGCCTGTAGTCCTCGGACCAGATGATTTGGGTTAGTTTGCACTTCATTACAGTTCTTTTAAGTGTTTAAACTTAAATCCAACCATGTCTGTAGTCCTCGGACCAGATGATTTGGGTTAGTTAACACTCCATTACAGTTCTTTTAAGTGTTTAAACTTAAACCCAATCATGCCTGTAGTCCTCGGACCAGATGATTTGGGTTAGTTTGCACTTCATTACAGTTCTTTTAAGTGTTTAAACTTAAACCCAATCATGCCTGTAGTCCTCGGACCAGATGATTTGGGTTAGTTTGCACTTCATTACAGTTCTTCTAAGTGTTTAAACTTAAATCCAACCATGCCTGTAATCCTCGGACCAGATGATTTGGGTTAGTTAACACTCCATTACAGTTCTTTTAAGTGTTTAAACTTAAACCCAATCATGCCTGTAGTCCTCGGACCAAATGATTTGGGTTAGTTTGCACTCCACTACAGTTCTTTTAAGTGTTTAAACTTAAACCCAATCATGCCTGTAGTCCTCGAACCAGATGATTTGGGTTAGTTTGCACTTCATTACAGTCATCCGAGTGTTTAAGTCTAAATCTAATGCAACTGCTATTGCTGAAATATCGTCCTCTGATAAGCCATGATTGAAACCCCTAATTATATTTAAATTATCCCTGGTTCATGTTGCCTCTTATTGATAGTTCCTGTACATTCTGCTTATTTTTAGTAACAACCATAGCCATGCGCATTGTTAACATAATATTAGAATCACAATTACCTATATTTCCATAGTATTAAAGTGCAAGACCTTATAACAAAAGTAAAAGAAAAATTACTTCATTAATTAAAAAAGAATAAATTACATTCTCATTTAAAAAAAAAAAAAAAAAAAAACCAGAATAAATTACAATCTCCTATCAGTCTATTCTTTTGCTGGAGGGATCACATTGTCAGCAGCCTGGCCCATCCGAGCAGCAGCTGCTGGGGCTTGACCCTCGGGCTCAGTAGAAGTCTTCTCTCCCTCTAACCCATTGCCTTTGTTTTTTCCTGGTTCAGCCGGTTTACCATTTTCACCTGGCTGACCAGTCTCTTTTGGGGCATCAAGGGTGGAAGGGGGAGCTTGACTGACCAAGCCTTGCTCTGAATCGCTGGAAGCTGGGGAGCAGCAAGAGGGTCAGGACCTGGGAGCTCTCGGATTTCAGGATCATAATATATGCTCCCAAGCAACCTCAGGGGGGAATTCGAGGGAACCCCAGCAGCATCCAGTGCCTTTTGACAGGTTATGCCGCAATAATCACGACTAACCGAGGCAAATTGCTCGGTAAGCTGCTGCCCGGTCTCATCCACCCCCAACTGATACGCCGCCTTCCTCTCAGCTTCAATTGACTCCTTGGCCAGTTGAGCCTTTTGTTCGGCTGCTAGGGCATTCTTTTTGGCCTTTTGAAGCTCAGCTCTGAGACCCTTCACTAGCTCCCTTTCAGTCGCCAAGTTGATCTCTGTCATGTGCAGCTGTTTGCGCTGCTCCTCGGCCTGGGTCTCGGCGTTCTTTAGGCCGGCCTGGAGGCTGTTCCTTTGATTAGTCATGTCTTTCAGCTGCTCTGACACGTGAACATAGTCCTCCTTCAACTGACCCAGAGATCTCTCCGTCTCGGATTGAGACTGAGCTGCTGCTTGAGCCTCGAGGTAGGACTTCTTATTCCATTCCTCAGCTACATAAATTTGCTGAGTAATCTGCATGACAACATTTTCAACATTAAGTAAGGAAGAGAAGCGAAGCCAATTAAGGATAAAACCTGGATTAAGAGAGTTTATTTACCATGGCCACGTCCCTCTTAAGGGACAAAAAGAGCTCTTTCTGGTTGAAGCGCTTGTAGGAGTCCATGTCATGAGGGAAAAGGAGTGGCTACTGCAGGGCCTCAGCAACATACCCTGCCCTTCCCCCATCATAGTTACGGAGGGAGGTGTCCCAAGGAAAGGGAGCGCCATCCAGCTCTAACCTTGGGGACCAAATGCGAGTTCCCCCTCCTCGGCAGACGTCAGCCACAACCATGTCCTCTCGGCTCTCGGTGGAGGAGGCCCTCTTGCTTCGGTGGTCTCGTACCACCTTTTGTTGTTTATTAGTCTTAGGTGGCACAACCACCTCCCTCTCTTCAGGCTCGTGGGGCCTCTTTTTCTGCAGGCTTGGTATGGGCTTCAAACCTGGGTCAGGGACCTGAGTAGGCGCTGGGGGCAGGGTCACCACTGCTTTAGACGTCCCAGCATCTTTGTGCTCGGTCTTTTGGCCCCTCTTCTTCATTAAACTCCTTAAGTCCATGTCTTCGTCCGACGAGTCTTCAGGACTGGCAACGATCAGGACGGGGTGAATGCTTGAATGCCTGTCGATCTCTTCCTCGGCGTCCGAGACCCCTACCACTTGTTCTCCCCCTGGCGCTTCCCCCTCGAAATGGAACTTGTCTATTTGCTCCTCAAGTGAAGAGCTAGAGGAACCAACTCTTTCACCCTCAACCTCTTGTCCGAGGGGAACTTGTTGGAGTGGTTGAACGAGAGGAGGTATATTCCGAGGGTTTGGATGTGGCACGGGTGGAAGTTCGTGCGGTGCCAAAAAACCCTTCCAGGACACGTCAATACGGTTGAGGCGGCGGTCTCCCTGGGTTATCGCATTGCCAACCGGTTGGAAGTCTTTGGGTTTCGCTTTATACCCTAGGATGAGGGGAGCCGATCGGAGTTGTCCATCCTCGCTAACAAAGATCTCCGACCGTAATAAAAAGTTCAGCGCAGCGACGTTGGTGAGACTGAGCTGAGGAGTAATGTGTTCTTTATCTGTTACAAATCACAGCAAAGTTTGATTATAAAATCGAAAGCAGCAACACAAAGAATCAGAAACTGTTAAAGAGCACGGATCCTAAGTCTACGGTCAGAGTGCCTAAAGCTAATGTCCCACCTGGCTCTCCATGCTTGGTCGGACAATGAGGGCCGTTATACCACACGCCCAAGACGATCACGTAGTCGTCCTTCAGCCCTTTGTTGGACTTGGGGAGGCAGGAAATCAGTCGAACAATGTCGGATCGGGATTTTAAGTAATATCCCGCCCTTTGTTGGCTGTGGAACTCGTACATGTGCACCACATCGAGCCAAGTAAGTCCCAATCCTAGGTGATGGTTAAGGTCTTCAATTGCTCCTAGGATCCTAAACATGTTAGGCGCACACTGCCAAGGGGTGATCCTATGGTTTCGGAGGTAACTAGTGGTGATGGGACCCATAGGAATCGTCATTCCTCCCTCCAGGAAAGCGATGAGGGGGATCACAACTTCCCCGGTTTTCCGATCAGTCAGTATTTTCTCTGGAGGACAATACCTTACCCCTACGTTTGGGGGTATACGGTATGTAGCCCTAAACTTCTCCAACTGGGCAGGGCTGTCTACCATGTACTCGAGTTTGCCCATCTTTCTTAAACGGAAAAATGAAAACACGATGTAGAAGACAGCCGAAGAGAAAACAGAAGGCTTGGGGCAATGAAAACTTACAGACACGGAACTAGGGATCAATCCTTGAACTCACAGGAAGATTCGTGAAGGCTCTGAGAAGGATTGGGGTCAGCGATTGAGAAAGCTCGGAGCGTTTGGATGCTTGTTCTTGTTGGATAGTCTGAGAATTGCAAGGGAAAAAGGAAATGCTAACCTCTGAGATTTTATAGGAGGTCGAACGAAGGGGCGGAAGTTATTTCGCCCAAATCCTAAGAAAGAACCCTGTCCGTTGGATCAACAGTCCGCCGTTGGATGCCAAGGACAAGACACCGCCTGGAGTAATTAATGTGACGCTTTGGGAACACGGAAGACAACTGCAGAAATGATGGAACACGCACATCCATATCTACACACGTGCCAGTTCAAATTTTTGTCTGTTCCCAAGCTTTTGCTCCGTGGCGAGTCAAAATCCCACTTTTTCTCTTCGGATGCGAGGGAAAAATTGAGATTTTGAGGGGCTATTGTGGGGGGTAAAAGCCCAGATCTACCACTTAGGCCTGGGGCCCTGTTATTTATGGCATCCTACGTCCGAAGAGCAAAAGCGGGCTGGGACCTCCTGCGGACATGAGGCCCAAAGGTGGCCGAAAAGTATAATCCGAAGAGAACATTCATCGTCCGAAGAGATTTTACTCCTCGGATACGGGTAGTTCTGGTTAAATACATGTACAGGGAGCCCGAGTGCCCTTCCTGGCAATATGGGTGACAAAAACAAGCTCTGGGCACTCCTGAGGATGATAAGAATGAAGAAATATCTAAAGGAAAAGCTGCTACCACCGTATTTAATGCACTGCAACAGCTTTTCTGGCCGCATTTATGTGGAGAGGACCCCTGAACAGTGAAACCTCAGCTACCGCCACTTACAAAGAACTAAAGTGGGCGCATGATATGACACGCGCTCAAGTGTATACCCAGAGGGGGAACAGGTGGACGATGGAGATGAGGGAGAAAGGTGCTATATAAAGAAGGTCGATCCCTAAAAAAAAGGGGGGGGGGGGAAAAAGGAGGAGAAAAGCTTTACTGTAGCTCTGAACGTTGTAATTACTGTTCATTCAATAAGATGTCTCTTCAGACTTTCACCTAAATAGCCTCAGTCTTTATTTTATACTATTTCTGCCTCACGTAACTTATCCATCCATAATTTAATTCAGATCCAGCCCAGCTCTTTCACCCACTCTCTACAAATTCATTGTGCTGGGTTCGTTGGGCCTCTAACCCATCCTTTTTGGGCTTGGGCTACGAAAACTGACCCTACATGTGCTATATAAGTAAAATTAAAGAAAAATGCTATATTTACAGTATTTTCACAATATTTTTACAATAAGTGTTATGTGGCAGGTTGTTAACTTGTTATTAGTTGTTATAGGAAGGCAAAAAAAGTAATTTCAATTGCAGATTTTTTTTTTTTCTAAGAAAGATCTGTCACTTAAGATTTGTGATGGAAGTGTTGTGAAAATATTATGAACGTGGAAGTTCTCTGAAATTCGTTGGATTGTTTTTATTTTGTTTTGTGGGTTAATTACTATTATGTTCCTAAATGTTTGGCTTGTGTTTTGAAATAGTCTTTAAAGCTTTTAATGTGTCCATCATTTAATTTTTGAAGTTAAATATAATCAACTTTTTTAAAATTAATGGATATCAAAATTTTAAAAACTCTACATAGTTATCCTAAAAATTCTAGAGGATCCTAATCTATTTTACCACTTTGCCTCCATAAATAATGTATTACAGAAATTTGTCCACTATTAATCAAAAAATAAAAAGATTTTCATTAGAAGTTCTAATAACAATAATCTTTACCTATATTTTATATTTCACATGATGAAAAATGAACAGTGAGCATAGCGCTTTTTTAAGATAAGGTAATAATTGGTTCCAACCGGAATCTCCTTTTGAATTTCATTAGCGATTTCATTAGACGTATTGTAGAGTACTAGGATGCAAATCTCCATACACTCTAGAAGTTGTTTAGTTTCATTAGACGTAGTACAGTACTAGGAAGCAAATCTCCATACACTAGAAGTTATTGAGTTTCACTTACACCCTAGAAGTTGTTGAATTTCATTAGACGTATTGTAGAGTACTAGCTAGGAAGCGAATCTCCATACACTCTAGAAGTTGTTGAGTTTCACTTGCACCCGACTTGAATTAAATAATATTGTTAGAATTCTTGCTACTCTAAAACAAACATGTGCATATTTTATGTTGATAATTGGGTCGGTTAATGGGTGTCCTAAGGCAATGGATAAGGAAGTACTTAATAGAGCGTGCTAGAATCATCCTGCAGTCCCTTTTCGACTATGCTTTTATAACACAAATTTCACACTCATTTTCACATGTTGATATAGTTAATTATGAAAATTTTCTATCCACCAATTTTTTCAAGGGGTTATTACTTTTTCTCTACCATTCACAATTGACCACCTTGTTAAGTTGTGATATTAGGTGTGTAGCATAGTTATTTATAACACACAAGTTCATTGGTTAGGGTGTGTTCGTATAAATTATTGGAAAACTATATTTTGAGTTTAAAATGAGTATTTGTAAAAACGTTATGAGGAGTTGTGGTGACAAAACAAAATTTTGGATTTTAAAAATGCTTTTTTAAACTCTCAAAACGCCTAATCAAATGAACCCATAATGCAACCTTAACATGAGCCCAAATGCCTCAAACATTTTCAAGGGGGTTATGTTGCAACACAAGCCTATTTATTATTTATGGCATTTGTGAAATGCTTTAGTTCTTCCATTGTACCATAAGAGCACTAGAATTGGGTGTGCCAAAACATCTAAAATGCTATTTTGGTTCACCAAATACCAAAAAAATGACTTCCATTTAATGTGATATTTGCCAATTTTTGTAGTATTTGCTAGTAGTAGATCACTATAACAATACTATTTTTTTTCCTCTCTCTCTCTCTCTCTCTCTCATGTGCGACGGTGACAAATTTATATTGGTGGCAACTTTATGTGTTTGCAACAACCTACTCAATGTCCCTGTTCTGTTCCGCTCCACACTGCATGCCCCGCATGGATATGATATTATTCCAAGCAGGTTGGGCAGTGGTTTGGAATTCTCCAACATACCAATGGTGGATTTGTTAAAAAATTTTCCACCCCACTCAATCTGACCCACGTACATCTATATATATATATATATATATGTATGTATGTATGTATGTATGTATGTATATGCTATACAAGTTATCTTAGGTTATTTTAATGGGTTGTATGCTAAAATAGCATATTGGATATAATGTGTACATCTTTAATTTAAATGCTGTGCTAAAATAGTAAAAATAACTTTTTGATTTGTAAAAATTGATTTTTTTTAGAACATCAGATGTTAATGAACTAAACAGTAAACATCATCAATTACTAGTATCAAATTAGTGACTTTTGTAAGCCATTTATTAATACGTGTGTACTTTAGGCTTGAAAGCAACGTCTAGTCGTCTACTGAGTGCACACATTACATTTGGCTAGTCTATTGTTGATTGAGATCTGATGCGATAGCAATATACTATTATGAATGCTATCTTAAGGACCATGCCAAACCACTGCAAGGTCATCAAATGTTGATTGAGATCTCATTGTTCAGCAAGGTGAATAGGTGATGACAAGGTCACAGTCTAAATTAGGACTGCCTTCATTGAGAACTTCTGTTGAGAAATCTCTAGCATCATGATCATGCCAATATGGTCAGTAATGAATAAAAAATCAATAGTCTAGCAATTTATTTATAGAGAGATTATTCTCACTCTTTCAATTTCTATCATAACTTTGAAATGGAAATTTTCAATCATGAATATAATATATATATATATATATATATAAAAAATCAAAACTAGATCTCACAACAAAATAATAGATGATATTCTGATAGACTTTTTGATGTTGTCCATTAAAACAAAATTGTTTCAAGATTTCATATAACATTAATCATTGATGATTTCTAGAATTTAAAAGAACATAGAGTTCCATTTTAGTATATCCTAAATAATCGAGTTGAATGAAAGACACATTATTAAGAAAATAAAATTTTCCCCTTTTGTCATTGCAGTGGCGGCTTCAGGAAATTTTTTGAATGGGGTCGTTAAGAAACTTAAATTAAACAAATTTTAATAAAAAAAGAACTTGAATATATTGTGTTATTGATAACAACAAAAAAAACAATAACAATAACACAAAAACACAAAAACACAAAAAAAAAAAAAAAAAAAAAAAAAAAAAACACACACACACAAATACATGAAATTTTATCATTTCTTTTTACAAATTTTTATATTTTGAAATCATCACATGATAGTTTATTATCAATTGTGATTATATATTGTCAATGTAGATGTGACCATTTTATTTTGTTAAGTCTGTATAACATTTTTATTTTTATATAATTGTCATTATTTATTTGTTATTTTTTTTTATAAATTATTGACTCATATAATCACACATATCCATACATAAATAATACATTTAACAATCACTAACTTCAAAAAAAAATAAGGATGTTTATCCCACATTGGTTGTGTGTGTCTAGTATCTGCTGTTTATAACCCCAGTCTACAACTACAAAGGTTAGGTCATTTTGTAGTTGTACTCTGCTTATGTAATGTATTATAAACCCAATTTAAAACACCAGTATTACTTTTTCATGTGTGTTCTAATAAGTATTACTGTTTACTAAAAAAAAAATCACTAACTTTACTATTTTTTTCTTTGAATCACTAGTTTTATAACAAAATGTTATTATAACATGATAACAATATACACATGTAACAAATCCTCTGTATTTCTTGGTTATTAAATTATACAAAGTTATATTATATTTATACCATGTACACATTCACACACTTCACAATTCACACAAATAACATTATATCAAAAAATTAAAAAATAATAATAATGCACACAATTAGTATCAAACACACACTCTCTCTCACATATATATAATATAAATTTATAATAAAAAGAGACATTCAGAACTTACAAACAGTCACATTTTATTCTTAACACTCACATTTTACTCTTAAAGTTGAAGATACATAGAAAGTCAAATAGAGAACAAGATGAGATGAGATTCATGAGAGAAAGAGAGAGTGATTTGTGTTGTTAATTAGTTTTGGGTTGAGCTGATCAATATTGTTTGATTTTGGGCATTGATTTGTGATCAGGGTGTGTAAGATTTAAGCCAAATTGTGCAAATATATTTTTAAGGGTAATTAAATTAATAAAAAAAATAAGTTATATATATAATTTTTTTTTTTCAAGCCGGGGTTCATAAGTGTAGCCGCCCCTGTGTCATTATCATGGTTAATGAAATGTTGGTCTGGGTCTATTTGTAGCTATTTAAGAACATCATCTTCAGTGGGTTGAGGAAGTATGGTTCATTGGTTCAAAAACTTCCAAAATGTTATAATCAAATTCCAAATGAGCTTCTAGGTTGATGGATTTTGAGTATTGTCCCTTCGTAAAAGAATTAATAAAAAATTGATATAATTATTAAATAAGTCGTATTGTATTCACCGGTGATGTTCCTATCATGTATCAAGTACAGTCGCGGACCATGCCAATCTGGTATGTGTGCATATGAAACAGTAGGCCCTGCAAACTCTTATATACGTGTCATTCTATTGTGAACGAAATTTAATTCCTCTGATTGAACAAAGACGTGAGTCTCCAAACTATGATGTGTCAACAACAAAGAGTGACACTCGTCCTGACCAACTAAAACTCAAATTCAAGAAATAAGAGGTTGTTTGGTTTTTAAAAAATTATCACTCATCACTCTTCACTCAATTTTCATCACTCGTCACTTTATAACTCATCATTTATCACTGAAAATGCCACAACTTCCTAATGTGGCATGTTTGGCACTTGTTTCTAATTTTGATAACTCAAAAAAATTTACTTTTTGTGGGACCCACAGATTAACTTGGTGCAACTTTTACTTCTTTTTTTTTTTTTTTCTTTTTTTTTTTTTTTTCCTTCAATCCCCAATACCCAAACTCACTAAACCTAGTGAAAAGGAATAGATAAAAAAATAAAATTTAAAAAAAAAAAAAAAAAAAAAAAAGGAAGAAGAAGAAGAAGAAGGAGACTAGACCCAGCGTGGAAAAAAAAATAATAAATAAAGAAGAAAAAGAAGAAGAAGACCAGACCCAGCGTGAAAGGAAAAAAAAAAAAAAAAAGACCAGACCGGATTTGACTACTCTCTGACTGTGGCTCCCTCAAATATGTGTGTATTTATCAAAATGTCATCATAACTCTATTTTCATAACTCAAAAACACCTAAAAATTATTTTCAGTTTCCATAACTCATCACTCAAAAATCAGAGAATTGAGTGATAAAAATAAAAACTGAAAACAAATCCCAAAAAAACCAAACAGCCATGGGACCCTCCAGTTTTAAGTTATTGATGATGAAAACAGAGTGCAACCGCCCCTATGTCATTAATCATTATCATGGTTAATGAAATGTCATTATCATGGTTAATGAAATGTTGGTCTAGGTCTATTAGTAGCTATTTAAGAACATCATCTTCAGTGGGTTGAGGAAATATGGCTCGTTGGTTCAAAAAGTTCCAAAATGTTATAATCAAATTCCAAATGAGCTTCTAGGTTGATGGATTTTGAGCATTGTCCTTTCATAAAAGAATTAATAAAAAATTGATATAATTATTAAATAAGTCGTATTGTATTCATCTGTGATGTTCCTAAGTACAGACACGGACCATGCCAATCTCGTGCATGTGCGCATGAAACAGTAGGCCCTGCAAACTCTTATATATGTGTCATTCTATTTTGAACGAAATTTAATTCCTCTGATTGAACAAAGATGTAATAAAGTCAGTACTTTTTGAGCATTTGGATCACGTCCATGTTTGGGCGTTTTGCATTTTAGCCCCTCCTTTTTTTTTTAGACCAACGCTTAGTGGACTGTTCATAGGACATGAATAGTGCATCAAGACATATGAACAATGTTTTTTAGTGTGAATGATAACCGGAAATTATTTTTTTTATTGTTTTCAGTTTTCAGCAAAATAAGTGGTATTCAAACACACATTTTATATGTTTTTGATAACTCAAAATCATGCACAGATAGATGCAATGTATATGGTTGTTAAAGCAGGTTTAAGACATTTTACACAATTATTTTAAGTGAATTATGTGCATTACAAATCTGACAGAGACATATATCATCTTCTTTTTTTTTTTTTTTATTGATCATAGAGTTAGACTTTGTCCCTTTAGATTTGCCTTATTAATTAAACTCAATGGTACCTCCTCATGCCCTAATCAAATAGGGAACGTGAGGGACCTAGTTTGAACCTCAAAGAGAGTGGTGAAGTATTTATATAGTATTTCTGGAAAAAAAAAAAAAAAAAAAAAAAAAAAAAAGGAAAGAAGGAGTCTTCTGAAATATGTTACTTTTTTTTGAGAATGTGAAATATGTTACTTAATTGTTTAATATTTCCATTATACTGCATGTATGTTGTGTACGTGACATTCATTGTTAGATTATTATTATTATTATTATTATTTATTGGGTAACTGTGGGATAGGGCATGTTTGGTAGGCAAACTCAAACTTACATTTTCACATACTTTTTCGCCTATACGTATTTCAAAAAACTACAAACAATATTACTCAAAATATTCCACCAAACACCCCTAAGTCCATCTCATGTGTGTGTTAGAGAGACTTGGTGTGGCTGAAACAAATTCCCGCCTGTAGCGGCTGAATCAAGGTGGCAAGCAGAGAAAAGTATAAACATGTGGTGATTGAAATTTGAAAGTGACTTAACTTTTATCCAAAAAAGAAAAAAAAGAAAGTGACTTAGCTGACATGGTTTCAAAAACCCAAGGGATAGTACATGATATCATTATCTTGGTCTTTATCACAACCTAGTTTTGTCTGGACTGGCTAAGAGATCGGGAGGCCTTGAAGTCTAACCGTAAAACCTTTTATATATTGATTATATATAGGCCTTGAACTACATCTAATGGGTCAATCGTGTTTCACAACTTAGGCCTCTTTGTTGATGGGCTATCCAATATATAGGATTAGATTGGATACAAGAATGGACAACGGTTGACAACGGGCCAATGGTAATGGCAGTAACAAATCACACTTTGATTTTAGTGGCGTCGACAAGTGAGGCCGATTCCCTTGAATTAATAAATGGTTTGGATTAAGTTTACCACTTTATTTTTTGTATTATTTCTCTCATGAAGATGTGAGGAAAGCGGGATTAAGATTTAGGATTACCTTATTCTTATGAAATACCTAGCATGGGCATGGTCGCATGGCCAAACTAGGAACCTAGGATCCTTGGCTTAGTTAAAGTACAAAACTTATGTACAGTGCTGTCACTTAAGTTCTATTCTTAAGATTCTATTATATGACTACTTAACTAAAAAATACATTTTCATCTTATGAGAAAAATATCACATGACAAAATTTTAAGAGAAAAACCTAATAAATAGTACCTAAGTACTGTACCTAAGTCTTACCTTAATTAAATGTTATGTAAAAGGAAACTTAAACGTAGGATTAGTTTTCAATTCAGCCCATTATCTGGGGAAGCAGACGGCTGCAGACCTCTTTTTGGCCTCCTTGCTAGGGGGCTATCCAACTGGATAAAATTAACACGTAAATTTGTAATGCTTATGTAGTAATATTTATAAAATCCTTAGTATCATTCAAATGAATTAATTATATTAAATCATGAGAATAATGAATTTTAAATAAAAATAATAATCTAGAACATTAACTAAATTGATGAAAAAAATTAAATATTATTTAAGTGATATAAAAATATATAAAGGCTCACTTAACTTTTTTGACTTAGGTATATATAAATAAAATATGTATAAATTTATTAAACTATATATAAAATTAATTTAAATATAAATTAAAGGGCTAATTGTTATGGTGTCTGTGAGAAATTCATTGTTTTAGCCAAGATTCAAGCCATTTATTTTTCAGCCACAAGGCCTACGACTTTAGAGTTCCAAGTCAACAGTACGAAAATCATAGTGGATACATACACTTAAACATATATAAAACGAAGCACCAAATATATTTGTTCAAAAGGAGGAGAATTCCACATACAAGATAAGACACTTTCATTACATTATGCAAAATGTTTTACAAACCCATCATACTTATTTTGCATGGTAAGGACAAGACCATACACTTATGACTTAGTAGCGATGCCACTTACAACTCAGGCTATTCCTAGTAACACCCTGACCTGAAAAAAATCCTGAATTTCTTTTTTTAATTTTTTTATATTTCCTCTGTATTAGAAATACTCTCAATCACAGAATTAGGAACACCCTCAAATTAAAAAAAAAAAAAAAAATTGTAATAGAGCCCACGGCAAGCCCAATGTAGCAAACCAACAGATTCTCCCAAAAAAAAAAAAAAAAAAAAAAACAGAGCAATGCCTCAGTCCTAAAGGTCTAAATCAGAAAACACTAAAGTATTTTATTTCAACGCCGTATTTCAGAAATCACTAAAGTATCAAAAAAAAAGAAATCACTAAAATCCAATCCAAACCTAAAGACAGAGCAATGGGTTCTTTTCAACGCCGGCGTCGCTTGAGATCGGATCGCTCGCTTGCTGCAATGCCGCTTGAGATTGCCAGATCGGATCGCTCGCTCGCTCACTCACTCCGAGCAACAACGGAGATCTCAAGGTTCATCGAATCGCTCGCTCACCCCTCTGCCCATCTTCGCTCGCCCCTCCGCGTCGTCGTCGTCAACGCCGCTTGAGATCGGATTGCTCGCTCCCTGCTCGGCTGCTCCGGTGCTCCCTCCCTCAAGTTATTTCATTTTTCTTTCTGACTCTCTCTCTCTCTCTCTCTCTCTCTCTGAACTGAAATGAATGAAAATTGTGAAACTCTCTCTCTTAGGAAATGAATGAACTTTAGCTTTATTAATTTTTTTGTCTGTTTTTTACTTTTTGAATTTGGCTTTATCAGTTTATCTTATCCGTTGGTGTTGGTGTGTGTTTTAGTGTAACGTGTGATTGTGAAATTTTCTAATTGGCAAGGGCATCAAGCATGAGGCGTAATTAATTGTCTTTATACATTATTAAAAAAATTAAATTATAGGGGTGTATGCTAGCTAGACTGCTAGT
Organism: Quercus ilex subsp. ballota; assembly: GCA_032727855.1. Classification (NCBI taxonomy): domain Eukaryota; kingdom Viridiplantae; phylum Streptophyta; class Magnoliopsida; order Fagales; family Fagaceae; genus Quercus; species Quercus ilex. Next base: position 83,266,707 of record CM064912.1, on the reverse strand, counting down.
AGTTAGTAAAAAAAATTAATGAATCAACTAAACATCAATAATTAATAATTTAATTAACTAATATATTATAAAAAAAACAAACAAATTAAATTATGTTAGGCTAAACAATAATTAATAATTAAATAATTAATGAAACAACAATACAACAAATTATCTATACTATTATTTAAGGGGTTTCCCCTATTTGGATTTCTCATTTTTTAGTTCAAAAATGCCCCTACACCCCTATGTTTAAGTAGAGATAAAACTAAAGGACAATCCGGTAAAAATGCAATTTTAACTCCCACTAAAATATTGCCTAAAAAATAAGACTACTCTCTTATTAATTTTCAAATTAATTTATTCACTTATAAATTAGATTTTAAAAATAAAAATTATATATATAAAATAAAAAAAAACACAGTTTTTTTTTACAAAATAGGACCACTTAAAAAAAAAAAAAAAAAACCTCATCGCACGCGCAAAGCACGTGTGATGAGGCTAGTAGTTTATAAAAGATAAACAAATTTTTAAAATAACTAAACAATAATAATTAATAATTTTATTAATATTTCAAATGAACTTATAGTTTATTATAAAAGTATCTTTGTTTATTTCTTTTCTTTTCATTTTTTTTTTCATTTTGAGGTTTTTCAGTGTACAAATGCAAATTTGTTTTGGTTTTAAGATTTTTTTTTTTTTTTAAGGCCAAATCTTGAATTTCAGCCGGTATTTATCGAAATGTCCCGAAACACCCGAAATAGACCGAAATGACCCTAAATTTTTTCAAAGTGGAATAGGAACACCCTGGACAAAATTCCTGAAGTCGCCACTGTTATGACTTAACCTAGATACTAATTCAAGTTACAAATCACATGTCGTGCGTTATTAGGAGGATAAAAGCAATTACACACATGTTATATACACATTTACAAACATGAAAAAGCAATTGAAATTGTGACTTAAAGTAATAATTTTCAACTTGAAAATTATTACTTTAAGTCACAATTTCAATTGATGTTTCATTTTTGTATATAAATGTGTGTAACAGAGTGTATGTAATAAACGCTACACTTATTAGAATTTAAAGATTATAAATAATAAAATTACAAATTTTATTAATGAAAATTATTAGATACTCATGGAATATGGTAACTTGGTGCTTCCTCCTCTCACATTTCAATAAAGCACGAAAGGTTCAACTAGCAAAAACATGATATTTTTCCGTGTGCCTTGGTCTTGAACACCAAATCCATCACCATTTTGGTAAAGGCTATGTGCCATACGCACAGTATTTGTAGCAATATTAACAAATTGCTGCGTCGGATATTGATTAAAGCATTGCTCATTTATTTTCTTCCAAATTTTGTTTATCATTCCTTGAATGTGCATCTGGGCTATTTCCTCTTAAACATTCGCTTCTCTCATGTAACATACAATTGATGAAGAAGCATCGCCTCTCTCTTGCTTAGCCTGTTACAAGTTATTTTACCAATTTATGCTCCATAATGAATGAACAAAAATATAATAAATGTTCTATAAGGAATGCATAATAAGAAAATAATTATTATAGGGTTCTTTATTCACTTAAAGGGAATAGTAATTACCACAGAAGTCACTATATCATTACTGAGTCAAATTATCATAGATATATTGTTGGATATTTTAATAAAAAATATTATATTTATTTTGATACTCATTTATGTGTATCAATTATGCCTTAATGTCAAATACGTTGAATGCTAAATTTTGAAATTCAAAATTTAATTCAAAATTTGAATAGCTTTTGTCAATGGTTTTAATCAGGAAATTTATGAACATTAATGTAATATTAATACCATAATTGCCAGCATATTTGGTTTTATTATCTTATTTGAATATGACATAATAACGTCATATATGGAAGAATTTTAGCACTTAAATGTACAGTTATTGCTGAATTATTTTATATTACCATATATACACAAATGTTTATTATTTGGTTTAATAGACAGTAGTCAAACCGTTAGCAAATTGCTAACATATATACAGAAAGAAAACTTTTGAAAAGTTATTGTAATAATAAGCCATTAAATGCTTGGCACTATGACCATTTCTTTTCTTGTTCAGCAACGTAATCTATGGGATATTTTGATTCTTTCCTTTCTTGCTCTCAACGTACTAAAGGCTGGCAAAGATAAACTCTTTATCTTGGTATACGGTTTTATTATATTATATATATAAAGAAGCCATTGATTATATATATTAATTTCAATAACGTTTTGACTATTTAATTGATATCAAACGTTTTATTTTCTGGCTAAGGACAAGCAACATATTTAGTTCTATATATATGGAAAGAAATAAAAGTTTCAGACACATATATATTTTTATTTTTGAATTAGAAAGCTGTAGACTTTTCAAAAAGCAATTTTTTTTTATTGTCCTAAACACATACCATCTATTGTTTCTTACTACTCACAAAAATATTCTATCTTTTACAAAATTTTCTGGGAAAAAGAAAGTACTATAGAGAGCTTATATCCTACGAGCAGTGTAGGCTCGCAAGGATAATCAGCAAAAGGTGGCTGGGCTGTTGTATCCTAGGGGCAACGTGCAGAAACTATTTGTCTAACTACATCGGATATACCGTAGACGGCACGATTTGTCTCAAGACAGTGACTTGGTCCACGCCTCATCTCTGCCACCTCTTTTTTGGTAATATCAAATTGTGTAATTTCCAAGGAAAATTCAGGTATTATCTCTCCTTTATTTCCAACAATTTGAGACAAATCGTTATGGAGAACACAAAATCATCCTTGGAAAATGGTAATGTTATGTCTAATTCATCTGGAGCGGGTGATCTTAATAAGCCATTCCGCTTCCGTGGTGTTAACTTTAAGAGATGGAGACAAAAGACTTTGTTTTATCTTACTCTCTTGAATGTGGCTTATGTGTTAACTGAGAAAAAACCAAAGAAAAAGAAATCTGAACAATTGACTGAAGAAGAACTTTCTCAACATGAAAAAGATGTTAAGAAATGGGATAAGGATCATCTTTACTGTAGAAATTATTTACTTAATTGTCTTTCTGATGATTTGTATGATTATTATGATCAAGCTTACAAATCAGCCAAAAAGATATGGAAGGCATTGAATCAAAAATATGATACAGAGGAAGCTGGATCCAAGAAATATGCATGTAGCCGATTTTTCAGGTTTCAGATGGTTGAAGGCAAGTCCGTGGTGGAACAATCCTATGAACTCCAAATGATTTCACAAGATGTTCGATCTGAAGGCATTCGAGTAGATGAGCAAATGCAAGTTTCAGCCATCATTGACAAGCTACCTGAGTCTTGGAAGGAGTTTGCCAAAGTTCTGAGACACAAGCAAAAGGAACTCTCCATTGAATCCCTTATCACCCGTTTGACAGTGGAGGAAGAGGCAAGGAACCAAGACAAAGCTGTTGAATTCCATGGAGCAAATGGTCCTAAGGTAAATTTCATCTCCTCAAATGAAAACATGTCAAAAGCCAATGCAAAAAATAATGACTATGTAAGGCCTAAGAAAAGAAACTTCAAACGTAGGCCAAATGGAAATCAGCCTCAACATAAGATCCACTCTAATCAAAGAAAGAACCAAGCACACCATCCTAAGCATGCTCCAAATAATGGCAACCACACTAATAATAGCAATTATGCATGTTTTGTATGTGGAAAGCCTGGACATTCGGCTAGAAATTGTCGTTTTCGAAAACATGGGCCTATGGCTCAAGCCAATGTCATCGAAGAGCCTCTTGTGGCTATGATTACCGAGATTAATGTTCTCGAAGGCTTAGGAGGGTGGTGGATTGATTCTGGGGCAACCAGACATGTTTGTAATGATAAAAATTGGTTCAAGACCTATACCATCTTGGATGAGAAAAAGAAAATTATGCTTGGTGATTCTCATACCATTGAAGTTGTGGGTATTGGAGAGGTGCTTCTCAAATTTACTTCTGGGAGGGAAGTCACTCTCAAAGACGTCTTTCATGTTCCTAACATTAGAAAGAATCTAGTTTCTAGTTTTTTGTTAAATAAGGCTGGTTTCAAACAAGTTTTTGAGGCTGATCAATATGTACTCTCTAAAAAGGGCATGTTTGTTGGCAAAGGCTATGTTTGTGATGACATGTTTAAACTTAATGTTGAGATGAATGAAAATTCAAGTTTTGCTTATATTGTTTCTTGTGTGAATGTTTGGCATGGTAGATTATGTCATATTAATAATAAATATATGAAAAATATGAGTGGTTTAGGTTTAATTCCTAAACTTGAAAATGAACTTGAAAAATGTGAAATTTGTAGCATGACTAAAATTACTCAAAAGCCTCATAAATCAGTTGAAAGAAATACTGAATTACTAGAACTTATCCATAGTGATATTTGTGAATTTGAAGGACATTTGACACGTGGAGGTAATCGGTATTTTATAACCTTTATAGATGATTTTTCAAAATATTCATATGTCTATCTTATGAAAAATAAAAGTGATGCTTTTGAAAAATTATCAATTTTCTTAAAAGAAGTTGAGAATACTTTTGATAAAAAGGTTAAAAGGTTTAGAACTGATAGAGGAAAAGAATATGATACTCTTGGTCTTAATAATTATATTCAATCTCTTGGTGTTGTTCATGAGACTACTGCCCCTTATTCTCCATCTTCTAATGGAGTAGCTGAACGTAAAAATAGGACTCTTATAAATTTAACTAATGCTATGCTTGTTAGTTCTGGGGCTCCTAAATATTTTTGGGGTGAAGCTGTTTTAACTGCAAATTTTGTTTTAAATAGAGTACCTCATAAAAAGACTTTTTTAACTCCTTTTGAATTATGGAAAAAATATAAACCAAATCTGAATTTTTTCAAAGTTTGGGATTGCTTAGCATATGTGAGGCTACCTGATCCCAAAAGACCTAAACTTTGGGTAAAGGCTTCTACATGTGTATTTTTGGGTTATTCTTTATATAGCACAACTTATAGATTTTATGATATTGATAATAATACAATAATTGAATCTAGAGATGCAATTTTTCATGAAAATAAATTTCCATTTAAATATAAAAATAGTGGGGGTTTTGAACAACAAGAGAAATTTGAATGTTCAACATCTAAGTCAAGAGATGTTAATGAATATGAGATTGAACCTAGGAGGAGTAAAAGACCTAGAATTGAAAAGGATTTTGGTCCTGAATATTATGTGTATAATTTACAAGGTGACCCTACTTCTTTAGAAGAAGCTTTATCTTCTCCTGATTCAGGTTTTTGGAAAGAAGCCATCAATGATGAGATGGATTCTATTATATCTAATAATACTTGGAAACTTGTAGATTTACCTCCAGGTTGTAAAACAATTGGATGTAAATGGGTACTTAGGAGAAAATTAAAACCTGATGGATCTATTGAAAAATTCAAAGCAAGGCTTGTAGCTAAAGGTTTTAAACAAAAAGAAGATATTGATTTTTTCGATACTTTTTCTCCAGTTACTAAAGTTACATCTATTAGATTATTGATTGCTATAGCAGCTATTCATAATTTGATGATACATCAAATGGATGTAAAAACGGCATTTTTAAATGGAGATTTAGAAGAAGAAATCTACATGGACCAACCAGAAGGTTTTACAATGCCAGGTAATGAGCACAAGGTATGTAAATTATTAAAATCTCTATATGGTCTAAAACAAGCACCTAGACAGTGGCATGAGAAATTTGATCAATGTTTGCTTTCTAATGGTTTTAAAACAAATGAAAGTGACAAATGTATATATTATAAAACATTTAATGATGCTCATGTTATAATTTGTTTATATGTTGATGATCTTCTAATTTTTGGTCCTAATATGGATATTATAAATGCTGCCAAAATGCTTCTTATAAATAACTTTGATATGAAAGATTTAGGAGAAGCTAATGTGATTCTTGGCATGAAAATCTCTAGAACTTCAAATGGCATATTTGTAGATCAATCTCATTATATAGAAAAAATTTTGAAAAAATATAATTACTTTGATTGTAAGCCTGCAAGTATTCCTTTTGACTCTAGTGTGCATCTTTTTCCTACTAAAGATGAAAATGATATTTACAATCAAAAGGAATATGCTAGTATTATTGGTAGTCTTAGATATGCTACTAATTGTACTAGACCTGATATTGCTTATGCCGTAGGAGTTTTAGCAAGATATACTAGCAAACCTAATTTTGAGCATTGGAATGCCATGACTCAATTAATGAGATATTTAAAAAGAACTGCGCACTATGGTTTGCTTTATCAAAGATATCCTGCTGTTCTTGAAGGATATAGTGATGCTAGTTGGAACACCTTATCAGGTGATTCTTTGTCTACCACTGGCTATGTATTTACAATAGGTGGTGGAGCAATAAGTTGGAAATCTAAAAAACAACAGATTATTGCTAAATCCACCATGGAGGCAGAATTAATTGCCTTATCTTCAGCTAGTGAAGAAGCGGGTTGGTTACGAGATTTATTATCTGAAATTCCCATGTGGGAGAAACCTATTTCACCCGTCTTAATTCATTGTGATAGTACTGCCACTATTGGTAGAGTGCGCAATAAATACTATAATGGTAAATCCAGATCTATTAGAAGAAAACACAGTACTGTGAGATCGTACATAAACAATGGTACCATAAATGTTGATTATATTAGTACAAATGATAATATTGCGGATCCATTAACTAAAGCTCTAGCTAGAGAAAAGATCTGGATAGCATCGAGGGGGATGGGACTTAAGCCCAAAGAAGAATAAACTATCTATGAGGATACCTTACCTAGGGACTAGAGATCCCAAGAACTAGGTTCAAAGGGAAAAACTAATCATAGAGTAGTTTGATTAACATGCACTAAATATATGTATGAGTAATAATACTCATGTCCCTCCCTATGGTGTGCGTGCATGTATCTTGTAACGTTATATAGGATGAGTTTTTATAAAAACTCTTAATGTGGACTATAGCTCTTATGAGTGGGATGTTAGAGTTACAAGAACATCCTTGATAGCCACACCTAAGTGAGCATGGAAGTGAGGCCGCTTCCTTTGAGAATGGGGCTAGTTCTCTAAATAGCTCATGGATGTTGGGATAAAGCACAAGGCCGTAATGTGCTGGCTTAAAAGCTCGTAGTAGAGTACTGGAATATTATGTGTGTGATGTAATGTTTTGTATCCATAGAAAAAGTTATAGTTCAAGACTTAAATCACTATTAACTTTCGAACAATGTTGCTGAAACACTAAATGAGGGTTCAAGCCATTGGCACTCCCATTATGCATAATGTTCTACTTAACCCAGAAAATTTCTTATATATATTTACCTATTTATTTTTTATAAAAATAAGTGGGGGATTGTTGGATATTTTAATAAAAAATATTATATTTATTTTGATACTCATTTATGTGTATCAATTATGCCTTAATGTCAAATACGTTGAATGCTAAATTTTGAAATTCAAAATTTAATTCAAAATTTGAATAGCTTTTGTCAATGGTTTTAATCAGGAAATTTATGAACATTAATGTAATATTAATACCATAATTGCCAGCATATTTGGTTTTATTATCTTATTTGAATATGACATAATAACGTCATATATGGAAGAATTTTAGCACTTAAATGTACAGTTATTGCTGAATTATTTTATATTACCATATATACACAAATGTTTATTATTTGGTTTAATAGACAGTAGTCAAACCGTTAGCAAATTGCTAACATATATACAGAAAGAAAACTTTTGAAAAGTTATTGTAATAATAAGCCATTAAATGCTTGGCACTATGACCATTTCTTTTCTTGTTCAGCAACGTAATCTATGGGATATTTTGATTCTTTCCTTTCTTGCTCTCAACGTACTAAAGGCTGGCAAAGATAAACTCTTTATCTTGGTATACGGTTTTATTATATTATATATATAAAGAAGCCATTGATTATATATATTAATTTCAATAACGTTTTGACTATTTAATTGATATCAAACGTTTTATTTTCTGGCTAAGGACAAGCAACATATTTAGTTCTATATATATGGAAAGAAATAAAAGTTTCAGACACATATATATTTTTATTTTTGAATTAGAAAGCTGTAGACTTTTCAAAAAGCAATTTTTTTTTATTGTCCTAAACACATACCATCTATTGTTTCTTACTACTCACAAAAATATTCTATCTTTTACAAAATTTTCTGGGAAAAAGAAAGTACTATAGAGAGCTTATATCCTACGAGCAGTGTAGGCTCGCAAGGATAATCAGCAAAAGGTGGCTGGGCTGTTGTATCCTAGGGGTAACGTGCAGAAACTATTTGTCTAACTACATCGGATATACCGTAGACGGCACGATTTGTCTCAAGACAGTGACTTGGTCCACGCCTCATCTCTGCCACCTCTTTTTTGGTAATATCAAATTGTGTAATTTCCAAGGAAAATTCAGGTATTATCTCTCCTTTATTTCCAACATATATTGTACACAATTTCTTGATTTTTCTCCAGAAAATCTTCCATTCCCTTTGTTACCTCATGTCCCATAGAAAAAAATTGATGAACCAAAAATATAGCGCCAGCCGATGAAATCCATGCATTGCTTAGATATTATTGAAGGGATGGTGTGTAGCCCATAATATTGTACCACTTTGCTTCCACAAATAATGCATTACAAAAATCTGTCCACTATCAACCCAAAAAAAAATAAAAAAGATTTTCAATAAAAGATCCAATGACAATGATATCTACCTATTGTGTATATTCCACATGATAATGATAGGGGAAAAAAAAGATATTCTCAAAAAGTACCACTTTTTTTGCATGAGGTAATAATTGATTCGAACCCTTCTCTTTTTGAATTTCATTAGCGATTTCATTGACCGTATTGTAGAGTGCTAGGAAGCAGTTCTTCAAACACCCTGGCAGGTGTTACGTTTCACTGACATCCCACCTAAATTTCATAATTTGGTCAGAATAAAAACAACCCTATGTGCCTATTTTACATGCTGCAATACTAACCTATTTACGGCATTGGTGAACAGCTTTAGTTCTTCCAGTGTGCCATAGACATCATAAACATCATCAATTATCGCTATCAGATTAGTGACTTTCGTTAGCGATCTTCTTAGATATGTGTACTTAGGCTCGGAAGCAAAGCCCGCCGAGCACATAAAACTTTCAGCCAGTCGGTCTCTAGCGAAACTCAAGTCCTTTGAGAGGCCCAGATTCCTCCACCACCTAAATGACACAAAAGGAAAAATTAAGTTCTTTTCTCAATTCTCCAAAAAAAAAAAAAAGGGTTCTTTTCTCAATTTCTCTCCTGCTATATTATATATGTTGTGCATGGTGAGTTCCTTGTTTAAGATATTCACAGATTACTATTTATTTGTCGCTATACTTACCTGGATGATTCCCTCAACTCTTTTTGAAGTGTGGCTTGAACTATGTTGAAATGAAGTTTAGCAAGTTCAAGTAACATAGCATTCATATGTCTGTCTTTCTCATATGCGTTGATGTGCCATTTGACGTCAAACCACTGCAATCTCCTTTGTGATGGAAGCAGGGACGGAACTAGGATTCAAAATCGAGGGGGGCAAATATAATTTTTTATGGACTTATTTTTTAAAATCTTAAATATATACCTATTATTTAATATTTTAAAAAAGTTTTGGGGTGGGGGGGCGCCACAGCCCCCCTCTTCTTATACATGGTTCCGTCTCTGGATGGAAGCCCAAAAACATGGGACACTTGTTCAGCAAGGTCACAGTCTAAATTAGGAATGCAATCTTTGAGAGTTTCTGTTGAGAAATCTCTAGCAGCATCCATGAGGTCTTCACCTTCTAAAGCCAAGTGTGAGGCCTCCAAAAGTTCAAGCATTCTATCAGAATGGAAGAAACAGGTCTGAGCAAGATCAAGTAAGCTTGATAGAAGAGGGTCAAAGCTACAAGGGTATCTGCAGAACAGGTGTGAAGCTAAACGACACAAATGAAGACATAAAACAAGTAAAAACGACATGTAGCTTGAGTTAATATGTAAAGGACTTGTTAGTTCACGTGTAAAGGTTAGCTGTAGGATATGTAACACATGACAGAGTTGATTAGTTAGTTTTTTGCTTCTTCTTCGTGTATATATACCTCTTTTTGTACTCTGTTTTACTGATTAATGAGAATATACAATTTTCTTCATTTCTTTGATCTGTGATACATTCCTTTGATATTTGTGCGTGTGCTTTTCTTGAACAAACCGGCTTTTTCATCCAGGAAGCCTCCAAACATATCTGCATTCCACATGATATACTGGATTTAGAAAGCAAAGTATAATTGGAGATGAACTTGAATAAGAATAACAGGATTTTTTAAATGCTAAGATTATTTTACCTTATGAAACTTTATAGCCATGCTGCCTAAGAAGCCTAAAGCATAGTGCAGTAGTGTAGAGATCCTCTTTTGGACTAGGATTTTTAATCTTAGTGGATGATAGGATGTCTAGAGCCTTCTTGATTTCCACATCAAAATGGCTGTCTAGGCCTAACTTTTTAACGCTGTCAATCGGCTCTAACTTTGCCACTTTGTCAACTGCTTCCGCAAACAAATCCTTTACATTCACTATCAGCTTCTGTGCCTGTCTTTCATATTCTTGCCCCTGCAAAACAGTTTACGGATTTAGCATTTTCCTTAAAAAAAATTTCTTTCAAAACCTTATTTTTGTTATGTTCACGTTATCATCTAATTGAGTTGGCATGTGAATTAATAGATTAGTTAGCTAATAAATCTCAAGTTAGGTTTGATTGGAGAACATTACAAATGCCCACATATATAATTTAATTAGAATGTGGTTTGTTCCACTAATAACATATCAACTTAGACAAGCATTCAGTTGATGGGATGAATATTGCAAATTAACCTAAAACTAATCAAGATGTCACTAACAAAAAAATCGTCATGTCCCAGCGCTTTTTTCCCGGCGCTTTTACAAACCGCTGGGATAGACAAGCCTGTACTAGCGCTTTTTAAAAACACTAATATAGGAAATCTTATTACAGCGGTTCAAAACCGACGCTTTACAAATCGCTGCAATAGGAGACCTATAGCAGCATTTTTCAAAAACGCTAGTATAAAAAGCCCAAAAGCGCTGGGATAGGATTATTGATTTCCCTTATGGGGAAAGACCTATCCTAGCGCGCGCATTTTGGAGCGCTGGAATAGGTTACCCTATTCCAGCGCTTTCAAAAGCGTTATGACAGGTATTTCCATTCTCTTATGGAGAGAGGCCTATCCCAGCGTTTTTGTAAGCACTGGAATAGGGTCAACCTATTCCAGCACTCCAAAAGCGATGGCATAGGTCACCTAAAGCGCTGGGATAGGTCACCTATAGTGTATTTTTAGTTATTTAATTATATGGGTCTTAATAGATAAACCCACTAATACCCACTAAAACCCATCTAAAATTTAAATAAACAACATAAAATCTAAATTTCTAGAAAATAACCAAAATACCTCTGAAACTAAAAAAATGACCAAAATACCCCAAAACCTAAGAAATGACCAAAATGCCCCCAAAACCCAAAAAATGACCAAAATACCTCCAAAACAAAAAAAAAAAAAAAAATGACCAAAATACCCCAAACACCTTAAAATTACCAAAATATCCCCAAAACCCAAAAAATGACCAAAATACCCTCGAAACCTAAAAATGACTAAAATACCCCCAAAACCCACAAAAAAAAAAAAAAATCAAAATACCCCTGAAACCTAAAAAATAACCAAAATACCTCTGAAACCTATAAAAATCACCTATAGAGATTTGTTAATTATCAAATGACCAAAATATCGGCCGAATACAAGAAAATGACCAAAATACCCCCTAAAACCTAAAAATTACCAACATACCCCCAAACCCAAAAAAATGACCAAAATACCCCTAAAGTCCAAAAAATGACCAAAATATACTCGAAACCTAAAAATTACCAAAATATCCCCAAAACACAAAAAATGACTGAAATATCCTTGAAGCCGATAAAATGACCAAAATACTACCAAAACCTAAAAATTACCAGAATACTCCTGACATCCAAAAAATTACTAAAATACCCCTGAAACCTAAAAGATGACCAAAATACCCCTAAAGTCCAAAAAATGACCAAAATATTCTGGAAACCTAAAAATTACCAAAATATCCCCAAAACACAAAAAATGACTGAAATATCCCTGAAGCCGATAAAATGACCAAAATACTACCAAAACCTAAAAATTACCAGAATACTCCTGACATCCAAAAAATGACTAAAATACCCCTGAAACCTAAAAGATGACCAAAATACCCCCGAAACCTAAAAATTACCAAAATACCCCTGAAATCAAAAAAATGACAAAAAAACCCCCCTGAAACCTATAAAATGACCAAAATACCCTCAAAACCTAAAAAATGTCCAAAATAACCTTGAAGCCAAAAAATTGATCAAAATAACCTTGAAAACTAAAAATGACCAAAATACCCTCCGAAACCTAAAAATTGACCAAATTAGGGATAAATACACTTTTTACCCTATTTGGATTATGATTGGCAAATCGCCTTTCATGTATCATGTTAGATATATTAATGGCTCAACTACCCAAACAAATTATAGGGATATGTACTTGTAGAACAAGCATATTAAAGTTAAGTTAGTCTATGGTTAGTCTACGGTTAGTCAAGTATTCTCTAATATTAAAAAAAAAATCTATAGGTTTATTTTAACATAAGTGCTTAATATTAATATGTGGCCATCATTAGCTTTCCCATTGTGTACACAAGCCAAACCATAAAAAAAATTTGTGTGTGCTCTCTCTTTCATGCTTCTGCTTATCACTTACTGCAACAACATCAACCACAAGATCTGACTACTCAACAGACCACCAACCATACTTCGTAACAACACCATTGGACACCAATCCAGTTTCTTCGTGACTGCCATCGCAAATCCCAAATCTCTGCCACCACCAAAACACCAACCACCATCGAGAGAGGCCACCTCGCCTTAGCCAGGACACACTATTGCCCTAAGCCAAATTCATCTATGTCACTGCACCTCCTTTATTTCATAGTCAACAACCTTCATTGGGTTCTCCAAGGAAGCACGAGTGTGGATTTGGGTTCGGGAGTGGATATGCAGGTGCAGTGCTGTGATAGGGAAATTTTTGAAAAAGTAGGATATGGGTGCAACGGAATACATTTATTAATTAATTATTAAATGTATTTTTATTTGTATTTTCTATTTATTCTAAGCTTTTTTTTCATATAATGGTAAATATATATCAATATAAGAACAATAATAGATAATAAAGTGAGAATTTAGATGATTTTAGGGTTGTTTCCTTTAAAGCCTGCCGACAAAATAGTGTGTTTTGATCTGATCTTCTACATTTTCTTTTTTTTAACCAGTATTTTGTCCCATATCAGACCGAATCAGACCAAATCGGCCCATATTGGACCGAATCAGGTCCTATTTCAGACCGTTTTAGACCGAATCGGGCCACGTTGAAAAAAAAAAAAAAATTGTCCATGCCACACGGCGCATCCACGCAAATCCAACTCGGGCGCACTCGTGCTTCCTTGGGGTTCTAACTTCTCTTTGTGGCCGCCTCCATAGTGCCCCACCACAAATCTGCATTCAAGAACCCGATTACCCCACAACAACAGTGCCACAATAGCATGGTTTCAAATCCCAACTCACAGGACTTTGGCTCAATTGTTTCATTCATACAGTGGTGGCTCCGCATCATTCATACGTATGGCCACCAAGCATCCACTGGTTGTAGTACAATTATTTTAAGATAGAAGTGAGTTGACATATTTGGTAGACGTTTCACGAATATGATAAGTGAGGCATGTGTATTGTATGTAACTATTTTAAGTGAGCCATAAATGTTATATCCAACTAGATGAGACTGAACTTTATCCTATTTCATTTATAGAAGACAATTATGGTCATTTTTATCCACTATTGTTTTTTATCATCACTAGTTGTTGGCCCATGCTTTGCACGGGTTTCTTATTTTAGTACACAATGATGTTTTTAAGAAGTACTAGGCGTACTAAAATAAAATTGATTGCTTTCACTTTTTAGTTGTAATAAAATAAAATTTATTGCTTTTACTTTCCCTGTTATTTATTTTTCTGCATTGATAATATTGCCATAAAATAAAATTGTTTGGGTAAAACAGTTTCTTTACAAACTTTTCTAAGAAAATGCTTTCAAAAAAAAAAAAATTCTTGTTTTCTTGCAAAAAAATCCGAAAATATTGAGTCTAAAAAGATATTGTGTCTAAAAAAATGTTCTTTTGCCACGATGGGATTTCTTTCATTAAAAAAAAAAAAAAAAAGATCTTTTGAACAAGTAAAGTCTTTTAAACTTGCCTTTGTATAAAAATCATGGGATTTTTTCTTGAAACCCAAAACTCTTTTTCTTTCAATATAAAAACCCATGAACTTTTTTTAGAAATCTTTTCTCATCAAATCTTTTTTATCAGATGTTTCTAAAGAATAAAAAGTTGTATGCTCCCTCACATGTTATTTACATATATATCTCACATGTTTTGTTTGTAAATATCCTTTGAAGTTAATATTCACATGCTAGTTATATGGTAAATAATCACTCACATGTATGTATGTGTGTGTGTATTTATATATATTGTTTGCAAAACCTTTCAAAAAAAAAATGTCAAGTATCCTATTTCTTCACAAAAAGATAATGTTTGGGATAAATTAAAATAAGGTACTATTTTCAAATAGGTATGTGGGGTGCCTAACACCTTTCCCACACGTAACCAAACTTCAAGTCCAAAATCGTTTGTTCGAGACTTTTTGGCTTGCCTTAATTAATGAACCATTAAAATTTGGTTTAGTTAATTAGGCAACCTAAAATAAATTAGACCCTTAGGTGACCAATCACACCTAATACAAAACCAATGATTGGTAGCAACTTCTAAAATAAAAATAAGAAAAAATGACTCACATACACACACCCCACTATAGGGACACAAGTACACAAGAGTCACGTTGTCAAGAACCCAATGTGCGTCCCTAAAAAATGAATTCCCGAAAAAGAGGAAAAGGCAAAATTTTTGGGCGTCCACACCATCCATGGTTGTATAAGATTAAGAAAAACATTATCTAGATTGAGGAAGTGCAGCTATATGGTTCAAAACTTCCAAAGTGCTATATCAACTCCAAATTAGCTTTTTCTCTGTGCATAAAAATAAATAAATAAATAAAAAAGAAAGAAAGAAAGAAAACTTCCAAATGGGGTTGTAGCTTGTAGGTTGATGGATTTTGACATTTTATCGAAATTTTTTTATATAAAAAAAAATGGATGTAATTATTAAATGAGTTGTGATTCACGGCTATAGACCCCTCAGACCTATAGTTACGGGTTTTAGGCCATGGCTGAAAACACGGCTTAAGAAAAACAACTATAGGCTGAATTGACCTATAGCCACGTTTTCAAGAACTATAGTTGCGTTTTAAAAACGCGGCTATAGGACCTTTTTTTTGTAGTGATTGCATGGGGTAACGTTACGGCTCGATTCGAAGTTGTGAAGTATTTATATAGTATTTCTAAGAAGTTAAAATAAAATTTTTGTATTCTGGAAAAAGTTATTTTAATAATAATATTTCCATTTTACTGCATGTGTGTCTGTCTATGCATGCAACATCCAATGCTTCGTCCACCATGCATGTATGTTGTGTACGTGACATTCATTGTTAGATTATTATTATTATTATTATTTTATCTTTTATATTTCTTTGGTAACTGTTGGATATTAAGTCCATCTCATGTGTGTGTAAGAGACTTGGTGTGGCTGAAACAAATTCCTTCCGGTGGTGGTTGAACCGTTAGCTATTAATTAGATGGGGAATCAAGGTGACAATTAGAGAAAAGTATAGAAATGTGGTGATCGAAAGTGACTCAATGGATAGTCGAAGGGACAGTACATGATATCCTTATCTTATCTTGGTCTTTCTCGCAACCTAGTTTTGTCTAGGCCAAGTGATCGAGAGGCCTTAAAGTCAAATCGATTATATATAGGTCTTGAACTACATCAAATGGGTCAATCTTGTTTCACAACTTAGGCCTCTTTGTTGATGGGCTATCCATGCAATAGGATTAGATTGACTACAAGAATTGGCAATGGACCAATGGTAATAGCAGTAGCAAATCATGGGAATTATGGGAATTTTTTTTTTTTTTTTTTTTTGGGGTATAATTACTAGTTTGATATTTGATTTGTATGTTAAAATATTTTTTAACATTTTTAATGTGTTAATTTAGTCTATAACATTTTAGTACTGTGTTAAAATAGTCTTTCCATAAAGTGGTTGTTAATGGAAAAATTAAAAAGAAAGTCTAGAAATACAACAAATTATCCTAACATTTTTACAACATCTACAATATCATTCTCTCAATAAAGACAAAATGACGTTAGAGCATCCACATTGGTGAAACTATAATTTTAGTTATTTGGCACCACAAAAAGCTACTTTATCTATTTTACCTTCTCACTTTACAAACATTCAACATCAATGGTTTTATTTTAGCTTTCAACACAATAAAATAATATAAACAACACAATAAAATAATATATCCACTACAATAAAATAATATATCTACTACAATAAACAACAATCACAACCACCGCAACCATAACTGCCTCGCCACTGCCTCCGCAACTGCCCCTGCCACCACAACTACCACCACCACTGACACTGCCTCCACGACTGCCACCGCCACCGTCACCTAATTGCAAATAATCATCTAATTAATATAACAATAATTTTTTTAATCCCAAATTATATATATATATATACACACACACACATATATACACATATACAATTTTTTTTTTAGCCTAAAACAATTTCTAATAACTTAATGACTAAACTTATTATGAAATTATAGTAAAATATTGTAAAGGTAACATTTATTATATAAAATATTAAAACAAAAAAATTTTAAAATTTTCTTTTCCTTTTCTTTTATGTTTCTCTTAATTCACCTGCCAACCATCACTCTCATGTCTCATCTCATCCACTTTTAAAATATAATGCTTCAATTTCCAATGTTAAACCTGCACCACAAGACCTTAAAAAAATCTCCACTCCATAATAATATAATATACTTCTCTCCTTTTTCTTTCTTCTTCTTCAATTATTTGTTTCATTCTTCCCAGTTCGCACCATTCTTCTTTTTCTTTCCTATAGTTTACAAGCTTATGCAACAGCACTTTCAGAGAGTAGAAACAAGTGAGTCTATAGTCTTCATTTGGTGAAAATAGCCAAATACCACGTTTGGGCAAAATTTGTGGCAAACTAGCATTGTTTCGGAAATATTTAGCAATCTACTACTTTTTTAGTACTCGAGTTCCACAAAATCGAGTTCTAAATGATACTCGAGTTGCTAGTGAGTCGCCCGCGTGGCACTGCTGACCTAAAATTTGTGTAATTAAAAAAAAATAATCTAGTACTCAATATTACTGAAATCAAGTATCTCTTTATAGTACTCGAGCTTAATGTAGTCGAGTACCTTGTTTTTCTTTTCTTTTCTTTTTTTTCCTTTTTCTACTTTTTGTTTCTGTTGGAATGGCTTAAATAGTCAAACTTAGTGACTTGACATTAGCCAACAAACCATTAAATGGCTTGCATACCCATGTCAGGAAGATGCATGATATTCAAGAAGTTTCATGCGTGAAGAAATGTAAGAGCTTGCATTAAATGTTCTTCATGAATTGTCAAAGAAGATGGCCAAGAACAACACCTGACATGCAAACCAAATTCGTGCTTCTTTTCTTTTGGCCGAAATGGATGACACTGGCCATAAATGCTTGTCATTTTCTTTGACTTGACAAGTTTCATGAAAGTGCTGAAGCTTTGGAGAAATATGCAACCTTAGTTTGGTGGACACAATGATCACAAGAGTTAGAAGCAAATAAAGAAAGCCATGAGTTAGATATGTGTCAAGGATAAGAATGGCATAAAGCATATATAGCTGTATATATAGATAGAGTCAACACAATAGTTGTGCGAAAAACAAGTTAGCTTTTCCTAAGTAAAAGTTTTGAAAAAAAAAAAAAGAACTGAAGCTTGAGTACTATAAAAAAAACTCGATTTCAGTAATATCGAGTACCACATTATTTTTTTAATTACACAAATTTCAGGTCAGTAGTGTCATACTGGCGACTCACTAAGAACTCGAGTTCACTAAACTCAAGTACTATTTAGAACTTGATTTTGTGAAACTCGAGTACTAAAAAAGTGATAGATTGCTAAATATTTCGAAAATAGTGCTAGTTTGCCACAAATTTTGCCAAAACGTGGTATTTGGTTATTTTCACCGTCTTCATTTTGTAAAAGTTCTTTCACTTTCCTCCCTCAGTTCGCTAACTCTCTCTTTTCCATTGCTTAAAAAAAAAAAAAAAATCTTCATACCAATCGAAACGGTGAGGATGATGGATGAATCGGAGGTGAGAGTTTGATAAGGAGGATGATGGGCGAGAGATTGAGAGAGAGGTGTGAGTTTTGTTTTTGATAAAGAGAGAATGAGTGAAACAGCAAAAGGAAAAAAGAAATAGAAAAAAGAAAGAAAGAAACATTATTTTAATGAGCGGTGGGAATAAAAAATATTACTTGCTTTTAGCCTTGAGCTACAGTGTACAGCCATAAATGGCTATGCATTGTAGCTAAGTAGGTAAAAATTTTATCTATACCACCACTAATGTTATACACTTTTTGTATAAGATAGTGCTAAAAATAGCAATTTAGCTTTTTAGCACCATTAATACTAACACTCTAAGAGCACTCACAACAGTGAAGCTAAATAGGTATATAGCTATTTTAGATTCACCAAAACACAAAAATCCATACTACAATAGTGGAGCTAAATGTAAAATTTTTACCTTCATTGCTACAGTGCATAACTATATATCGCTGTGCACGGTAGCTGAGAGCTAAAAAAATAAAAAATAAAAAATTTATTTTGCGTTCACACTACTTTTTTTATTTTTTTATTCTTTATGCATGTCATTATCCTTTCTCCATGTCTCTCTCCTCACTGCCTCTCCATCTCTTCATTCTTCCTCCACAGACCCATCGCCGCCAACCCACGCTCGGCCATCGACCTAACTCATCTCGACCTCTCATCTCTATTTTCGGCGTTTCAGCTTGTGTTTTGGCTTTGTGTTTCGGGCTATACTTGTGTTTCGGCTTTCTGTTTCGGCTTTGTGTTTCAAGCTGTGCTTGTGTTTCAACTTTATGTTTCAGGCTGTGCTTATGTTTCAGGCTGGGTTTGTGTTTCGGGCATAGGTTTCAATTTGGCTGTGCTAATTTTTCTGCTTTCTTTTTTTGTTCTTCTTCACTGGTTTTGATAGGCACGGTGGGGTTGTGGTTGTGCAGTGATTTTTATGGGTCTGATGGTAGTTGTGGTTGTGTGTTGGTGGTTGAATGAAATTTTATTTTATTGTGTTAAAAGCTAAAATAAAACCACTGTTGGAGGATGTGAGAAAGTAAAATAGATAAAGTGACTTTTTGTAGAACTAAAAAGTTAAAAATTTAGTTCAACTACTGTAGACGCCCTTATAATGTAAAACTAAAACCTTGTATATATGGATTATAGGCCTTGAAGTACATCAAATGGGTCAATCGTGTTTCCTAACTACGGCCTTCTATGAGGGAATGGTCCAGATTGTAGCTCTAAAGATG
Source organism: Quercus ilex subsp. ballota (assembly GCA_032727855.1). Taxonomy (NCBI): domain Eukaryota; kingdom Viridiplantae; phylum Streptophyta; class Magnoliopsida; order Fagales; family Fagaceae; genus Quercus; species Quercus ilex. Next base: position 83,246,994 of record CM064912.1, on the reverse strand, counting down.
AGACATAATAACAAGCAGCCCAAGCGAACCTGACCCAGCTAGGAACCTAGGATCCTTTGTTAAAGCTAGGTTGTAAAAAGATACGCAGACTGCACAATAAATAGCCCCAAAAAAATTAGGATATTGGTTTTTAATATAGCCCATGCTCCCCTTTTGGGCCTCCTTACTGATAGGCTATCCAATAGGATTAGATTGGCTAATGGGAGAGGAAAATACGAATCTTATAACTCTTCTTTAAAAACAATAAAAGTAAAAGGTTTTCGTTGATCAACAAAATTTTTGTCTGTTATTAATCTATTTAGAGATATATTTTATGGCAATCGGAAGCTATGGAGAGGGGGAGGGCTTGGACTTAAAATTTTGTTTTTTATCGTTGCATCTGCTTTGCCAGCCTAATGCATCAGTGGCAGCCAAAACCAGTGGCAAACTTTTTTTTTTTTTTTTAATGTAGCAACTTCGAATTATAATAAATGAAAACTATTAATGTTTAAAAAAAAAAAAAAAAGATGAATGAGTGTGTGCGCAATGGCTAGGTATTTTTGTGATTAGAAAATATAACAATCCAAATTTTGATAAATTGAGATTATTAACTTTTTTCCAAAAAAAAAATTTTAAGAGCTGTGCGCCTGTGCTCAGAGGCTCGTGTGGTTTTTTTTTTTTTTGATAAGTTGGATAGGAACTTTGTATCTATCTAGTATAGGTTTTTTGTTTTTAATTTTTGTATGTTTAACTTTACGGTTTTAAACCCATTTTTTATGTTTTAGGAATAAAGATAAGTTAATTAAATTAGAGGTATTTTTGGAAATTAAAAAGGAAATTATTAACTTTCTTAATCCTTCTATTAAAAAAAAAAATTTAATCCTCTTAGGGTCTGTTTAGATACCACTTTAGGGTCTGTTTAGATACCACTTATTTTGCTGAAACTGAAAACTTATTGATGAAAGTACTGTAAACAAAGGTAAAAGTTAGTTGAAATAGTATAGTAAGGCCATAAATAATACTAAAAAGTACAGTAAGACCCAAAAATAATAACAAAAATAAACTAATAGTAAAATAATTTATAATTTTGATCTAAATCCAAACACGCACTAAATATACAGGATAACTTGTTCAAAACCAAGTAAACCCATTGGTTTACCACTTTATTATTGTATTATTTCTCATGATGTGGGGGTAGGAGTGATCAATATTACATTATTGTTATGACAAACCTAGAATGGGCATGGCCCAACTAGAAGTCTAGGACCTTAGCTTAGTCAAAGGCTGTAAAAAGAAACACAGGCTGCACAATTGATACCCTCTTTTCGGCCTCCTTGTTAGCGGACTATCTAATAGGATGAGATTGACTACTAGAATTGGCCATGGCAGACTTGGCAGTAGCAAATTGCATTTAATATGGTCATTTTGTCTCATGTCTGTGTCTATTGTCACCAAAAAAAATAGAAAACATACGAAAACTTGACAATACTTTATTAGGTCTAAGGTAAGGACGGCTAAAATGGTCTTCTTAATTAATGAAATGATACTGCCTATATAGGTGTGTATTAGCTTTCTAATAATAAAAAATAAAAAATAAAATAAAAAAAGAGGGTGAAATAGTAGAATCTTATTGGTTGGAGGACCACTTTAGTTGTTGTAGACCTAATAATATCTCCACATTGACAACCAGTGTAGAATTTGGTAGTTCAGATTCTATATGAAAATTTATTTTACCAGCAAAAGTTCTTTGCTTACTCTTCTTTCCCCCTTTTCTCTACTGATTCTGTTCTTGCTCGCAGCTATATTTCTATTGTAAATAATTAAAATGGAATATGGGGATTGTGATGTGGTCCAAATGTCAATCAACCTATGGAGTTAAAGCATGTTGGGACAATGGTAATCATAGATTATGACTGAGCCGTTTGGCCCAAATCTGACCATCTACATCCTATACAGAATCAATTTTCCTTTTTAATGCAGTTAATTGTGCCTTTGTTGGTGAATCAAGATTTTTTTTTTTTTTTTTTTTTTTTTTTTTTTTTTTTTTTTTGGGTATAGTTGATCTACAAATGAGATGGAATCCCGTTTAACGCCCCCAGTTTAAGCTAGTTTTAGTGGTTTACAGTAAATTGAAATAGAAATATGTGTTAGGAGGAGATGGGTCCAAGCAATTTGAAATAAACTACAACACTTACCAATATCTGCCACTGAGCGTACTTACTAAATTGCTTTATGGCTTGTTTAGAAGTTTAGAAAGGGAGGAGAGTAGAGGAGAGTAGTGGGGAGGAGAGTAGAGGAAAATGATTCCCCTCCACCTTGTTTGGATGTTTTTAAAATTAGTAAGGGGGAAGGGAGTAATTAGCCCTTCCCCTTGTGTAATTTTGTTAATATAATAAGGGTAAATTAGGTAATTTACATGGTCAATAGTTTATGTACTCTACTCCCCCTCCAAATCTCTCCAATTTGGGGGAATTAAAAATTGGAGGCTAGAGGGTAGGAGTGAGCTTGGGTCGGGTCGGGTTGGATTTATTGTGACCCGAAACCCGACCCAATATTAATTGGGTTTGACTGCCTGAAACCCAATCCGAATCGGAAAAATGGGTCTGTAATCGGGTCGGTTTTTCAGGTCTCGGGTTGGACTATTTTTTTTTTTTTAAAAGAGGCAAAATATCTGGAGCGTATGCCATACAGTCTCAGTCTCAGCCTTCACAGATCAAATAAAAATAAAAAAAAGAGGTAACCCTAAGCAAAACAAAAAGAAAACTCCAGCAAGCCAAACCCACATACCTTCCTTCCAAGCCATCCAAAGCACCCATTTCACTTCACAACTCAATAGTGCACAAGCACAAACAGAAGCACAAGCACAAGCACAAAGCAAAGAGTAGTATAACCCAACAAACTCCAATTTCATTCGAAACCCACAACTCAAATAAACCCCAAAACTCCGATTCCATTCCGTGCTCCGCCGTATGCGCGATTTCTACATGGAGATCTCTTTCCAATTCGAGAGCTCCGTTATTCCCTTCGTCGGCAAAATCGCTCCCTCCGACATGTACAAGATCTGGAAACGCGACGATAAGCCTCCTCTTCCTCGGCGACGGCGACCAGAGCCATGACATTCCAGCGCGCCGATCAGAGCTTCCTCTTCCTCGGTGACAGCGACCAAAGCCACGACATTCCAGCTCGCCGATCAGAGCTTCCGCTTCCTCGGCGACGGCGACCAGAGCCACAACATTCCCTCCGGAACTCTCCTGGTCCTCAACCCACGACGATTCTGGTACTCATTCCTTGACTCAGCTGAAGAGACAACAATAAAGGGTAGGGATTTTTCAAAAAAACAGGGTTGAAGTAGTTTATTTATAGGACCCGATACCGACCCGACACCGATCCGAACCCGCAAATAGCCCGAAATTTAGGCCCGAAACCCGACCCGAATATTTTCAGACCCGTCCAAAGCCTGTCGGGCCGGGTCGGGTAGATCGGGTTTTCGGGTGGGCCGGGTCCCTTGCTCAGTCCTACTAGAGGGAGTTGAAACCCCTCCAAACCCCTCTCCCTCATTCCTTAAAAAACTTCCAAATAAGGTAATTAGATTACTCTCCCTCCCTCTACTCTACTCCCCCTCCTTTTTTAAACATCCAAATAGGCCATTAGTTTCATGACATCTTCCAGCTGAGTTGCTTGATTGCTTTAGATTATTGGTAAATGAACTATTTATTATACTGAACTCAAGCAAATTTAGATGTTATTACACAATAGGGCTAAAAACCAAGCCAGAGCATCACTAGGCTCCTAATCCATTAGGTCTTATATCTGCAGCAGGCCCTTGGCTTTGAAGTACTCCACAGTTTGGTCATAAATGTCTTCAATCCCATACTTAAAACTGAACCCCTCTTTGATAAGTTTGTCTGAAGATAAGGTCAGCTTGGCCTTAGAGGGGAAATCTCCAAAACTGCAATTTCCAAATGACACAAGTCAAACAACACTTCACCACTGAAGAAAGTAAGAGATATATCTCAAAACCATAATGGAAATAATTCAGTAACCAATTCAATTCTTCTACAAGCTAATGGCTCATTTGAAGCATGTCGCCACCAAATTTGGCTTTGTATTTATTCTACATTGCTTCAACCTCATTTATTTGGTAGCAGTTTTGACTTTTATTTCAAGCAGGACCGTTATGCATACGACCTTTTTTATTAACCAATTTGCTAATTTGAAAGACTCTGTGCCTTGATTAATTAGATTAGAAGCTTACTCAGTTGGGACTTTGTACTGAGGATATCTTTTATTGAGGAACTTTGCAAGCTCAGGAACACTGGAATTGATACCACAGCATATGTATCGACCAGAAGCAGATTCTTTCTCAGCCAAAAATATATGAGCCCGGCAAACATCCTCCACATGTGTGATAGATATTGAACCTGACAGCATTTGCATTCCTTTCAATGCATTTATGAGGAATTCAGTGCCTGAAAAATGGTCAAAAAATCCATCAAAACACTAATCTGTCAATTCAGGTATGGTGCAAGCAATTTTTCGTTCCAGCTCCACGGCCTAAAGTGGAAATTGCAACATATTAAGTAGTCCAGCTTATTTATACCTGTAATTAAAGACATTGCTAGACCAACACTGCTAGGGACGTCTGGAGTGAGAGATGCACCAGCCATGAGAGTAGGGATCACAGTAATGAGATCAATATTATTTTCTTCAGCAAATTTCCAAGCTGCTTTCTCAGCTAATGTCTTGGAGGCAGGATAACCCTGAAAATTAATTCAAAAATACTTAAATCTTTTTGTTAAAATTGCTTTGACATAGGCCTTTTTTCTTGCTAGAGCTTAAAAGAAAACATTTATCCTTAATGATTTGATGTAATTCGGTGATTACCCAAGTAGGTGGCTTCTCAGTACTCAAAAACTCAACATCAGTCCATTTGCTTTCATCCATGATTAAACCTGTCCCATTGAGCTTGTTGATTGTTACAGCAGCTGCTGAGGATGTCAAAATGACACGCTTAACAGTTTTTGCTCTCACACATGCTTTCAACACATTATGTACCCCTTGGATTGCTGGCTTTATCATATCATTCTATACATGTCACAAAATTAGCTAACTTTGTCATTAAAAATTCAAAAACTGTGACATTACTGAAATTACTGATGCATTTCTTTTCTTTTTTTTACCTCCGGATCTTGTGAAGCAAAGTTAACTGGTGTAGCAATGTGGAAAACAAGGTCACATCCTGCTATAGGAGCATCGAAGCTTACTTCATCTGTTAGATCTGCTCCAAAAATTTTTAGGTCCCCCAAACCTTGTAGTTCTATGAGGTGAGAGATCTTTCTCTTATTTTCTGCACATTAAAATTCTTGATTAATAACGTTTATTCTCATCTATAATTTAAAACATAATGCACCTTGTTAAAGATATTATGATTTATGGAAAGACATATTCATGCTAAGCCAATTATCTATGGTAGAGACAAATTGGCCAACAAGTACAAATTCATCGTAGATCCCTCAAATCTTGTAGTAAAATAAAAATTATTTACTTTTACTTAGTAACTAGTTGGTAACCCGAGTAATGCACGGGGAAATTTAATAAAATATTTTCTTTTTCTTTTTCTTTTTTTGGTCTTATATTTAGACTAAAAAAGGGAAAAAAATGAAACTATATATTTATTATGATTGTATTTATATATGAAACTATATATTATACTATTTAAAGAAAATATAAATTGAAAAAAATTTAATGGAAGATTTAAATATAGAATATTATTTAAACTCAATTAAAAATTTATAATAAAATAATAGCGTGTAAAATTATGATCTCTCATAATTTTACATGCAATTATTATAAGATAAAAAAAATGAATATCCTTATCAAAAAAAAAAATTAATATCTTTAATTTTATATATATTATAGATATATATATTACTGTTTGATGATACTATTTCTTTTTCTTTCGGCTGAATTGGTATGGGCCCTACTTAAGTGTGACTCTAATATCCTTTTAGACCTCAGATGAGTTCAACTATAGCATGATCTTACCCTTATTAGGGTCCCAGATATATTAGCCTGTTGGTGTTGTGAGATTATATTATGATGCATTTTGTTGATTTGATGATTTGATTTAGAACCACAAATTTGCCAACAACCGGGTCCGTGTAGTCTAAATTCCCATCAATTGAAATGTTCTGTGAAGTGCAATACATGTGGGCTAACCAACAAAAGTGGGCTCTATGTAACATATAAGAAAAAACTTTCGTATTTAGGAAAACAAGGCCCCTCATTTTCCTTTTGTTCTTTCATCTTCAATTATTTTGTAACTTTTTGAGAGAGTGACACTTGAGGTCTTGAGCAATTCATCTCAATCTTCAAAAGCCCCACCCCTTGCTGTGTATCGGATTGAAATCTAGTTATTGCACCTAATATATATATTATAAAATTATTTTTGAGAGTAGGTTACAGGTCTTAAGCAATTTATCTTAATCTTCAAGAGACCGACCAATTTACTTTGTATCACACACAATTAAGTTGGCAAACTTTTCTTGATTTATATTTAGACCTATCACTAATATTGTTTTTCTTATTTACCATTAACAATTTTTCGCGTCAAAAAATATCAATTTTTTTTGTCTTTAAACTCTCTCTTATATAAATGATGTGACATGTTCTAACATCTCAACATCTTTTTCTTTTTTCTTTTTTCTTTTTTTGGTGAGTAAAAGTCACCATCAAATTTTTATTTTATATGAAAATTTTTCTGTACCATCTGGAAAAATGTGAACCTTTAACTTTAATTTCCATATTGCTTAAGAAAAAACCTTTGATCTGCATATATATTTATGAAAGTGCCGTTTTATCTACTTTATTTTTGTGAGGTTATGGAAGGGTAGACAGAATGACTTGTCTGTTTAGGTACCCGCAATTTTCAGTAGCTTATTTATATAGTGATTATCTGAAAATATAGTTTTTAGTAATTTTTGCATTAAATGTGTATCTAAAAGTTAGATTTTTTGCCACAAAAAAAAATTTTAAAAAAAATAATAAAAAAAAAAGGCCAAAAAGCCTTTTCCATTCGTCCCTCAACTTCCACGCATCAACTTTGTCACTCTTTCAACTTCTAGCAGCTATCTCAACAGGTTGATATTTTAAGAGTTTGTAACTTATTTCACAAGTTATTAAAGTGATAATTATGATTGGTGTAAGAGGTTTTTTTTTTTTTTTTTTTGGAGAATGATGATTGGTGTAAGAGTTGGTAGCAACATTTTCAACAAAAAAATCATTTCAACAAAAAATTGCACGAAATAATTTAAACTAAAATCCAAGTCTCAAGTATAAAAACTAAGAAACTGTGTGCAAAACTATGACTTATCTAGATCTTTGGCTCTTTCAAAGTCGGGCCCAATAGATAAAATGTCATTCTCGTCACATTCAAGTGGAAGATACCAACTTAAGTCACCCCTTTCCCATTTTTCGTTCACAAAAATAAAATTTAAAAAAAAAAAAAAAAAGGACAGAAACTATAAGGGTGCAAGCGCAACAAAATGCAAATAGCATGGGAAGCAAATACAAATTACTCACATGCAGGTAAATATATGTAAAATGTAAATATGCAATAGTAAAGGGACCAATGCAATCACAAACAGGTGGTGTGTACGTTGTAGAAGACAAAAAGTGTATATTTAAAATATAAAAAAATTAAATTAAATTAAATACAGAGAGCACATGAGTGTCAGGGTATGCAAAATAAATAAATAAAAAGTGATAAAATTATTTTTTATTTAAAAAAAAAGACTAACCAGGGTCTCTAACAGTGGTATTGACGGCATAGCCTTTCTGAAGCAAAAGCTTAACAAGCAAAGAAGCGACGAACCCAGTGCCGCCCACAACACACGCAGTCTTCTTTCCGAGGTTTTGTGTGGCCATTATCGAAATTCAAAACTACTTTCTTTGATTTTGGTAACACTACTTTCGATACTTAGTTTTGTCTTATGGAAAATAAATTTAGTGTTAGTTATACATATATATATGGTCTTTAAATTTGAGTTGTGGGGTTTGGCTTTTTTAAACGGAGTCACTTTCGTTGATTTCGAAATTGAGAAAGAAGAAGCAGAAGAAAAAGAAGAAGGTGAGCACGTGACATTGCTTGTGCGCCACCAACTACCTTGAAAACCATTTTTGGGGAGTCTAGAGGAATCTTAAATTATCACTATTGTGTTGTCTATGTCACTCACTAGAATAATCAAAATACCATTGACTTCACCAAACAACTTGGGATGGGTAGATAAGATAAAGCATTGCACATTATTTTAGACATTTCCATCCACATTGCAATCTTAAGCAAGGTGGTCGATACCGTACCGGTACCGGCCGTACCGGCTGCATATCGGTATCGAAATATCAACGTTTTGTACCGGTTTAAATACCGGCCATGTACCGGCCATACCGGCCAATTTCGGGCAATACCGGCCGGTACCGGGCGTACCGGCCGGTACAGAAATAAGTTTTTTTTTTTTTTTTTTTAAGTTTTGTAATTTTTAAATTTTTTTTTAGGGCAGAATGGTAACTTATTTGTATTAACTTATTAGTATTATTTGTTTTCCTAGTATGCAATGATAACTTTTAAGCTTTCTATTTTTTATATTGTGTTTTTTTTTCATTTTCTTTTAATTGATACTAAAGTATAAAATCATGAATAATTAGTTCTGAATTGAGGAAATGTTTTATGGTAAGCTTTTATATTTATTATAATATATACACACACATACATATATATCTATATATATATTTATTTATAAATATAAAAAATAGCGGTAAACCCGAAACGGTACACCGGTATTGACTGGTATCCGAAATATATCGTACCGTTGGGCAAACAGGTACAGCCTCCGGTACGGTATTGACTCCCTTGATCTTAAGGCGGTTTAGTAATATTGTTCTAATAATGTTGTTTGTATTTGATGATATTACCATCCACATTACCACCATTTTATAATTTGTAGAGATGATAAAATGTAATTGATGTAACATACTTTCAGACATACCCATCACTAACATCACTTTTTTTAGAGTAATGCTACAGTCAAATTATTTTACAACGTTTTTACAAAATGTTGATATAATCAACTTTTTATTGGTTTTCATTTAGCCTCACCATTAATATCACATTTTTATTTACCAATAATCACTTACCATATAAGCACTTTATAAAAAAAATTATAAAATAGTTTGTATCTCTAGCATTATTCATTTTCTTATATGTCAATAACAACATATCACTTTAGTAATTATGAGAATAAATGTAAAAATTTGTGTTTTTTTTTTTTTTTTTTGGCTAAGAAACAAGGCACTAAATCTATGAATTCATTAACAAGGAAATATTAGGTATAATTGAACATAATCCACATCCTAAGTCTGCTGGAACATTATAAAAGACTTTTTTTTTTTCATTTGAAATGAATTAATTTTATAATTCATATTAGAAATTATAAATCTAAAAATATATTGAATGCTATTTTATTTTTATTTCTTTATATGATATCGTGTTTTATTTAAAGGTTGTAAATGGTGGAAAGAAAAATGAAGTTAGTGGTTGGTCCATGTAAATAAATATGATTGTCTACTAACCACAGCATATCAGCTTCTCAAAAAAAAAAAAACCACTTTAGCAAGTTGCAAAAAAAAAAGTTGTATTTGTAACATTGTTAAAATTACAGCAATATCACTTTAGCAAATTGCAAAAAAAAAAATTGTATATTTTACAAAAATTTTAAAAATTACAGCAAAATAATCTTTCGTAGCAATAGAGCTAATGCATAAAATAAAAAGATATCTGTAATTGCTTTGGAAATTTTAAAAATAAAATAAAATAAAGGGTGTTAGTTGGCTTCTGCAGCTGGTGCATCACGTGCGGCACTTGTTAGGTTGGTGCTGGAAACTTGCAATACAACGTGTCCTTACATTCTCTAATGAATGAAATTTCTTGCAATACTCCACAACATAAAGTTTCGTCGTTTTGAATTGAATGGTTAGGACAATAGGAGAAATTATTGGAACCTCCAAGAGGACCACTGACCTGGGTCTTGCCACCCAATAAGATTATGCCACCTAGCCATTTTATAAAACTCAGCTCCACATCATCTTACCCATTAACTTAACTATAGTTAGCAAATCAAACCAAGGTTAAAACTCAGCTCCACTTACCCACAGCCAGATTTAACCCAAAATCAATTAGCCAAAATCAAACCGTGTTAACCCACTGTATTAGCCACTTCTCACCCAATTTCTGAAACCCAAAATTTTATTTTACCCGCTCAATCCTCTTCCCTCTTCCTTCCCGCATCATTGGACGAGTCCTTCAAACAATCTTATGCTAGGCTTTCTTTCTTCTCCCTTGGATGAATAGTGAGTATGATTGACTATAAGCTATGGCTGAAGTGGTTGCTGGAATCCACTCACCACCATTGCAACTAAACAAGATTGATCAAGGTATGTATGTTACAAAGACTCATTTCACTCTTCAATGTATCACTCTCTTAGCTTTGTTTTGTTTTTATGTAGTTTGTAAATATGGTGTCTTCTACATGTTTGATAAAAACCCAAGATGAGAAATAATTAAACTAATGGAATTTTTATGTGTTGTTTTCTTTCTATCTAGTTTATAGATATTAAAAATTAAATTTTTATGAGTCTGTGGTGTGAATTGTTAGAACTCATTCCATACTCCTACCTACTTTTTGTTATTGGGTTTAATAGATGTCACTATGTTTCTTTGTTCTTGAAACAAAGCACAAGTTCTAAACGAACCTTAAGTCCAAAATGTAAAAATAGTTCAATTTTTTTTTTCTTACAATTGATAGTTTATATGCACACACCATTCTAACCATTTTTATTTTTATTTTTTATTATCCTTTTGATTTGAGTTTCCTTAGAAATGTGTTTTGTGATGTTTTTAATTATAGATATTAGAGCCGATGAAAAACTACAAGATGTTGAAAATTTGCTTGGAATGGTGGTGCACAGTGAGGAGGAAGCATATAAATTGTAAAATGATTATGCTATATGAATTGGGTTTAGTGTTCGAAAAGAAAAACTCAGATATGCAAAAAATGGTGTAAGACAGCGACAATATGTGTGTTCGAAAGAAGGATTTCCACGAGATGGTGACATTTGGATGATAAGAAATTTAAAAAATTACAAACTAGGACTGGTTGTGAAGCTAGTATCCGGTTTACAGTGACATAAGAATAGTAAGTACATATTCCTATTTAGTTGAGGAAGCTGGGGGATTTGAAAATGTTGGGTTTATAAAACGAGATTGCTATAATGTGGTGAACAAGCAAAAGTTAATAAATGTTGAGGCTGGAGATGCTCAAAGTTTAGTAAACTATTTTAAACAAAAGCAAGCAGAAGATCCTATGTTTTTTTATGCAATTCAAGTTAATCAAGAAAATCGAATGACAAATTTTTTTTGGAGAGATGGTAGATCAATAATTGATTATAACTCTTTTGGAGATGTAATATGCTTTCACACTACATATCGAACTAACAAGTATAATATGATATGTGCCCATTTGTAGGTGTCAACCATCATTGGAAGAATGTACTTTTTGGTTGTGCATTTCTATTGGATGAAACAACTGCTTCGTTTACTTGGTTGTTTGAAACATTCTTAGAATCAATGGGAAATCAAAAACCAAAGACAATTTTTACTGACCAATGTCAAGCAATGAAGAATGCCATAAGAGTTGTGCTTCCTATCAAGTATCGCCTATGCTTATGGCATATCTCAAAAAATGCTGCAAAAAATTTACCAAGGCATTATGGGAATCCTGAATTTAAGAGTAGATTTAATAAGATTATTTATAATTGTGAGACATAAATAGAGTTTCAGTCTTGTTGGGATGCCTTGCTTAGAGATTACAATTTGGTGGGCAATAAGTGGCTTAGCACCTTATATGAAAATTGTGAAAGGTGGTGTTCAGTTTTTAGTCACAACATTTTCTCTTGCCGAATGAATGCTTCATCCAAGAGCGAGAGTACAAATAATGTTTTTCAACATATGGCAAGCAAAACAATGAGGCTAACAGAATTTGTACATGAGTATGAGAAAACTTCAAAAAATATGCTCACAGAAGAGTTAAAAGAAGATTTTCGTTGCAAACAAGGTGCATCTTTTCAAATAGTCCAAAATTGTGGACTTTTGCAACATGCATCATCTGTTTATACTCATACAATATTTAAAAGATTTGAGTTAGAAATTACTTCTACCTTGGGGGACACACACCAAGATGTTAATTCTGATGGAATATCTTCCACCTATGAAGTCATTGAAGGAGGTGGTCGGCGGGTTCATGTTGTCCATTTTAACTCATCAAATAATATTGTAACATGCAGCTATAAAATGTTTGAAACATTGGGGTTACTATGTTGACATAATTTGTGAATACTTATTGTGAAAAATGTAACAGAGCTTCCTATTCAGTATATTTTGAAATGATGGACAAAAGATGCAAAGAAAGATAGTGTTGTATGTGATCATGCAAAATCAGTCGATGCAAATGATGAGTTGTCAATGACATCACGTCGTAATGAATTAATGCGCTCAGTTTATGAAATTTTCACAAGAAGTGCAACAACAACTCGACATACTGAAATGTGCAAAAGAAAAATTAGAGAGATGATAGAATTAGTTGAGAAAGATATGGAGATGTTAAGTGTGGCAAAAGATGATGGTGAAAGAGAAAATAGTTTTGTTGATTATACCATCTCTGGTGATGTTGAGAAGACAAATTGTCCACTCAATAATTCGCCTATATTAGATCCCCCATGTGTGCGACCAAAAGGAGTAACAAATGCGAGAATGAAAAGCAACATGGAGAAGCGTAAAAGGAAGGCATTAAAAGATATTCCGAGATCAAGTAAGTATTTTTGTTTTTAAATTTTAAATTGAAAAAAAAATGTTAGTTCAATGATTCAATTATTTATTTGTTGTGAATAATGCCAAATATTTCCTCTCTTATTTTAGAATAATTGCCCACGAGAGGACTTCCAACAAACTCTGGTCATGTTAGAGAAGGTATTAGCTTTTATCTATAAATAATTTTACACAGTCAAGTGACATTTTAAACTTGGGTAACCCAAGTTTGCATTGGTCAAATTTTTTTTTTTTTTTTTTATTGCCCTTTATTTGTAGACACTTACAATTTTTCTTTTATACATGTTATCTTGTCTATATTGCCTTTGGAATAGTTATCAATAATGTACTATATGTAGCCCATAAGTCCTATGAAAAAAAACATTATTACTTGCAACTCAGCAGTATGGTCTTTTCTTCTGTTTCTTTTGTTTGGGTTAGAAGAGCCTGCAACTCAACAACCCATGAAGCTGCAAAGCTAGCTCTAAGAACCCCCCGGTCTATGTGTTTCACTAAGGATAGTTTGCCATTGGTGTTAGTCAAAGTTTGTAAGGCAGACTTCCCCCTTGTTCTGCACTTTTTTAATGAAGTTTCATTGAAGTTTATCCCAAAAAAAAAAAAAAAACATTATTACTTGCATTGTCAATAATGATAGTCCTATAAAAATAACACTATATGCCTTGCAACAGTTGTCACTAATTCACAAATCTGAACATATGCACCACAATGTACAAGTCTATGCCAGCCGATGCACCCATCTAGTGTACCCATGGATGAGAACTACAATAATCAAGTATGATCTAAGCCCCTTGCATCCTCTTTTTTATTTATTTTTAAATGATCATACATTTTAATCTCTTATAGTATTTTATGGGTATTCCATTCTCTAGGCATGCCAATGACTAGTAGTTCAAATCATTTTCAACTATCAAATCAGGTACAAGTAAAAAATAAAATAAAATGATTTATGCACTTGTATTTCATTTTTATAAATATCTACCATTTGATGTTGAGATAATTTGAATGTAGATCCATTTTTCTTATTGGAGCGGTGCTTCTCCAAATGTTAGCTTAACAAGCATGCTTCAAAGTAACGATTGCTTGAATCATTTAAGTCAGGTAAATATACTTGCTATTTTGATTTTTTTTTTTATTCCTCATTAGCTATGTTTATTTATTTGTATCAATAGTTTTCACTTTGTTACTAATAATTGAAAATGTCCATATCTAATTTTGCAGAATTCTTTCTTAAATGGTTTTACACAACTAAATCCAAGACAAAAGTGATTTGACTTGAAAGAGATTTGATGAGTATTCAACTCAGAAGATTCCTAACAAGTATGCAACTAACAAGTATAGATTGATGATGAGAGGAGTGAAAGCTAGAAAGCTGCAGGAAACGTTGTTTTTGTATTTTGAAGGCAATGAAAATAGTCTGATTTTTAGGATATGTTAGAATACATTCCTTTTTGTATATTTACTTTTGTTATGCCTTCTCATCCTCTAGACAAAAATTGTATTATTCAACACTGTTATTCATCCAATTGAATATAACTAATATAAGTGAAAAGTATTTTCATTTCAAATTCAGGGGATTATAATGTAAAAAAGGCTTACCAGGTTCTGTTGCAAGATACCAACCATCAATCCCCTGCTAATCACTTCCATTTCTTTTCCCCCTTACTGTGTGGAATCTTCTTTCGAAGGTTAAGTTGCCCTTGAAAATATGTAATTGTATTTGGAGACTTCTTCATGATAGCCTACCAACCTTTCATACTCTAAAAAGAAATTGCTAATGTTGGCCTGTGCCCTCTGTGTGATTCAGATGAAGAGACTACCACTCATCTTTTCTTACATTGCCCTTTCTCTAGAGTTTACTGGTATGGTTCCCAATTAGCTATTCAGTCCTCTAAGGTTGTAGCTGTGTCTGTGCAGTAGTGGGTCATTATGACCTCTCAGTCTTTATTTTGCAAGTATCAGGAGGCCTTTGCTCCTTCTAATTGTACCAATGGAAGGAATAGTAACCTTAGGAACTCATGTTTTGTTACTTCTTTAAAAGCCAAAATTTTATTTTATTCAATAACAGTTAAAATTCAAATCCAATTAGAAATCATAAAAATAAAAGGTTATTAGAAAATTTGTTTGAAGCTGTTGAAGGGAAATTTGAAAGTATTTCTAGTACCAACTTGCATGTGGTCGTTCTTTTATATGTTTAATTTTATTTTTTGGGAATATATATGTGTACTTATTCAGTAATTTTTAAGATATAGGTGCATAGGGAAATGATACTTGTTATTTGTTCAGATTCATTTTCATGGCCTTTCAACTTGCAATTTATCTTATAGGCTTTTGTGGCTGCAATCATCCTGTTACCATAAGCTTGATGTAAATGTTTTGCATTATTGTAGGTATGGAAAACGAATAAGGAGAATTTAATAGTAATGGAAAGATACTTTTTCTTTGCTTCAAGTTGTTGCCAATTTCGCTTCAATTGTAAATCTCTTGCTGAGTTGAAGAGAGATGAAAGTGAGACTGATGGAGCACTTGCAACTGTGCTTAAAGTTCTTAAGAAAATCCATAATATGTTCTTTGATGTATGCCCCTTTTTGTTTCACTTGTTGATATTAGATGTTAAATTTCTTGTGTGAGGCAGGTAATTTTTTTCTTGACAACTGAAACATGAATTTGTTGTTCTAAGTTGCTTTCACTTGTTCGATATTTTGTTGTCCCGTGCTGGCCCCCAGTGACAAGCACCTCTACATGTGTGTATATTTAACATTCCTATCATAAGGATGATTTTAATTTTGTCCCAATGGGACTAGAAAATTTGAGCAATTAATGATTTTTGTGTTAAGGTATTAAATCTGGCTCATGTAGTGTTTTTTATGTTTGTCAAGTCCTTAATTACCACTATCATCTCTCTCTCCCCCCTATTTTGCCTTGGTTTCACTTAACCTGGCATGTGTTCTGGCCTATTGAATGTAACTTGGTCTAAATCATGCATATCCTGCTTTTTCTTTTTCATATTAGTAGTGAAGATGCATTCTCAGTAAAACATTGCTTAAGGCAGGCTGATGATTGTTATAAATATATTGAATGGTCCATGTGTTCTTCTTTGTGATCAGAAATCAATTTTTAAAAATGTTTGGTGTTGACTTTATTAATATTTTTCTGTTGATTCCCTCATCCCATGTGATAAACTGTTGCCTGTTTTCCTAAAAGCTTCGAAAAGGAGAATTGTGGACAAGTTGGTTTTTCTTTATGAAGATTTGCTCCTTCTTTTGAAACAACTTGGTATAGGCTTCAAGTACCTTTTTGTGCCTTCTATTGTACTTAATTGTGTCTATTCTATAGCTATTTTGGCTACTAAATCTCCTATGCACTATAACTGGGCTATGCCACCAAATGTGTAACTCTCCTTTTGTTTTGTTATAAAAAAAAAAAAAAAAAAAAGTGCAGTGCGTTGGGCAGTTACTACCTCTCTCTTGTATTTTGATAAGTACCTGTGTAATTGTGTAATTGTAAGTGGTAGGCCAAACTGGTAGGATTCTTTATGGCATACTTAGTAGATGCATTAACGGGTCTTGATGTGGTAGGCCAAATTGGAAATTTCATATGCAAGGCAGGACTCTTTGTGACAGTCATTAGTGTGATACTTTTAAGATGAACCAAAGATTTTGAGAACCTAAAGAAGCTAGCTAATTAGGCTACCTTCTATGACAAGCAGTGGCAAGCATCATGGCAATACCAAAATTCTGGTGCTTTGGAGCAAACTAGAAAGAAAATTTAGTTTGCCTTCCTTGTATAAATTTGTTCTTTCATTGTGTTACAAAAAGTTAGGACTTAGGACTATAATAGGCACCGGATTTGCAAGTGAAGGAAAATTGTATGATGATTGCATAATGCATCTGCTAACTGTTTTGGACTACATAGTTTTCATTTGGCATTATTGTGGGAAATAGAGCTTTAACTGTAAATTTCAGTAGTAGAGCTTTTGTGATACCAAGTTATGATATTGCTGGTGTAATGGTATAAGTAGGTAGTCAAGTGAAAAAATTGGGGATGAAATATATGGAGACATAAATGAGAAAGCATTGAAAAGGCCTAAGCAGTTTCATTATCCTGCATACTACCTAGGATGCTCATGGCCAAAGTGTTTGCAATATAGTAGCTTTACATCAATAAAATTTCTAACATTTCTCTGAAAAAAAATATCACTAATAGTGTAACAAATGAGAAATTTTATTGTCAAAATAAACAAAATTTACAATGAGATCCAAACACCAAAACAAAAAGATGAAGGTCATTTATAAACACAAAATTTATTTGCAAATACAGTAACTATACCAAAACCACATAAACAATTCATATCAAAACCAATTCCTCCAAGTTAGCAACAAGCCTACAACCAAATACCACTAATACAATTTTGCCCACAACCAAATACCACTAATACAATCTTTATTCAAAACTTTGGGACATCAATCTTTGCAGCATCAACAACAACAATCAAATGCTTAAATCATGGAACCCAGCAACTAAAAGACTCACAATCACAATCTTCCCCACATTACAAATTGAAAAGAACTCTTGTATGCCTTCATCTCGTCAGTGGTCCTTCAAGACATTGTCGACATCTTCAGCCTTTCCGAAACAGAAAAGTAGGACAAAGAAGAGGAGTTGTCACTGAAACACATCGTCACAAGGAATTCGTGAAGCTTTGGACTCGTTGCAAGAATTCGTGAAGCTCTGGTGGCTACCAGCTGAGATGCCGAGACATGTGTGGTTAAAAGAAGAGGCAGAAGAAGTAGCAGCAGATAATGGATCGTTGTTGTTGTTGCTGACGGTGATGGTTTTAAGGACATTTCCTGATTCTGCTACACGAATCTGACGGGCCACCCATCTGGATCGCTGTTGTTGTTGAATCCGCCGATGATGTTTTCGGCTGGATTTGCCCAATATCTTCTCTAGAGAGATATTGGGGAAATAGAGTTAGAGGGAGAGAGGAAGAAAGAAGCAGATAGGGTTTAAGTGTTTGAGTTTTATTTTTATTTTTTTAGAATCAAGTGTTTGAGTTAAAGAGGTAGAAAGAGGAAATAGAGTTGATTTTGGGTCAAATCTGGCTATGGGTAAGTGGAGTTGAGTTTTAACCTTGGTTTGATTTGCTAACTATAGTTAAGTTAATGGGTAAGATGATGTGGAGCTAAGTTTTATAAAATGGCTAGGTGGCATAATCTTATTGGGTGGCAGGACCCAAGAGGACCACATCAGTGGTCCTCCTTGAGGTCCCAATAATTTCTCAGAAAATAGAGCATCTACGTTCGCAGAGCCATAAATTTAATAATATGACTCTACAAAAAGCTATTTTATCTATTTTACCTCCTCACTTTATAATATACACAATATCAATAAATCTATATTTTTTAGCTAGTTGATTAAAATAATATAAAAGAGATTTTATATTATGAGCAAGACTTAGGTACAGTATTTAGGTGTTATTCCTTAGGTTCACTTTTTAAAATTCTGCTATGTGGATTTTTTCTCATCGGATGGAAGTGTATTTTTTATTTAAATAGCCACATGGCTAAATTTTAAAGGGAGAACCTAAGGAACAACACTTAAGGTACTGTACCTAAGTTTTTAGTTATTAAAGCAGTGTGAACACAGAGAGAGAGGAGAAATGCAGAGGACAAATGAAGCAGTGAGAGGCAAAACGGAAAAAAAGAAAGTAAAGAGAAAAAGAGATTATTAGAAAGCAATGTGGACACAACATTTAAATTTTTTTTTTTTTTTTTTTTTACATATAAGCTATAGTGGTTTTGCACTGTAACTGTGGAACCAAAAAATGTGACTTTGTCTCCACCAATGTAGCCACATTTTGGTATTTGGTGGTGCTAAAAATAGCAATATTTTACATATGAGCTATAGTGGCTGTGCATTGTAGCTATGGAGCCAAAAAATATGACTTTGGCTCCACCAATGTAGCCACATTTTGGTATTTGGTGGTGCTAAAAATAGCAATATAGTTTTTTAGCACCACAATAGTGTGTTCTTATTTATGGAAATAATTTTTTTTTTTTTTATCTCTCTTGAAATGTATGTACGAAAATATGACTCCAAGACCTTGAACTTGGATGGGTTTGAGCAATAGTCTAATAACAGTGGCTTTTTATTTTATTTTATTTTATTGGTAATGTTTTATGTCTGTAGTTCGAATCTCACCTTCTTCTTTTTTGTTATTTATTTATCTAAAAATATATAATAAAAAAATATCTTTAAACTCATTTGAGGGTAGATGGAAAGGCTAATGAGTAATGGGGATGGATTTTCTTAAGATTTGCCACAATAGTAGAAAGCATATATTTTGTTAACTTATAAATCTAGCCTTCTAACTTTGGAATTGATTTGTTTTGTTCTAGAACGTGAACTTTCCGAATTACACTATGAACCTTTTCTTATTCAGCAAAAGAAAATATATTATTTTAAACCTTTTCTTAGTCCTCTTTCATTCAATTCAGTGAGCATATATATGATGCAGGGGTGTACTCACTTAGAAGGGTAGGCCCCCCAAACTTTTCTAAATCTATACAATTACCCCCAAAGTTTTCTAAAATTTTCAAATATATGGTTGGCCGCTCCAGACTTCTTAATTATTAGAATTTTTCCCCCCAATTTATCTAAAATTTTCAAATAAAAAAAATATAAGATTAGCCCCCAAACTTTTCATATTTCTTGTATAACACTATTAAATTGGTTCGATTTTATATTTATTATTATTTTGGACCCCCATTCATAAAATTCTAATTCCACCCCTGATATGATGATCATTTTGGCTGAAGAGTTAATATAATCTTGAATGTATAGGTGTGAAAACTTATATTAATTAAGACAATAAGTGAGATATCTTGCGTACGTAACGAGTATATTAACATCACTCTTGTATGGATGTCAAAACAAACAAACAAACAAACAAACAAACAAAAAAACAAAACAAAACAAAAATTCACTTTTCTATGCTTGTGGGAGTGGGATTCATGTGAGTCTCATATTTGTTGTATAAGGTACAATTTTGAGACCACAAACCTCTCCCTTTCTTAACATTTGATTAGCAATCTACTTGTCCAACAATTAAATTTAACCCTAAATAATCCCTCCAAAAAAAAAAAAACTAAATAAGTCTACTGACTATTTTTTACCTTTTTACTTTTCTAGTCTAAGCTCTATGGTAAAAAGTTATTTTCAACTTTAAATCTCATCCTTGGTTGTTATTGCACCCAATAGGGCCAATACAATATCCTAAGTATTACACAAAATATAAATTCATTAATTGTTGTGCCAGCTATTAAAGTCCTTAAAGAATTGTGTTGTTCATATAATTAAATGGATAGAAAGACTCTCTTACTCATGGAAGTGGTAAAACACCCTCTAAGGCTCTAACCCTTTCAAGGCAGGTTCTTGGGTTAGACCATTTCGGCCAATATTGATTAGAGGTCTCATTAGGAGAAAAAAAAAAAAAAAAACCCAAAATTATAGACCAATATAGTTTTAACAGGGGGAAAATAGTGGGATATGTACACTATTTTCCCATTCCCCAAGAATTACACTAAAATTGTGGGCAAGCAAAAACCCAATCCAATAGAAATTTTAGTATTTAAAAATAAAATGTTGTGAATATACCAAATCATAATTAAGAATAAATTTCCTATAACTACCTAAGGCTTCAAAAGTATAAAGGGAGTGCAGTATACTACATAAATACTACAATGGGCCTGGACCTGTTTCTTATTAGCATTTGAGCTTTATAGTTTATATTCTAAAGATAAGAAAGTAATAAAATTGATTTTGCTACGTATTAGTTGGCCACTTACATTTCAAGTTACACAGGAAATACCATGTATATGTGTGTTTATTCTCGATATACACATGTTGATATATTTTAATATTTTTGGGGTGTGAAACCAACAAGAAATGCAATATTATATTTGACTATTTGTACTTGGCCACTTAAAAGTGAGACAGGAAATACCATGTATAGGTATTTATTCTCTATTACATATGCTAATATTTAAATATTTGTAATGAGTGAAAGAAACAAGAAATAATTATAACAATAATAATAAAAAAGAAACAAGAAATAAAATATTATATATATGTACAAATAGATTGATCAGAAAATAATAATATAAAAATATAAAAATGGTGTCTTTATGATTTATGTAGAGGAAAAAAGAGAAGATAAAAAAACGTTGTATCTATGATTAGCTAGATCAACCAAAGACGATCTATGAATATTGTCAGTCGAACGATTAACATAGGATGTGTAAAAACATCACACTTTCTGGTGTTCTACAAGTTGAAATACAAATGTGCTAAAGTTAGATCAAAATTTCTAGGCAAATTACAGGCAAAAAAGAATGAAAAACCTTGTAAATGTAAATGATGGCTAACAAATAAGCATTCCTTTATAACAGTTCAATGAATGCCGCTAAATACAGTTTGAGGTAAAACATAATAACTTTAAATTAACATTTTTATATTTAAATAATATTTATTATTTTTTTAGAA
Source organism: Quercus ilex subsp. ballota (assembly GCA_032727855.1). Taxonomy (NCBI): domain Eukaryota; kingdom Viridiplantae; phylum Streptophyta; class Magnoliopsida; order Fagales; family Fagaceae; genus Quercus; species Quercus ilex. The sequence goes on along the minus strand of CM064912.1, from coordinate 83,225,534 downwards.
GAATTTAAATAATATTTAGTTAATATTCTATTTCATAATATTATTTTTTTAAAATTCATTATTCTTACTCTTAAAGTCTTAATAGTCAATTCACTTAATGTTATTTGGGTCGAAATTCAATTAATCCAGAATTTGTTTTTGGAAAAATGCTAAGTTTACTACAAATGCTGCCATGAAAAGCTTATAAGTAATTGATGACACTTCAACAATGAATATAATTAATTACAAATCAATTTGTAAGACCTATATTATAAAATATGTAGCATTTCTAGTATCACTCAATTTTTTGGGCCTTCTTACAAGTGGAGGAAAAAAAAAACAATTTGAGGGCCTTTCTCTAATAGAGGGTCTACGCCATGGCATAAGTGGTCCAGGCCGGCTTAGGGCCAAATCCTAAGCTCAGTTGTAATTCCTTTGGAAAATGACTAACAAATTACATATGTTGTGTAGTATTAGTTTAGGGAAGTGTTAATTACACACACGCAAAAAAAAACAACTAAAAACATGCGAGTACGGATGAGTGTGCGCGCCACGGGTTTTAGCCTTAGCATAATCCCTTCTTAGTCAGGGTTTGTAGATTACCACAAAGCAAGGGAGGATAGCTATGGGATTTAGTACATAGAGCTCCTCAATATTCGAATGATGACCCATTGTCCCATCCAATGAATCGAACTCTGGACTAGACAATTCTTGAGTTCTTTCCAAAAGTCTGTGAACACTTCCAGCCACTACTCTGCACAGTATTAAAGCCTTTCTAAGAGACTGCTCTTCTTCATATAATTCAATAGATTGGAATGCTCTTTTAGATGTGGAAGTGGTAAAAACTCCTAACCCACCATTGAATTCCTTCTTGGTGAAGTATCCATGTCTTAAAACTTGACATACACCACAATTATCCAAAGTGCACAAGCTAGAAGAGCCAATCATGCCAAGAGAGCACACAAAAGTTGTGCCATAGAACCTCAAAAGCTCATTACCATCAACCAGGCAGCGTGGATGCGTTTTGATTTGTTTGCTAGCTTCATTCTTCACCTTTTCTCTATATTCTTCAAACAAAGCAATGGTTTTTTTCGTGTTGTGGACCTTCAAGACCCTCTCTATCCTCCTGCAACTGTTCTCAGACTTTAGCCAACTCTTTTGGCAAATCATTTCTACTATCTTCCAAGATGAGTCTCTTTCACCAAGTTCAATTACTGCACACAAGATACGACATTGTGAGGTCTCTTTAGAAACTAGGCAACCTCAAAATTTGTAAACATTTGTCACCAATATGAAAACAAGAAGAAATCAATTACCTCTATGAAAACCATTTTTAAGTTTGGATATTGAGCTACATGAAGGAAACAAAACATCTTTTCATTTTAATTGCAAATTTAATAAAGATTTGAATGCAGATAATGAGCTACATGAAAATCATTTGTAACTAAAAGTGGAGTATGGACATGATGAAAAATGAATTTGATGTAACATAGCAACCAACAAGTGAAACAAGGACGAAGCCTAGATAGTAACAATTACATCAACCAGGAAAACAATGAGAGTGCCATATTACATAAAACAATGGAATTTTTTTATCGAAGATCCTTTATTTAGATAGTGAAGTATGATTAGGCCTTAAACAATGGCACAACAATTACATTAAACTTATATATGAGATATAACTTTGGATATTAGTGTTCACCTGAAGGCTTGGAGAGATGTTGTGCTTGAATAGCAACCAATTTTCTAAGCTTCTCAGCACATATCTGGCAAATTAAATATGAAGAACAATAACAATCTGTCTCAATAGATGTCCTTGATGGAATATCACTGCTACCACCACTATAAAAGATAATAGAGCCACCATGGGTTTCAATGGGCCTATACTGGTGCACCAAATTGTGGCCTCCATTATCAGTGGTCTCTGGGCTTACTTTGCCCAAAAACATTGGACCATCCTTTTCTCTATCTTTGCCCTTACTGCAAAATTCACTGCTCCCTAGTGATTTTGTACTGCAGCCTAGTGGCTTCTCTGTGTCTCTCACAATACCTTTGAAATTTGATGTGTATCTTGAGCGCCTTAACCTTTCTCTCTTTATTGTCATAGAGCTTAGATTACCACTGGCCTTTGGATCAAACACATCTGATTGTACCTGGGATTTGCAGTCCCATGAACTCTTAAGACCACAGCAAACTGCTGGCATTCTGTGTCTCTTTCGTCGGTCTTAGTATTTCTTTGGTATTATATATGACTTCAATCTTCAAAAAAGCTTTAAAACGTAGATAGGAAATTCATTTTTGCACCATTAGAATATAAAGACAAGAAAACAATCAAGGAAAGCCAGTTTTTGCCAATAACATTGTTCCTCTTTTGGCATACTATACTGAATCAAAAATTTATTTTCTTCCTAGCTTAGCCGAACAGTTTCAATTATAGAAAAATCTCAAATGGGTAATAATTTTTAATGTGACATGATCCTAAGAAAAAAAAGACCGTGTCACATTGTAAAATGATTTCCCAATAGAGATTTCTAAATAGTTAAAAATAAAAAAAAGTTTTTCCATCGGAAATAAAAGTTTTTATTCATATAATTATACAAAATTACAAATATATATATATATATATATATATATAAATGATTTTCCGTGCAAGCCAAAAAATAAAAAATGTTTTTGACTTAATTTGAAGGTCACACATAACAGGTCATTCTTCCAAAAAAAAATTAAATTCATCAAAACATGTGAAGAGGAAAGTTCATTATTGTTGATGAAAGTGGAGTGATGGGTTTCCCACATTTGACTTTCATGGAAATTTTTTAACCAAAGAAAAAAAATGTGACCTACCATCTATGCAATGAAGGAAACTAAGAAATTATTCAATGCATCAACGATCATATCAGCTATGTTTAATGATTCTCTAATGCAATAATGCATCGACGATCATATCAGCTATGTTTAATGATTCTCTAACGCAATAATGAATGACATATTTTTTAATTAGTGGACTCTGATTGATCTTGTGGATAGGGAGATAATTCGATCAGTAATAAATGAATTTTTCCTTGAGAGAGAATTGAAGGATTCAATTGGAGAGATCCTTTCTCTTCTACAGCAACCACCATATACTCATGCAAACTAATTTTCCTAAAACAGACGTTCAAAAAGTTCAAGATTTATCTTGGATGCTGGATTTATTAGGATAAGGATTTATTTTATCAATTATAAAAGAAAAACCATGAAAGGAAAATAAACTAAAAGTAGGTCAAAAATTTCATCAATTAAATTTTTAATATCATTTTTCTAAGATTTATATGAGAAACAATTGAATTTTTTGTTGTGAGAAACAATTAATTTGAAATATGGTATTCTTACTCAAATTTAGTTGTTTTTGCAACAATTGAAACAATGTCTAACAAAAAGGAAAAAAAAACTAAATAAATATAGTAATACACAATCAATAATGTAAAAAAATGTATGTATGATAAAATCACCACACACTACTCTTAGTGTCTTTCTATTTTTTCTATAAAATAACTACATTCTGTTTGTTTCACTGAAAAACTTTCTAATAGTTTTCCACATTTTCTAGTATTTGGCAACATAAAAACAATTGGTTAATGGAAAACTCTAATAAAAATAAAGCTTATCTTTTATAGGTTGTTTTCCAAAAAAAATATTTGGAAAACAATCTCTTTTTCACACAGCACATAACTCTTATAAATATTATCTTCTAGCCATAGGAAACAATATTTTTTTCGCACCTTCAGTCTTTCTCACGATAGGCTCTCTCACCTATTCTATTTCCTTTGCTTTTTCTCTCTTCTCACACCCTCATTGTTTGTTGCAAAGATTACAAATTTTTTGCAATGAAATTTATTGAAATTTTTTTTTATACATCGATATTTGGAGTGGAGGATTTAAACCTTAGATGTCTTTATTGAAAACAATATAAGGTGCCAACCTATTAAACTACAAGATTCTTACCAAAACTTATTGAAATATTGGGGAAAACTAATAATAAGCTACACCGCACATTATGCGAGAACTCAACTAGTTAAAATAAATTATAAAGCATAAGGGTGTGTTTAACAGTATTTCTCTATCCTTATTAAGCCAAGTCTTAAAAAAAAAAAACAAACAAACAAACAAACAAACAAACATTTACTCATGCTTTTTTGCTTCCAGCTATAATACTTTGAATCTAATCACTATAAGAAAAAAGACCTGTTACAACAGAAAAAATTGTTGCAATAACTACAAAATCATTCCAATAAGGTGTTATTGCAACATCAAAAATGTTATTGTAATAAACTTCAAGGCAATAGGTTATGCAACACAGATTTCGTTGCAATAAATTCTACATATTGCAATAAATAGGTTGATGCAATAATATCTTTATTTCAATAAATAACTTTGTGGCAATAGTTTACTGCTTCAAAAGTTTTGTAGTAATATGTAAAAAATGTCATAACTTATTACAACAAACAACCTTATTGCAATGAGTTGAGTTTTTTTTTTTTTTTTTTTTTAATTTGTCTATTGCCTTGTGTTGCAATATACACCTTATGAGACAATATAAACATTATATTTAGGAACTGCAATAACAAATTAAAGATACAAATTAAAAAATACAAAAGTTGAAGTACTCCATCAAATTAATATGTCCAAAATCACAAATATATACATAACACATTGAGTTTACGATCAAACACATGTAACAAGTATTTTTTTCACCTATTACAACAATATACTTTGATGTGAAATAAGTGGTTACTTATTGCAACAACATATTTCAATATAAAATAAGGTTTAGTTATTACAACAACACATTTAGATGTAACAAGATAATTCTTGCAACAATCTTAATTGATGTAATAAATTTAAGTTACTATTACAACAAAAAAACAACCCACATATGCAATAGTATATATATTACTCCAATTATTTTTGTTGTTGTAATATTACTTGTTGTAACAGGTCTTTTTTCTTGTAGTGAATGTCCTTGGCTGTAAGTAGTATTGTACAGCAATCGGGATTGAAAAATTGAAATGAAGGGGAACCAAGCCAATATGGGCAGTGGTAGAAAGAGGACCAAGCCCATCAGCATGTCTCAAAACAAGGTAAGTGAAACAACCGCTTTTCACATCCAAAGGTGCATCAGCGATGTCTTACTTACTAGCAATATATGTTCATATAAAAACAGAGTTAATAAAAAGATTTTTTTTAAAAAAAAAAAAAAAGATATGTAGAGATTTAAATATAGCCCATTTTAAATGATAATTGAGTGAAGCTTTCATATAAAGTAGACCCCTAAAAGCAAATTTCAAGTAGGAGTCGTATACCTGTAGAATTGCCAATAATTAATGCAGATACGAAGGCACATACATGAGGCAATACAAAAATGATTGCCATCATAAAGTGGAGAATAATATGGATAACAGTTCTCAATGTCTCTAAGATATACCATTGAAGACAGATCAAGAAGTTCAGGAGAATATCCAAAAACCTCATTAGAAGAAGTGGAAAATCATAAGAGAAACAAGAGAAACTTTGAATCAATAGTTTACTATAGTTTAAACCAAAAATTAGGCGAAGAACTGAGCTTGTGACAAATATGCTAGACAAATCATACAGAACATCTCATTCAAAAAGAAACAACAGCTTATTGCAACAAAATTATCATTGTAATAGCTTTATATAAATTATTTTATAATCTATTGCAATGATATCTTAATCTATTATAATGACAATCATGAAATAACTATCTATTACAATAAATATATCATTGCAAAAAGTTGATCTGAAATATTTTTGTCAATAATTATAATTTTTTATTGCAATAACTTATAATTTTCTATCACAATACAGGCTTTAATACCTTACTGAACTAGAAAAAATTTGTTGCAATAACTTAAAATGAAGAAATCATTGCAATAACTTGATACCATTTATTTTTGCAATCTATTGCAACGAAAATTTTGAAATGATAGCTTATTGCAATGAAATTATTATTACAATAACGTTATATAAACTATTTTACAATTTATTGCAATGATATCTTAAGCTATTGACAAATGTGATATAATTATCTATTACAATAAATATATTGTTTCAAAAATTTAATCAAAAATATTTTTGCCACTTATTTATAATCTATTGCAATAAGATTCGTGAAATAATAGTTTATTATTACAAGATATTTGAAACAGTAAATTATTTATTGCAACAACATATATATTATTGTATCAAAATTATCATTGATTTAATGTTTAAGAAAAATAATTAACCAAAAAAATAAGTTCACGTCATACTCACATTGTGAAACAAAAAGTATAGGCACTCAAGCATGAACATAAGATTTGCTACCTCTCCCTAAATTAAAAAGTATAATGATAGGTACAAAGTCTTCCTCTTTACATTATTCTCCCCCTCAAATTGTTGCAGCCTATCAAAATTTGATAATATGTTAGTTACAAATTTTTTTTGTTTTTTTTTTTTTTTTTTGAAAATCTTCAACAAACATAAATTTTCTTTTCTTATTTCCCTACAAGCCGACATTATAATCTAGAATAAATGTGAACTAAAAAGTGTTTAATGGATAAGAATTCTTAGATTACCTTAAACTTAATTCCTGGCCTAAGAACTGGCACCACTGCATGTAGTTCTCCATTACTTTCTCACAGATACCATCTACAGCCCTTAGATCAATCTGTGGCCAAATAAATGTTGTATTTTTTTTATGTATGTATGTTGTATGTGTGTATGTATGTATGTATGTATGTATTATTATTATTATACATATAGAAACTTAATTAGGAGATTTTATTAATAATTGTTTATTTGTAATCTTTTAGGGTGGACAATTTAGCAATTTCTGCAAAGAAAATAATCTCAATAGATTATTCACAACAAATTGTTTCCCTAATTGGTCTAATTAATAATTGTTAAGCAATGACTGATATGACATTCTGTTTTGCAAAGCATCTTCATATGGGTATGGTTTGATTCAGTATATATTTATGAATGTATTGATATAAGCACAGTATTCAAGAAGAAATATTATGATCCGACTTTGTATACTTCAAAAGAAATAGATTGGTTTGTGATTAAATATAAGTTGAATTTTTTTTAATGGTGGAAATTTTTGTTTTTTATCATTCATTTCTAACTATTGCCATTGGAAAACTAAAATCCCTCGTGTATTCTATCACTAGCAAATTAGCTCATAATATGAATAGATGAAAATTTTAATATAAAAAGAAAGTAAAAAATATATATAATTTTTTATTTATAGAGAACACAAAATTCATTATTTAAAAAAATAAAAGCAATATGACATTGTTTATTGTAGGGGTGTTGGGCCCAGGAGTCCATATATATATATATATATATATATATATATATATATATATTGGGCCAAGAGCCCAATCCGAAGACGTTAAACAGTCCGAAGATGGGTAAACACTTTCATAAGGATCCGTGTTAGTAAGTAAAGAGGTGAAATCCGGTTAAGGTCATCCAGAAGGGTGGTCCGAGGATGAATGCCTCCTAGGGTAACCAAAGCTGAGGTCCGAAGGGGTGGTCTGCCACCTAGGGGAACATTCCAAGAAATTCTGTTGATACGGATAAGTATTACGGAAACATAGGACAGGGGTAGTCCTAAAATGTTTAAGGAGAAGGCTGCTACTATCGCATTGAATGCTCTGCAACTAACTTTCTGACTATATTAATGTGAAAAAGACTCCTAAACAGTGCTGCATTGGCTGCCCCAACGCACGGAGGGCCTGAGAGGGTGTCCGATGGAACAAGCACTCAAGTAGTAGTTTGGATGATCAACAAGTGGAGGACCAAGATTGTCTAAAGAGAACTATATAATGGAAGAGACCCTCCATGGTAAAGTTGATCGAAAAACAAAAAGAAAAACACTGTAACCCTTAAGAACTGACTTTGTAATCAAACTTGAAATAAATATATAAGAACTGATCTCCTCGGATTGTGCCGAGAACGATTTTCTTTAGTGTAAACTTGTCTATCTTCATTCTCTTGTCATCTAAATCTACTTTAGTGGTTGTCTGATTCATTAAAACCCAGTTTTCCAACCCACTCTCTACAAATCCATTGTTATGGACTTTTTGAGCCTAAGTCCATCCACCTTTTAGGCTAGGGACACAAATCTGGTCCTTACATTTATTTTAGAAAAAAAAAAAAAAAAATCATTACCCTTTGTTGGTTTGGTAAGGGGTTATAAATAAATAAATAAACATTTCTTAATCAATAGCAAAACAATTTATTATACTGAATTAAAATTTATTTTCTTCCTAGCTTAGCCAAACAGTTTCAATTATAGAAACGTTAAAATAGGCTCATGAGAGATACACAACATATACAGGTTATAAAGAAGCATTCTTACCTCAAACTCGAATCACTTCCAAGTTTGAATTGAAACACTGTATGCAGACGTGGACCATGCATTGCCACATTAGAAATCTCAAATGGGAAATAATTTTCTAATGTGAAGAGATCCTAACCAAAATGGTAAAAAAAAATAAAAATAAAAAATAAAAAATCTTCCAAAAAAAATAAAATAAAATATTTTTCATCAAAACATATGAAGAGGAAAGTTCATTATTGTTCATGAAAGTGGAGTGTGATGGGTTTCCACATTTGACTCTCATGGAAAAAAATTTAACCAAAATTTTTATAAAAAAAAGTGTAACCTACCATCTATGCCATTTATTTAATGAAGGAAACCAAGAAATTATTCGATGCATTGGACGATCTTATCAGCTATGTTTAATGATTTTCTAACCCAATAATGAATGACATATTTTTTTAATTAGTGGACTCAAATTGTTTGTGGATAGAGAGAAATAAGAGATATTTCGATTAGGTGATAAATGAATTTGTACTTAGGAGAGAATTGAAGGATTCAATTGGAAGGATCATTTCCCTTCCATAGCCACCACCATATAATCACGCAAACCGATTTTCCTAAAAAAAAGATATGTTCAAAAGGTTCAAGATTCATCTTGGATGCTGGAATTATTGGGATAAGAATTTATTTTATCAATTATAAAAAGAAAAAACATAAAAGGAAAAGAAAATAAAAGTAGGTCGAAATTCACCAATTACCGTTGGTTGGAAAATTGATGCACTTTAAATGTGTCTCCAAAGATCAGAAAATTTTTAACCACTAGAAATTGGTTTATGTAAAACATCCAGATTTCAATGGATCATTGCTTAATCCCAAACCCCACAACCCCACCCCCCCCAAACGCCTCTTTTCCTAGTGGGCTTCGTAACTGGCCGTAGTACAGCACAAAACATAAACTACATCCAACCATGAGAATCATGTGACACTAGTGACTGCGTTCATTTTTGAGTCTGTGACCTCTACATACAATTTGGATTTGTGAAACACTTGAATCAGGTGGACCAGTCAAAGATCTGAAAGAGTTTTAATTTGATTTGATTAGAAATGCAATAAGATGAGTCAAGCAATTTTGTTACTAAAGTTTATAGTGCATTACCATTTACCAACAATGGATTTTTATATTATCTGGTGAGGTTCAGAACAAAAGCATCAAGGTTAGCACCCTCAGCTTTCTACTGGTCCTCTACAGCAATAGTTGGTCAATTATTCCACCTCTTTCATTACAAGCTCACTAGGCCATCATACAGAATTCAAGCTAAATTCACTTAGAGCATTCGCATTGGAGAATGCTAATACCAAATCTAAGAAAAATTTGAAATTTTAAGCCCCAAAACCATCTGCATTGGGAAATTCTAAATAACAGTATTGCAAATTTTTTTGCAATACTGCTACAGTGCAATTCTAAACATAGAATTGCACTGTAGCAAGTATTATAAAAAAATAATAATATTTTATTATGTAGAGAGGAGAGAAATGGGAGAAAAAAGATATAATTTTGAGATATATTATTTTATTATATAGATATATTATTTTAATGAGTAAAAGAGGAAAGTAGAAGTTTGGGATGTGGAGGTATTGTAAAATGGTATGGTACAATAATAAAGTGGCTTTTTAAAATTGTAAAATAGAGTAACATTGAAATTTTCCAATGCTAATGCTCTGAGCCTCATCTCTCCCTTTTACAATTAGTTAGCGCACACACAAACGCATTTTCACCATCCCTCTTCTTTGCCTTCTTGCTTCATCACTTCATTGCTCTACAGTCTCCCAATGACATAAAGTAACTGCAAGCTACATGTTGTTCTACTTGCCTGGTTGGGATACAAGGCAGGAAAACTAGATCTAGAGCATGCATTACATTCTCATATGATAATTCAGACACATTCAATGGTTCACTAGGAAATGAATGAACAAAGATGAGCTGCTTATGGCAAATTAAAGATTATTGATGAACACAGGTCCCAGAACTTACCGATCACACACAAAATTTAAGTTTCATAGCTATGATGGGCACTAAAGCTCGTATTACTTGAGCTATTACTCATTGGTGGACTGAAGATATATATATATTTAACATCATACGGACATCTAACAGCACAAATTACAACATAAACAGTCCATACAAGTGATATTTCTCTACAAGTTACACCAGTTCAGAACAGAAAATATGAGGAGCCAAGGACAGATGCATGATTTTTACCCAGGTTGTGTCCCCGGAGGCATTCCAGATCCATGACTTGAGAGTGATCCACATAGAGGTTCACCTGGAAGAAGAGGGCATCAGCAACGATTTTAGAACATCCAATGCAAGATCCCAAATTTCATAATGAAGAGAAGGATGAAATAATGAGCATCATACCTTGGGACCATACTGTTTTATAAACCACTCAGAGGTTCTGGGATTTGATGCTTCAAACATGGTCTTCTCAAGACCAAGACGCCCAATGACCTTAGCAATTATGTCTGCCCGTAAAGAATCAGTATACTTGCAGACATCATCTGCATCAATCATGATCATGTCTGCTCCAGCTTCTAAGCATCTCTCAGCCCGTCTGATCAAAAGATCCACATCTTCAACAAATTCTGTGTAACCAAAAAGAAAGCTCATTGTTATAACAATAGAAGGGATCCTCTAGTACTACTTCTTCCTCCTTTCTATTTTAATGAAAGTAAGTCTGACATTTCTCATTTGTTCTCATGTTCAACTGTTTCTATGTAGTATGGTATGTACTGAGCAAAACAATATAGAATGTGGATTAAAAGAATTCAGCACTTATTCACCAATGTACCTCCAACATTGGTATCCAGGTTAAAGTACATACAGCAATGCCACAGAGCAATGCTCATAATTTCAATTTAGGTCTCCCTAGTGTAATATCCATGTTGCACTCACATAATTGAACAGAAAATGTTAAACTAGGAAATTCATGAATTATAAAAATAATTTGACTCCTTCAACAAATGAACCAATGTTTCATGATGAGAAACTACAAATTAACAATGCAGATGACCTAATATTGTATAACTGCCATCCCAAATGTATAGCTATAAAACAACTAATTTTTTCATAAGTTAAGAGGTCATCCTACAAATATAAAGACATAACAACATGTTTCATGTATGGTCCACCAGCTTTGGCTAAAGAGACAAATGGTGTTTAAGAACTATTTTAGTAGTAGCATTAATCAGTGCAGTTAAACAGCTGCAGGTACACCCATCTGGAGCACAAATGCCAAGCAGCCTAGATTATACTTAATTTCACTAATACAATTTATTACACATTAATCCAAGATGGTCTGAGATAAGGATGTTATGCGTATTATACCAACCAAGCATTTCTGGCTCTTAAGTTTATATGGACAGCAAAAAAGGTGCCCAATCAGATGACCTCATTAGCTCATCAACTTTAATCTTGAATATCATATTCATAGTTTATCCTTCTTTACAAAAAATACTAGATTCTTTGTTTGTTGTATGTTGTTTATTTGTGTAAAAGTAAATTTGTCATTAAAAAAAGGTATAGTTAAGAAATAAACTGATGCAAATAAGCTCATCCAAACGAGTAGGAATTCATGATGATAAAACTTATCAAATTTATATCTAGTAAGCAGCTCATATACCAGTTGAACGAGGTCTTGGAACAACATAAGCTCCAAATGCTCTATCACCACCTATGGGAATGTCAGACTTGTTAAACTTCACTGCAAATTGAGGCTTGGCTTTCAGACCACCACTCTTAATCAAGTGAACAAATCTTAGTAGAGTTTCTTCAGGGACTTCAAGCGATCCCACATTCAGCTCAATCGTGTCAAACCCCAGTTGCCTGCATTCCTAAAGTGATCATAGCAGGGCATGAGTAAGAACTGTAACAAACATTAAAAGACAAATAACTTATAAATATAGACCCTCTAGCACACCTCACCTCAACATACTCTCTGAAAGCTGATGGACCTCTGCGAAGCAAATGTTCAGCCCAGTCACCCGTGCTAACATATATATCGTGTTGGTGGGCCATGTTAGTCACCTCTTTAATGAAATCCTTTGACATCAGGCTATGAGATCCTCCAGAAAACTTCAATCCATCAACAAACTGCCCCATAGACTCAAAAATATCCTGCAAAACAGAAATTTGCAACAATTGTAACTTATCAGGAAACCCCATCTGCTCCCTTCATCTTCCTAGTGCTGGTATTCCATATCATATGAAAAAGGAGAATTGTAACAGTTCTAGACTATCGGTTAGCCCACTGCAGATGTATGAAATAAGCATCTACAACATAAAAGTAGGTTGACTCACAATGTAGATTTGAAACATATAAAACCATCATGCAACTCACTCCTTAGCAATATGGGACACGGTCAAAGAAGATCCTAAAGCTTGGGGTTAATCGCACTTTCCCTCTTAATGGTGAAGTTGCAATGTTCCTATTCTTTAAAACTGAATAATTTCCCTACTTAATAAGTACATTTTCTTTTTCTTTTTCTTTTTTCCTTATAGATACGATAGCATTTGAAATCTATGACATCCAATCAATGATGATCACTCTTTATCATCAAGTCAAGAAACCAATGGATTTCTTTTTGGGGTAAGCGGGATTTGAACTCAGGTCCCATGTTCAACAACAAGAAATTTTACACTACTTAAGCTAACTGAAACCTATAACTACTTTATCCTCCACTGCTAGGGAAAATTTTCTTTTTGAAAAATACATCTAACAACAATTTGAACTTTCTATTATTTGACTGGAATCCTACTGACAAAGTACTTATTACCAATGGACAATGGTTAAATTAAGACACTGCTCAGTTACAAAATAATGGTAAATTGTAATAATACCATATTTAGAGGGGAAGGAATGATGCCAGAATTACTACAATTTTATTTCATAATGCTTATAAACTAAGGTGTCAAAAATCAAAAAATGAATCCTACTAGTGATTTTTCTTGGTTAGTAAGCCTTTTCTGGTAACATTGATAGCAGTTTTACATTGAAGCTCAATTTGCCCAAAAATTTGTATTTAAGTACCGTCAATACCCAATATGGCAATATCCGAGTAATTCCAAGTTCCAACATTATCTTCCCCTTCAGTTTCCAAGTCTGTACCCATCAAATTCTCTAATCTCATTGTCCCTTTTTTTTTTTTTTTTTTATCATTTTTAATTTCGTTTTCCTTTTACATGCACAGTACCATTAATTTATTAGGACAAATAATAAAGATGATCACATTCATAAGGCATTTTAATTATGAGAAGAAGAAAGAAGGAAGGAAGGAAGGTACCTGAAGAACATTTTGGGTTAAGAGTGTGTAATGGGGGCCTCTCATCTCGGTGACTCCATAGCGTCGAGGCTTGTCGGGGCGATCCTCGTTCTCCTCGAAACTCTTCCACCGGAACCCCGACATATTAATTCCGAACTTGATCGACTTCCTGGGCTGTCTGTCTGATTAATTGGATTTTTGGATAAAATGATTGTTTCTTTCTCGAAAACTTTAGAAGAGAAGTGTTGGATATATGTTCCAGTTGCTTCCAGACAATTCTTCATTGTTCATATTAAAATCTTCTCCTGACACGCGTCCTTGGCTTGTGCCCACGTGGCACATCCTCTCGTTTCACACAAAATAACAATAATTTTCATTTTTACATTTTTTTACCGTCATTTAAATAATAGTTTTTAGTGTTTAATATGGAGTTATGCTAACGAGTGCTCTTATTTTAAGAAAATTTTGATACCACTTTTATAAAAAATAAAAAAAAATTTGTCAAAATATTAATTACGTTTTTTTTAATTTCTCATAAAAATTTTCTTTAAATATATATATATTTTTACACACTTTTTTACTCACACGTATTTTCAAAAAATATAAACAACGTTGTTATAACAACATTATCAAATGGACCCTAAATTTACATGACATATAATTATTATACACATTTTACACCCAAAAAAAAAATATAACCTCTATATATTAAGAGAATTCAAAAAATTAATTATAATTTCAAAAAATGTCAAAATATTCTTAATCTACTTTGATAATCTTCTTTATTCTTAAATAATAATAAAAAATGACACCCTGACCAATGCTATAGAATGGTTAGCATAAAGGGGAAGAATGGCTCCCTGCCCAATGCTATAGAACGGTTTTCTCAACAAAAAAAAAAAAAAAAAAACTATAGAACGGTTGTTTCACCTCTCCCCAACATTCCACCCAATGCCAAGGTGAGTGGTCTCATTGATCCTGTCTCCTGTGAGTGGAGAGCACATGAGATCCACCAATTGCTTTTGCCGCATGAATCTAAGATTATATTGGGAATCCCATTGAGCTTTAATCTCCCATACGACCGTCTAATTTGGTCTAAAACGCCTTCTGGGTTTTCACCACCCGAAGTGCCTATGAGCTGTTGGCTTGTATATATCATTGCAAATGTGTATAATATTTACCAATTTTTATATGTTTATAATATAAATTTATATTGCATCATATTATCTCAAAGAAAATTTTTTCTAAAATAAAATTCTAGATTCATTGAGACAATCCGTGTCATGTTAAAATTTTTATTTTGTAAGCGTCCATTTGATTAACTCATTTACTCATTTGTTTATTTGTTTATTAACCAATGAAAAGGGATAATCATGACACAAATGATCAAATTCACTATGATAATCTTTAATTTTTAGATATTATCTAGATACTTGTCTTGACAAATATAGCACAAATATTATTATCTTTCCCAAAAAAAAAAATGTTATTCAATTATGTGTTTTAATTTTATTAATAACCTAAGATTTATCCTTATGGACCAACAATCAAAGTTGTCAAACCAAAGCCATAAAGACCTCTAGGATGGCGAAAATTCTTAGGTACTCCTAGAATACAGAGAAATAGTGCTCCCTTCTTTCATATTCACGGTAAACTCTACCATAAATTTAATGAGTGAACCCATCATAAATGTAAGAGGAGGGAACATCATTTTTCGTACTCTGAAAATACCTAAGAATTACTCTCAAGATAGAACTAATGATCTGAAAAAGAAGAGAACTTTAGACAAAGACAACACATTCATAGCACATCCCTCTTTTAAGTGCAATATTGCTATAACAAGCTTAAAGAGCACAAATTAAATTTCTTTTTCTTTTTTTTAAGAAAAAAAGCAGCTTAAAGAGCACATTAAAGATGAAACTTCGAAATGGGCTGCATAAGGCTCACCCAAAAAGAGAGATCCCTTCTTCTCCTTCTCTGGAATCCAAGATTGGACGTGGATGGTTTTGCCTTTGCATCTCTGTACATATATGACTGCCAATAACATCTTGTCATGTTTAATTGCTGCATCAAAACAGCCTTTGAATTGGGATGGAGTTCTAAAGTTAAACAGTTATAATGCTATAGGAACAAGCGGATAAATTGAGAAGGATACACTCTGCACTTCTGTACATTTTTAAAACCCCTTAAAACACAACCAGATTAACCTCTAATTAGCCAAGTGATTACTTAGTCAAATTATCAAATTTAGGTTAACACAAATATATCATATCAATGTAAAGTGTGGAAAATAAAAAACACAAAGATATGATGACCCAGGAAAACCAAACCAGTAAAAAACCTAGGGAGGATTTAACCTAGCTATCTTCAAGGTAAACTAAACTCACTATGAAAGAATTGAAGTTTACACAATAGCAACTTAGACCACTAACATCCTATTGCTACCTCGAGTAGGAAACTTACTACCACGACCACGTGACAGCTCCGAGTCCACGGACTACTTCTTTCTTGGATTCCTAGCAAGTACAAGTACTCCCGCTTGTGTATCTTTAAGCTCTTGAATCTGCAACTGAATTGATCACCAAGTTCTTGACATAGTCTTGATTCTTGATAACCCTAAGTATGTGTGAAGGTAAACACCTCTAGATCTCACAAAAGATTCACACACACAGCATAAAGAGCTACCTCAAAACGTGACTAAGGTTTACCCTTTTATACCTAGGGCAAAACATAAAACCCTACACGTCAAACAGGCTTGGGCTGTGTTGGAAAATTCTACCAAAAAACAATCTGCATGACTTTCAATCAATCGAGCCTAATTTTCGATCGATCGAGCCAGGCAGATTTACACAGTAAATCTTACAGTAACTCGATTCCAACTTTATATAGAAACATATACTTTGAGCAAGTCTAAACAAGACTAAAACGTTTTGATCATGGTTTGCCAACATTACAAATTGAAGTTCTAATACATTAATTCCTAATTCCTTAGAACCTAACAACTTCTTAAACAAAATTTTATTTCTGGCCTCCAAATCAAATTCGATTACACAATAACCCTGCAAGTATTCAACATTATTATTAACATTGAGACTGAAGTGCCACATGAATTCTTATTAAGATTTACATAAATAAATGTTCAATATCGATGCCATATGTAGATTTCAGGGTGTATAGATGTTGAGCTTTGTGGAGCCTAGTTGTGTTTGATCCAGTTAACAACCCGACCCAAAATAATGTTGCATGGTTTTTAATGGGAAAAATTTTTGGCCCGTTTTGTAGCCCATTGTGAATCCTGTGCGGAGGATATAGAAAACGCAGCTTTGGTGATTAGGGTTTTGTTGTTGTAGTTTTTGAGAGAGTGAAAAAACTGTAGCTGCAGGTTGGGAATTTCGTGTTAGTTCCCTACAATAGAGGCCATTTTTAAAGGAATAAAGTACTAGTATTTGACTTACAAAAACCTGCTAAGGATAGATTCTAGGCCTTTTTCAAAGCAAGCAAATTGCATTTAATAATGTTGAGGTCTAAAAAAGTCACAATGTCAAACCAAGGCCCAAAATGGCATAGAGAGTTTAACTCCATGAAAAAAAAGAAAAATAAAATACTTGAGCCCACAACAAAGAAAAAAAAGATGGTAGGCCCAACTCCATTAAGGGATTTAAGGAAGAAATCAGACCCACGAATGGATGGGCCTTAGAATTCATGAAACAAAGGGAAGAAGAAAAAGCCCAGCTCGCCAACGTTAGAAAATCACAAGGTAGTCTAGTGGTAAGAACTGGGCCAGGATACCCAGGGACTGCCAGGGGGCTCGGGATCCTCTGGATGTGCAACAACGCAGGGATGAGATTAAGACAGCTCAAAAGGGAGTGCCAAGAAACACATGGAACGAGAACAAATACATCTCTATCAACCACCTAATGATACATAAAGGAACCAGAAAGCTTGGAAACCAACAATTCATGAGCTAGGGGTTGGTACCTCGGGGAACCCAAAAGGAAGAACCATGAAGGGAAGTAACTGGGAAGACTTTCAACCTGGCAGGAAAGAATCAGCTCACTTGGGAAAAATGATAAGAGGAAAGGCAGCTAAAAGGTGAGAGGCCTTGAAGGAAGAAGGATCAAAAGTCAGCTCTTTAAGGACACCCCAGAATGGAAGGTCAGTAAGAGACTTTTGGGGAAGAAACACCAAAAGGAAAAAATTATGAGAAATAAAGAAGGGACCAGCCTCCAATGTTACTGGCACAACATTGGTTCTGGTACCCAGAAGAGCAAATGAAGGGAATCAGTGGTATCCCAGAACCTTAGGATGACACTATAAAAAGGGGAAGCAGCCAACAGTAAAAGGAGGCATTCAACAACGGTGAATTAGAGTAGAATCATTGAGAAAACTCTATTAGAATTCAAAGAAAGTAAAAAAAAAAAGGGAAACACCGCCCGGTATCCACAAACAGCCACTAGAGAATACACTTGGATTCAAAGGGATTCAAACTTTGCAAGTCATAAAGGCTTGAAGAGCCATCTAAGTCTGTGATTTTTGAACTTATTTGGACCTTGTGATACGTCCTAATGAGTATGATGTATTACACAAATGAGAAATTAATGAAATATTATACAGTATCTTAAGGACCCTTAACGTTTACTTTTTGTATTTCTCTATTGTATTGCCCCCTTATTGTTTCTTCCTGTTCAATGCATATATTCCTTGTTTGCTAGTATGTATGTGTTGTAGGATCTCTGTGCACCATCTAATTCGTAATCAGCCCATTTAGCTGTGGTGAACCAAGCCCAGTCCCTTAAAACAACAAGTAAGAGGGCCCAAGGTCCTTGTTTCTACTTGGGCTTAGGTACTGTCCAAAAAAGGACCCTCACATTTTGGCTACTTCACTAGGGACTTGGTAAAGGAGAGGGAAGAAACAATCCCTTCGCAAAGCATGGTTCCAAGACCAAGGAACGGCAAAGGTATTAATGCGCTACCTGCGGCCGCTGAGCCCATAGGAGAAAATGAAATGGCCTCCAAACAGAGGAATGAGGTATCTCTGGTAAAGCAGGAGATCATATCAGGACAGAGGCGCGCAAGCAGGAGCTAAACCCTGTGGCTCGAATGGCAGAAGTGCTAAAAGATTTGCAGCAAGAGATTCGCCTCCTCAAAGAAGGCAGGACCCAAGAAATCAGGGATAATGTCCCCCCTCTGGTCAACCAGGACAGAGCCCAACTAAAGGGAGGGTCAACAGTAGGAGGGGGAGCCAACCCCTAGTATCTCACGCTAGCAGATGTCAATGCCCTTTTGGAACAAGAAAGGAAAAACTCTCGGGGGTCCCCAAGCAATTTTCTTGGGATCCCCCATTCCCACCAGAACTCCTTAGCAAGCCTTATCCTGAGGGATATGAACCCCCGAAGTTCCATCCTTTTGATGGAAGAAATGGAAGTGTTGTGGAGCACGTAAGTAAGTTCATTCACACCATAGGCCCCTACGCAGTAGACAAGGAGTTATGTCTAAGAGAGTTTGCTAAGTCCCTAGTGGACAAAGCATATACATGATACACCACACTGAGGCTTAGGTCTGTCAAGACCTAGGACGAGATGATGGAGACGTTTTGAGTAAAGTACTATCCAGGTGAAGACAATGTCACCTTCCAAAGCCTTCAAATGGTAAGATTTAAAGGCCTGGAGAGGATTCTGTCCAATTCATCAAAAGGTTTGAAGATGTTTCCCTAGGCTGTTATGGAGACCATGAAGAAAAAGAGCTCGTAGAGATCTGCATATCCAACATGCTCTTTGATTACAAGCTTAATCTCGAAAATCTATGTATAACCTAATTTGCTGCCCCGCTGCAAAGAACTAGGAGGACCGCGCAGATTATGAGAATAAAGAGGGTGTCGGTACCCCAGGCCATGACAGCGTCAATTGGAGAAAAAGTAAGAGGCCTGAAGGAAAAATGGCCAAGGAACCACCTGTGATCCCATGCACTGCAGAAGAATTGAATCATGTTTTGGATAAATGGATTAGGGATGGAATTGTCAGGCCATTTACTGTATCCAAGCCACCTACTAAAAAAGAAAGGAAGAACCCTTTGTTTTGCCGGATTCATAACTATGTCAAGCACTCTAGTAAGGACAACTGGACCCTCTGTTGGCTCTTTCACAAGAAGCTTAGGGAGGGAACCCTGGAGCTCACTCAGAAGGAACCCGAAGTGCAAAGGAATCCTTTACCAAACCACAAAGGAAAGGGAGTGGTGGCTGTAGTGATCCATGGGAACCTGGTAGAGGCAAAAGAATCTGAGGGATCCTTCCATCCAAACACAGTGAGATTCCTTTAAAAGAACCCCAAATTCATATCACTATTTAACCAATTAGGATTTGGGCCAGAAGCAAGAAGGATGGCCACAAAATCCCTCCTGGTATAGCAACAAATTCAGGAATGGAATGTTTCACAACAGAATCCTATGCCAGCCAAGCTTACTTGGAAACAACCAATGCAATAACCTTCACAGATGAAGACATGGAGGTGGAACATCCAGACCAACGTAGACCTCTTTATCTAATGGCCATCATAAACAGTGTCCAAGTCAGGAGAGCACTGGTAGACACAGGGGCATCACTTAACCTCATAGCTCTAAATAGCTTGGAAGCTGTGGGCTTGACTGGCAAGAGGATCTTGGGGGCTCCCATGGAGATAACAAGATTTAGAGGATCAGTAAAATCAACTGAAGGATATGTGCAGCTGGCCTTGAGGGTAGGCCCAATAGTAGCCCTAACTACGTTCCATGTGATTAATTCAGAGGTTTCTTACCATGTCCTATTGGGACTGAAAGCTCGAAAATGTGTTAAAAATACAAGAGCTGTTTAGACTCCCAATTAAAATTACGGCTCGATAGATTTTACACTAACTTACTACAAAGTGCGGAACAGTGTAAATGAGAGCGGATGAACAAGTAAGCTATTCTAATCCATAAACTAAGCAATATAGCAGTATAATGGAATAAACAAGAGTAGGGAAGAAGGATGCAAACACAGAAAACACCGAGACGTATTCTCGAAGAGGAAACCGAAGAACTCGGCGAAAAACCTCTCTGCCGCCCTCCAAGCGGAAATCGATCCACTAGACAATCAGTTGGGATACATGGGTTAGCAAGAGACCCTCCAAACCTAATCTACCCGATGTACCTAAGCCCTCCAAGCTCCTACTCCAACAAGGCTTATCGGAATCGTGTCTTGTCTAGCACCCCGGATCCCGCAACAAGCTCCATGTTGCATCTGCCATTTCAGGCTTCTTCCAATGCTTCCCAGCAGCACCAAAACATCACTCAACACTCTCAAAGGATGTGGTAAGTGTTTGGGCTATCAACCTCTCAATGGTATAGAAATGGAGAGGGAAGGGTTGAGGAGATACCACAAGTAAATGTACAGAGAAAGGTGGGGATGACAATCTCTAATTCCCAATGTGTTTGGCTAGGGTTTTCTCTCTGACGCATTCCTCAACATTTGTGGGTAATGATGGTATATATAGGATAGGTACAAAATGTGTGAGTCAGTCAGTACAGGCTGGCAGAACAGCTTGTCTCGCGGGTGTCTCGCAGGAAGGCCTTACCTTCGAGATACTCGCGAGAGACAGCTGTCTCCACCTGGCCTGACTCTTCGCATTCCAGCACTTGCAGTGCACCTGCTTCACTTCGCGGAAAGCTAGGTCGCGACATACCCGCGAGAATCCTTTAGCCTCCAAATGCTTGAGTCTTCACACACTCTCTCTATCACACAACTTTTACAACAAATCCCACAATAAATACAGGGTATAAACGATTGAAAATAATTACAATCAAATTTGGCACAAAATAAAAGCCAACAAAATACATATTTGTAAATAACAACTTTACAGGGACGTTCCTGACTCCATAAGCATTGTCTTATTCCCTCCACGTACCATCAATGTGTTAAAGGGAGATTGAACGGGAGGCCAGTAAGGATTCCTGCCAACCTAAACCCTTTTAGCCAAGGAGAAGTGAACTTTTTGGAGACAATGTTTTATGATGAACTGGAACCAGATGATGAGAGCCACACACCGGGGACCCCAAGGGCACCTGTTTTAGAAGAAGAGGAAGGAGGAGGCACCCGTGACCTAAGGAACCTCCTGGACAGAAAAAGGCAAAAGAGGAGACCAGCTCCTTAGGATCCCAGGAATGCGTAGTGGTACAGGAGCCTGGAGGGAGGCTAATATATCGTTTGTGAAGGTGCGCGAGGCCTGAGTGCATTGTACAGGAGGATCCTGGACCACCAGATTGTATGATGGCTCAAGAAGAAATCCTAGAAGACCCAATCAAGGAAGCACAAATCCAGCCTGAGGAAGAGTTGGAAGAGTTAAACTTAGAGACTGGTCTGGGGTCCCAGAGGCCTGTTTTCATTAGCAGTCAGTTGGCAGCACAAGAAAGGGAGCAGTTAATGGCATTACTCAAGAAATATGTGAATGTGTTCGCATGGACGTTTGATGAGATGCCTGGTCTGGACCTAGGACTGGTGATCCATTCTCTCAATGTGGACCCAGGAGTCAAGCTAGTAGTTCAGCCAGCCAAGCACTGATATAGAAGCTTAAATAACTCAAGAAGTCAAGAAACTACTAGCAGCTGGTTTCATCAAGCCAATTCAGCATCCCAAATGGCTTTCCAACATAGTACCCGTAAAGAAAAAGAATGGCCAAATTTGGTGTTGTGTGGACTTTCGCAATCTAAACAATGCATGTCCAAAAGATAAGTTCCCCCTACCTAATATTGACCTCCTTGTAGATTCAACTACAGGAAGCTCTATGTTTTCATTTATGGATGGATACAATGGGTATAACCAAATCCACATGGCTGCCAAAGATGCAGAAAAAACAGCATTCAGGACACCAATCAGAAAAGCGGGCCAGAAAAGCGGGGAGCTCTGAGCCAGGATCTGAGACAGTCACCCCTGGAGCCTCCCCCATTGTTGTGTCTCCACTCTCAAGAATTAAAGAGCTTTTAACCCTCTGGATGGTTTGGGGGATCCCCGCCTGAGCTTCAACAACCTAGATGTCGGAAGTAGATTCCACAACTACCTCAGGAACTAGGGGCTCAGGATCCTTAGCACCTATGTCATCACCTGTGGCAGAGCCTCCTCCTCTTACCCCTCTAATTTCCTGGAGGACTCTATGAAAGAACACATAGCACATTGGAGAAAATGTGAGGAAACTTTGGCAAAATTGCTAAAGGAATGGAAGGATACTGGGGGCTTCGCCATAAAAGGAAAAGGCAAGGGAGAAGTATGGAAAAGAGAGGTAAAAAGAAAAGGAGGAGGGAGAAGTACAACGGGGGTGAACAATACGCACCATCAAAACCCTCTGACTCCAAGGAAAAGGCGGCCTCAGGGGTAAATTGAACACTGGTTTGACCTAAAAGGGGAAGAGAAAACAAGAACTCTCAGGAAGAAAGGATAAAAGAGATAAGATTAAGCATTTATAAATGGTGAATAAGGCTCACCTGCTTGTATGGATGAAGACGCACCCCCCCTAAAGACTTTTTGCTCAACACAGGCTTAGTCATAGGCTCAAGTGACACAGTTTTGATAGGACTGAGAGTCTGCATGGGCTTGGGATCTTGGGAAAAAAGAGGCTAAGAAGCTTCAAAGTCCTGAACAACTAGGGGAACAGAAAGTAGAGTGGGCTAGATATCCTTCACTGCTTGCCCAACTTCCTTGGTCACATCACCACCAGGGGGCTCCTTTTCCACGCCTTAGGGAATAGCAGACGGAGCTGTCATCACTTCTTTCACCAGAGTCCCACCTATCGTGGGAGGAGGTACCTCCACCTATAAAAGAAAAAGAAGAGTATGTGGCAGAACATCACAAAATGCGTACACAGCACCGAAAAAGAATGGAAGCAAATAGTAAAAGGCACAAATAGAAGGAGGTCATACCACATCATCACCAGATGACTGACTCTTGCTTTTCTTGGGGTCTGACTTGCGTTTGGACTGCAAGGAAGGAATGACCATTCATCAATTAAAAGAGAAAAGGAGAGACACAACAAGAACAATGAACTACTGTAAATAAAAGAGAGAAGAAGGAAAGAAGCCTTGCCCTTCTCTCTCTCTCTCTTTACAAGTTCTCCAATGGTCTTTTGTCTACTACGGGTACACCCAGAGGGTCCTAATGGAGATTGGGGTATGAAATCAAAGGACCCCGAAAAACCTTGGGTTAAGGAACTCACAAGAACCTGAGAGAGAGAAGACTCTACCTTAGTCTTCACTCAGGGGTCCACTCTCTCAGGTTCCTCAGAAATGACCAACTATTTCTGGGATTTTGCAGTCTTCCTTTTCTTAGTCTCAGGACCAACTTCAATTCCCTCAACACTTTCTTCAAGGTCGACTCTCTTGACAGCTTCCTGTTTGATCTTTTTCTCTTTACCTTTGCCTATAGGAGTGGTAGTACCAATTGCCTCTACTGCCTCTCTCTTGATTGGCACACCAAAAGAGGTACCCACAATAAGGTCACACCTTGACCAAGTCTCAGGAAAGTCTTGCGCATAACATACCCAACCACCCCTAGAAGCATGCCACTCCATAAATCCTATCTTGCTACTTATGGCAACAGACACAATGCCAGTAGTAGGGAGGGTCAAGCAACTGTTAGAGGTAGGGGCAGAGAGAACACTAGGAACGGGAACCCTCCCAATCTTACCAGAACCAACGTAGTCTGAGAAGGACTTTTGAACTCTTCTCCAGTAACTAGCAAAGCCACTAGAAGTAAAGACTCATCTCTGGGAGTTTGGCACCACAAACTGGGAGCTCCTCCCCGACCAGTAAGAAAAGGCCTAAAGCCTTAGGAAAGAATCCAGAGAAGGGAGAGAAGGTACTATATCTTTAAACACCGGTGGAATGTCCTGATCAAAGCCAAATTGTTGGAGTACCCGGTGTGCCGAGTAGTGGGTGTACTTGGGACCACTTAATGAGGGCACTAGGAGCCATGAGGGACTGATGCAAGCCAAGTACGCCAAACTACCTTCGTCCCTATGACGCAGATCAAAGGTATTCCCCAGAGAGTTGAGAAAATAGGCCAACACAGAATCACAAGCGAACCCAAGGACGAACTCCCGGGGAGAACGCCAACTCAAGTGCCCTGCTTGATCAAACAACTCAACCAAATTGTGGCTGCCACTTTTCAAGTTGGCCCAACGAAAAATGATGGGGTGGCTATCAGTAGAACTACCACACAAACCCTTAATCACATCTAGGGATCCTTGGAACTTATCTTTTACAAATTTCAAACTCCTGCACTTTGCCAAAGTAACAAAAAAGCGGTCCCACATGAATATCTAGAGAATGGCACAGTGAAGGGACGAAGTAATAGCATAGCAATAATCGTCCTCGACTTCATCTCCATGAAGCAAGTCTAATTGGGAGTAAACATGGCCTAGGAAGATGGGGGCTAAAGGATACTAAGCACCCCGGGCCAATCTTAACCCCGTACCTGAGGAACTCATTGAATAAAAACTTACAAAGCCAAAGTGCCAAGAACCCAGCTCGCCTAACTGCCTTGTCCTTCTCTCAAGATAGGTTCATGACCCACTTGCCCATCCTGACCGGTTTCCCACCAGGAGAAGCAGTACGCTCACTAAAGTGGCTGAATAGTTTGTCTTCCACTTCGAGATCCTCACTAGAAAGACTAATGTCGAAAGGATTCTCTTCAACAAACACCAGGAAAAGAGAAAGGTGAAAAGAGAAAGGTGCGAAGAGAATGGCACCAACGGCGTACCAAGTGTCTAAAGCCCTTGGCGTCTCTAAAACCTTCAAGGTTCCTGGAAATTGCTACTAATTTCGGGATCCCGGCACGCTCTAGACAACTAACAAATTCACCATCGAAAATCTCCCTATCCACCTAAATAGGCCAACCGGTGATCTTCCCCGGAACGAAGTCAAAGAAAATGGGAACCACCTCTCGAGATCCCCACCTAATCTAGAGATCTAAAATCTCCCTTGGATCTGGAACCTGAGCGTAACTAGTGAACCTCGACTGGCCGAAAATCACCCAAGTATGAGGGGAAGGAGGGGCCTCACAGTTGTGAAATTTTAAAGTACTCGCAAGTGTACGAACCGTACCAAATTATAGTTTGACAAGAACGAGGTCGAACCCACAGGGACTTGAATAAACATAGGAAAATTAAATCAAATCTTAACCAAATTAATCCTAATCTAGTTTAATAAAAATTGGTTGTTTTGAAATTAAATAAACTAAGCAAATAATAAAATTAAGCAAATAGTTAAACTAAGCAAAAGATATAAAACAATAAAAAGATTTAAACAATCAAAGGAAAGGAATTAAAGTTTTGGAATCCGCCTTGTAAGTCATAGTAGCATATATTTATGATCATTAATTTTTCCCAACCACTGCATGATAATCTAGAAATCAATCTTACTATCATAGAAAATATCATCATTAAAACTTATGTTTAAAAATCTAAAGCATGTTCTTGTTCGCTTCTTAAGTATAAAATCAAATCATTAATTGTATCCACAGCCAAACAAATCACAAGATATATCAAATTCTAGAAATCAAATCATAAATTCTATCCATTGAGAGACAAATCACAAACGATATCCAATTTTATAATCAAGAATTAATAAACCAAGCATTCAATTAATTAAGACAAATCTTAAATCATGAGAAAAACATGATTGAACTCATATCTAGAATCCTATCTTAGTCAATTGATATGAAGCAAGAACAATTTAAATCATTAAAGAACAACTATTGTGGGAAAAATCAAATCACATAAATATTACTAATAATCCTTAACAAGGTTTCATCCTCAACCCTAATTATAAATTTAGTTACTCATGGTAATTGAAATAAAACACAAGAATAAAATACTAAACATTAAATTAAACAAATAAAATAAAACTAATTGTCATGGAAGAAAACCAAAGAAGTAGCCGCACTCTTTATACATTCAGCCCTCAGCCCTAGCTCTAGCCTCAACCTCCCCTGAATTTTGCCCTAAAGAGTCTTTAAATAGGTCAAGGAATCCTATTACAGGTTGAATTCCCATTTGGAGAAAATCCCATATTTTTTGGCTTCACTTAACCGACTATTTTGGCCCATTTAACTTCAGAATTAGGGCTTTTGGTAACTACAAAGTTATAGCTCTTTAAGTTAACTTTCCAGCCCAACTTGAATCATCTCGATTAGATATCTGAGCCAAAAGTTATACCAAAAATACTAACTGATGTGCAGGCTGGAATCCTAATCCAAATTGGACTTGGATTTGGTGCAAATTTCCTTTGATTCCTTGCTCCAATTGGACTTAAATTTAATTGGGTTAGTCTTCTCTTGAATTCATGCCTGGCTGAATGTAAGTTGGCTTGATTCAATTGGCCTAGCCCCACTTTGCATGTAAAGCCCTTATTACCTGCAACACAAAGATATTATATAATCACTCACAAAATAACATAAAAGTAAAGCTAAATATGTAAATATGTGAGTATTTTATTGTATATATTTCATGCACATCACTCACCGTGAGACGCCTAAGGAAAAAATAGGCTGGGGGTGTACCAGGAGTCTCATAAAGGGAAAGCTAGGCGCTCTGTGACCTCCTGCGTTTTGCCCTGAGCAGATCCAAAGGAGCTTTCACCCTCAGAAGGACTGGGAGTACGCTCCCTCCTTTTTCATGAGGAAGAGGAAGCCATGGAATGGCAAATGCACTGGGAAATAGGGAAGTCAAAGGAGTGAAGAACACAGAAGAAAATACAGAGAAACCAAGTGATTGGAAGAAAGGTGATGAGTTTAGAAATGAAGGTCTCTAAAAAGTGAAAAGAAAGTATGAAGTGACTGCAATAATGGCGCAAAGAGCAGTTGAGGAAGATGATGCATGGAAAGGCGTGCCAGTTGCCAAAATTTAATTTTTAAAGAGGAAAGTTATTGGAAGTTATTAATGGGAGTTACGGGGAACTAGTACTTGACTTACAAAAACCTGCTAAGGATAGATTCTAGGCCCTTTTCAAAGCAAGCAAATTGCATTTAATAATGTTGAGGTCTAAAAAAGTCACACTGTCACACCAAGGCCCAAAATGGCACAGAGGGTTGAACTCTATGAAAAAAAGAAAAATAAAATACTTGAGCCCGCAATAAAGAAAAAAAAGACGGTAAGCCCAACTCCATTAAGGGATTTAAGGAAGAACTCAGACCCGCAAATTGATGGGCCTTAGAATTCATGAAACAAAGGGAAGAAGAAAAAGCCTAGCCTGCCAAGGTCAGAAAATCAAAAGGTAGTCCAGTGATAAGAACTGGGCCGGGATACCGAGGGACTGCCAAGGGCTCAAGATCCTAGGGACATGCAGCAACGCAGGGATGAGATTGAGACAACTCAAAAGGGAGTGCCAAGAAACACAAGGAACAAGAACAGATACATCCCTATTAGCCACCCAATGATACAAAAAGGAACCAGAAAGCTTGGAAATTAACAATTCATGAGCTAGAGGCTAGTACCTCGATTACCTCAGGGAACCCAGAAAGAAGAACCATGAAGGGAAGTGGCTGGGAAGACTTTCAACCTGGCAGGAAAGAATCAGCTCACTTGGAAAAAATGACAAAAGGAAAGGCAGCCAAAAGCTAAATCTGAAAAAAGTGAGAGGCGTTGAAGGAAGAAGGACCAAAAGTCAGCTCTTTAAGGACACCCTAGAATGGAAGGTCAGCAGGAGACTTTTGGGGAAGAAGTACCAAAAGGAGAAAATTATGAGAAATAAGGAAGAGACCAGCCACTAATGTTGCTGGCACAACATTGGTTCTGGTACCCAGAAGAGCAAATGGGGATAATCAGTGGTACCCCAGAACCCTAGGATGACACTATAAAAAAGGGAAGCAGTCAACAGTAAAAGAGGGCATTCGGTAATGGTGAATTAGAGTAGAATCATTGAAAAAACTCTGTTAGAATTCAAAGAAAGTAAGAAAAGAAAGGGAAACACCACCCGATATCCTTAAATAGTCACTAGAGAGCACACTTGGATTCAAAGGGATTCAAACTTTGCAAGTCATAAAAGCTTAAAGAGCCATCTAAGTCTGTGATTTCTGAACTTATTTGGACCTTGTGATGCTTCCTAGTGAGCATGATGTATTACACAATTGAGAAATTAATGAAATATTATACAGTATCTTAAGGACCCCTAACGTTTACTTTGTTTCTTTCTCTATCGTATTGCCACTTTATTGTTTCTTGCTGTTCAATGCATATATTCTTTGTTTGCCAGTGTGTATGTGTTGTAGGATTCCTGCTCTATGCACCATCTGGTTCGTAATCAGCCCATTTTGCTACGGTGAACCAAGCCCAGTCCCTTAAAACAACAAGTAAGAGAGCCCAAAGTCCTTGTTTCTACTTGAGCCTGGGTACTGTCCAAAAAAAGACCCTCACAAATAACTGCTGAGAAATCACTAGTGTTGGGGATATTATACAAAGTAATAATGGAAGAATAAGGTTAACACAAAAGACAAACAGAAAATAGATAACTTTGAGGTACAATATCGTTTTTCTTAGACAATATTTGCCCCATACACTATTATTGCTAAAGGATTATCGCAAATTTGTTCCCAGGATATAACCAGGTTCTACAGATAGCAACTCTGGAGAATAACCACAAGATTTCATGAGTTTCTCTCTAACTTACTATTTTTTTCAAGTGAACATAAGCCTCTATTTATACCTATAGGGTTATATTTCATCAAAAGGCACATATAGAGAGTTAAAATGTTTCATAAAACCATTCACAAAGCTTAAAACCTCTTCAACCTTTCCGAACAGTCACCAGAAAAATTCTGTAGAAAATTCAATTTTCAAGTTTCGATCGATCGAGAAGTTCTTTTGATCGATCGAATGCTCTTTTTGATCGATCGAACAGGAATCGAATAGCGATCGAACCATCCAGAAACTCCAAGATTTTTTCTTTACCATTTCGATCGGTCGAAGCTTTGATCGATCGAGCCAAAGCTTCGACCGATCGAGCCAAAGCTTCGACCGATCGAAAATGCTTAACTTCGAATTTTCACTTTAACAATTTTATGAAACAATATTTTCAAACTCAAATATCATCATTATTACAACCTATCCGTGTATATACCTATATATATATAACAACTAGTATGTACGTACCTCTAAAACTCGTTCGGACTAGCTAGATTCTTTTCTTTCCCAATACTACTAGAACTTTCAAAGACCTAGCTAATTATGTATAGGAGATCATGTATTCCATTGTGAATTAGACTCTAGCGGAAATTCGATCACCATACTATTACATAAACAACCTGATTCATTAACACTAATTGAGTCATGACCAATAAATTATTGAGGAATAAGAGCTCAAAACCATATGACTTTGGAACTCAGTGTGGGATCTATTATCAGCTGTCCCTACAAGATACATCCTGCTGGTGATACTCTGCTTTCCTTGTTCCCCATGAAAGGAATCCAACTTTAAAAAGAAAGGTTGAAGCAAAATAAGAATAAAGAAAAAAATGTGAAAACAAAGGAAGCTTTTACCCTGAGAGCACAGCTAATTCTTCTTATATATATATATGTTATAGCTAGGCCTGCATGCATGTCTCAACTTTATTCGTATTCCCTTCTTCATCTAAATCTCATAAAGATTTGCTAATAAAAAGCGTGGGAAGTTGCCTATAGAATTAGAATCACTCCCTTCTCCTTTTCCACAATCACCGCTATCAAAGCTCTGAATTCAGAGAAAGGAGAAAAAAATGGCCAGAAACTATGGCTTTCTTGTCTGCCTCTTGATCATGATTTTGGACATTATTGCTGGGATTCTTGGCATTGAAGCTGAAATCGCTCAAAACAAGGTTTTTTTTAAGTTTCTAACCATATAATTGAATTTATAGTGACAATTTCAATTCCAAGTTTAATTAATAACTTATTGTTTTTCTCTTTTGTTGTCTTTATTTCGTAGGTGAAACATTTGAGGATGTGGATTTTTGAGTGTAAAGACCCAAGCTATCAGGCTTTCAAGCTAGGGTTGGCTGCAATTATACTTCTACTCCTTGCTCATGTTATTGCTCAGTTGCTTGGTGGTTGCATTTGCGTTGGGTCCAAGGCGGAGTTCTCAAATTCTACACCAAACCAGCAATTAGCTATTGGTTCTCTCATTTTCACTTGGTGTGTGTTGCACGCTTAACGTTACACAATCCCTTCTACACCGAGTAATTATTCAATATCCCGGAAACAATACTCTCTTCTCATTTAATCATGATAAGACTCACTATTAATCATACGAAAGAAGAGAGCATTATTTCCGTTGTATTGAAGAATTTCCTCTCCACAGTCTACACCCCGTAGATCTTAGTTCCCTTACAATTGCAAAATTACATGTTCAAAATGATGGGGCTTTGATAGTTGTGCTCATTTGATACATTTTATTTTTCAACCTTTTGGAAATTGACTATTTGAAAAAAAAAACCATTACCTAAAATACAGTGAGAAAAAAAAAAATTTCAAAAAAGGCTTTCAAACAGAATTTAGATTATGATATACAACTATATTGGCATGGAAACATCAAAGCCTTAATTAAGGTAACTAAGATAACATTCTTAAATGTCAACTTACGAATGATACACCAAAATCAACTTTTCATCAAGTACTCATAGTGATTTGCGTGTAAGTATTGTAATTTAATCACAAATTAACATTCAAACATGTTGTAAAAATGTATATGAATTTAGGAATTATATTTGTAAAGATAATTGTATAGCCCAAACTAGGGCATTCTAATGGTTAACCTTTGTGACGTATCAGGATCATTTTAGTCGTCGGATTCTCGATGCTCATCATAGGAACAATGTCGAATTCGAGATCAAGAAAATCTTGTGGGATAGCACACCATAGATTCCTGTCTATAGGAGGGATTTTATGCTTTGTTCATGGACTATTTGCAGTTTCCTATTATGTGTCTGTCACTGCTGCCCAAAGAGAAAAACAAAGACAAAAGCAAAGAAACCCTGCTGGAGGTGCTGCAGGCCCTACAAACACGGCCTCTGTTTAATTTTACAGTACTATATTTTTCTCTTTTTGTCAAGTTTGAATTCTTTAATTGAAATAAGCTTTACATTCATCAAAGCACAGAAGCGCCTTTATTTAAAGGATTGTAATTTGTAGAATGATTGTTTGAATACATCGTTTTTCAATTACTTTTTTAGCGGTAACCTTTTGAAATTTGAAGGAAAAAACCTGCATAATTTGCTCTTGTTCATTTCATATTTGTGTATTTAGAGAGAACTCTTTAAAGTTTCAGTCTTTATTTTTTTTTTTGTGTTATTTTTTTCAATCTTAACACACTTTAATATTTGTCGTGAGTAATTGCTACCCAAAGTAGAATTATATGTAACAGTAATTTTTTATAAAAAAATTAAATATAAGATACATAACAAAGAAAATATTGGAACAAATATTTTAATTATACAACACATTTTCCCATTCAAATTAGTTCATATTATTAAACAAACCATAAGATTTTTATGAAGAAAAAAATAATCTAGAAATACAAAAAATTACATAATCTTTTGTAACAATTATGATATAATAAAACTTGATTGGTAAAAAAAAAAAAATGCTAAGTCTATACGTAAATAATAATTACCTACTCACAATTTATCACATTAAAATTATAACAAAAATAACTATAAAATAATTTGTGATTTTAAAACTTCATTTTAATTGTTATTAAAACGGACTCACATTATCTAATTCACTCATTGAAAAGAAACCAATGCAGTCTGTTAGTGCATCAATCATTAACTCATTAAAAAGCCCAAGCCGAAAAAAGCACATATCATAATTTAGACAATTGCAAAGATCATTCACATTTCAATTTTGCAAATCTTTTAACAATCAAATTCAAATCTTGAATTGTCAAAAAGCAAAGAAACCATCTAAAATACCAAACAGAATGACAATAGAAAATCCTAATCTAATCAAATCCTATGCCTAACAATTCTTACAATCGCCAAATCTAAGAACCACAATTCCTATCTATACCACTGTCCACAATTCTCTTTTTATAGATCTTTGAGAAAGCTCGTCCGGTCTAGTCATCGATTGGGCCGCTCTTGGAACCGGCGCCGGTTTTCTTAGGCAAGAGCATGTTGTGAATGTTGGGCAGAACGCCACCGTTTGCGATGGTCACAGACCCAAGAAGCTTGCTCAGTTCCTCGTCGTTCCTCACCGCCAACTGGATATGACGTGGCACTATACGTGTCTTCTTGTTGTCTCTCGCTGCATTCCCAGCCAATTCCAAAACCTAAAAAAATTGAAAAATTCACCGCACAAAACTTTTTTTAAAATTGATAACAAAGAAGTAAACTTTTACTTATAAAAGAAACGAAAGTAACAGAATTTTTGTAACTGTTAAAAGCTGTAAACTGACCTCGGCGGCGAGATACTCGAGGACGGCGGCGAGGTAGACAGGAGCGCCACCGCCGACGCGTTCGGCGTACTTGCCGGTTTTGAGGAAGCGGGCGATACGGCCGACGGGGAACTGGAGACCGGCTTTGCTGCTCCGAGACGTGCTCTTCTTGGCGGTGCCTGCGGCGAGAGATTTGCCTCTTCCGGCCATTGAAGAAAGTGAGAGAGAAACTTTTGGGAATCGAAGAAGGGTTTGAGAGGGAACTGAACGAGTGTGTGTGAGTTTCTTTGAATAGCGTGGAATGTGAGAGAAGATGGGTTGGGGTGGTTGGGGTTTTATATGGGGTGGAGAGTTGTGTGGGCCAATTAGGTTGAGTGTCGCGGATCGTGATCTGGGACCGTTGGCTTTTAATTGTTTGGACGGTTGGATCGTGATTTTGTGTTTTCGTTTCAATTCTACGGTTTTTTGGGTTTTGTGAGAAGCGGGAAACGCAAAATTTGAGTGAAAAGAACGAAACTTTAGCCCCGTGCGGCATATTCAAATTTGAGGGAGAACTTAAAACAGTGAAAAGTAAAAACATGGTGCGGTGATTTTGTTTTTACTAGAGCGCTAAACGGGTCGTCGTTTAAAGAGACAACTTGGACTGCATATTGCAATATAAGGAAATCTTTTAACTGTAAAATGTTTTTTCTTACCCAAAAATAATAATAATATCCCATCAAAAATAATAATAATAGCTCGTAATTGTGTTTTGGGTTTTGTTAGTTGATTGCGTTAGAGTATTTGAGTTTGATCATGGTTTTGTATATATTTTTGCTTGTTTAAATGCTAAGAAAATGAAATAAAAGAGAAAAAAATCTTGAATTTCTTAGGGCCCGTTTAGTAATGTTGTTCTAATAACTTTGTTTAAGTGTTGTGAAAATACGTGTGGGTGAAAAAATGTTGTGGAAATACATGTTGTATTGTTTAAACAATGAAAACTGTTATTTAAAAATCACAACCAAACAGGCCCTTATTTTCTGGGCAACCATGTCCGTGAGGGAAGAACATGAAGAACAACTATTTTTAACTAAAATTTTTAATATTGTTATTTTAAAATTATTGATAAATAAAATTTTATTCTATTTTAAAATAAAATAAAATATTTTTAATATTTTTTTAATTTTGCCGTTTGTCACGTGTGCATTTTCCATCTCTGATGTAATGGGAGGAACTAAAATGAGAATCTTTTTTCAGGATAGGGACTAAGGCCCCGTTTGGCTGGCGCGTTGGGCGTTTGCGTTTGCGATTTTTCCTTTTTTTTTTTTTTTTTTTTTTTTTTCCACACGCGTTTCCAGCTTTCAGAGGCCACTTTTTCACTGTAGCAACACTGTTGCGGTTACTGTTCATTGAACAGTAGCCGCAACATTTGACTTTTCCACAAAATTTTACTGTTTACGGACCCACAATTTTTACTTTTCAGCAACTTTTTCATTAAAAATGGGTCCCACGGTACTATTTACACATTTAAAAATTATTTTGCTACAGTGTTTTCAGTTTTCAGTTTTCAGTTTTCAGTTTTCAGCTGTATCCAAACGGACCCTAAAAGCGATAAAAATAAAATATAAAAATCAAAGGAAGAATTGCCTGAAAATATAATGACGAAAATCTGATTTCTGCCTAAAATAAATAATAAAGGTTTTGACTCTCCTATTACACTAGATGATAGCAGTACATGATAATAATTGAAACACATTAGACAATTATTCTTCTAAAAATTTTTCTGTGTTCTAAGCGATGAACCATCGCCAAACATAAAAAATTTGTGAAATGTTTCCCAGATGCGTGACTGTGGATACAAAGTCATGGAGGTTAAATTGGCTTCATGCTCTTATATTTGTCACCATGTAACAAAATTACTCACAGGACTGAGATCAAGTACAATTGCCCACTATTGCATCATGCAATTGCAAATTAGAAGTTTCAAAAGTTATTTTTAATCTCAGCTCTTGAATAAATAATTTTTACCCTCTAAACTTTTTATCATTTTACTTTTACGCTCATTTTTTTAACTTTTCTTTCACAAGTTAAGGTAACTTGGGAACTGCACGGTGCAACCGTGCAATACCTATTGCAATTTGCACCTGAAAATTGGAAAAGATAAGGTAATGTTTTATAAATAGCTTTTATGAACAATTCATAAGAAGTTGACCATTTCGCCCATTGGTTCTATAGAAGGCGGAATGATTTGATTTCACAGGCCACAGCCTTCATTTTTTTCAATTGAGATACAAATACAATTCAGTTCATTTTCTGCCTACCTAGCAATCAAGAGACGACCCAGCCCATAGGCTGGCCTGGCCAAGAGACACACTAGTATAGGCAATATCAATGGGTCTAAAGCAAATTGGAAAAGCTTGAAAGAGATGTTGCAAGTTTATTATGCGTAGAAACCATTGAACTTGGTTCAAAATCAATGGGTCAAAGTAGTGGTAAATTGGTAATGTTGTTTTTTTCTCCCTTTTTCTTTTGCTTAGAGCATTAGCATTCAGGATGCTAAAAAAGTTTTATTTTACACCCTAAAAACCTAATTTATCTATTTTACCGTTTTATTTTACAACTCACCTAATATCTCAGTTACTATTTTTAGATACAAATTATTAAAATTATATAAATTACAACATTAAATAATATTAAAAAAAACTATTCTTTCTATCTCTTCCCTCTTCCCCCTTCCCTCTTCGTCTCTGTCTCTCTGTCCACAGCGACCAAAACACCATCACCACCACCCACCCCCACCACTGAAAAACTAGCCACCATTGAACCGCAAGCCTCCATCTATTTCTCTCTACCACACTGCCACCACACCGCCACCACACTGCCTCAAAACCCAACAAGCACCACCACCACCACCCAATCACTAAAAATTGAAACAACCTAGCGATCCAAAATTGAAACCCACCCCAACACCACACACACCCCAGTAACCACCAACCAAAAAAAAAAAAACCCAGTAACCTCACCCCATCACCGCTACACTGCACAACACCACCACCAGTAAACCCACCACCAAAAAAAAAAAAAATCATAGACCTAGTACCCAGCACCACCACAAACTATCATAGACCCATAACGCAAAAAACTCGTACCAAACCCACCACCACCACAACACCATCGATCTACACTAATTCAACCCACCGATTGGAGATTGGTTTCAATTCAACCCATCGATTCAACAACATCACCTACAACCAATCTCAACACTGATCTCAAACCCAATCTCCACCGTGACCTATACTTAAACCTGATCTCCATTGTGACCCAAACTCGATCTCCATCGTGAAACCACCAATCAGAACCCAGCAACCACTGAAACAACCCACCACTTTAAACCCATTAACCACCGATTCAACCCAACCAAAAACAGCTGAGAAAGAAAGAAAGAAGAGAGAAAAAAAAATCAAATATAGAGAGAAAAGGGGAGAGACAGAAAGAGAGATAGACAGAGAACAATGGAGGTAGAAAAAAGGGAGAGTCAGGAGAAATTATAGAGTCTTCTGGTGGACCACGTTAGTTGTCCATCATTCTACTAAAAAACTTCCACTTGTTTAAAATTAATGAGTCAGTAATTAATTTTTTTTTAAAAAAATTTTTAACTAACAATTTTAAACAACTGGCAATTTTTTAGTAGAATGGTGGACCACATCACTTATCTACCATGTGGATCTTATAATTTCTTGAGAGTCAGAAAAGAGAGGGAAAGAGAAAGAATAAAAAAAATTAGATATTAAGTTTACAACTCATGAACAGTGGATTGTATATTTAGGAACTTACTATTCACGGGTTGAATAATTTTTTACCTATACCACCCCGGATGGAGCGTGTTTTTTGAAATTTTGATTGTAAATGCTAGTCCTCAAGCATTTTCATTAAGGATGCTAAAAGGGGTATATGCTAAATTTTAGCATCAAAACACCAAAAAAGCAACTCTATCAAAGCTTTCAAATGGTAAAATTTTTGGTATACTGCTACAGCGAGTTTGTATTAATACAAGCTCACTGTAGCCTAAATTGTAAAAAAAACAAAAATAGTTTTTTATTCTCACGTTGGCTGAGGGGGTTGGCTGGTGGTTTGTGTGTAGTTGTTTTATTATTATTTTAGTGAGTAGTTTATAAAAATAATATTATTTAAATGAAGTTGTAAAAAAAATAGAATGTTTGATGTTTGGTGGATTATAAAATGGTATGTTAAAATTGATAAAGTAGAATTTTGAAGTGATAAATGCTAAAATATTTAGTATTCTTGATAAGAATGCTCTTAGGAAAGTTGATTAACAGTCAGGAATTACATTTAACAGTATAGTACATCCCATGAAAAGTTTATCAATTCAATTTTATGTGGTTTTCCTCAGATAAAGAAACAAAATTCAAAAGGATAAAAATATATGTCATAAATGTTTGAGCTATTTTGCTTCTGCCAGTAAACATATCCATTCAATTATGTTGTCAGCCATGACTCTTTAGGATAGGTAAAATTAGGTCAAAATACTACATTACTGTTCCTAAGTCAATATGGCATCTAACGCGGATCTTTCTCTCAATTAAAGTAAAAGAAAGTGCATTTCTACAAAGAAGTACCAATGACAGGATACCAGCAAATGCTTCCTAGCTTCAAGGAAGTAAAGGAAATGAGAACACAGCAAATGTGAAAAACAAATAAGGAATTTATTTGAATCACAATTGAAGTCTGGGTCCATGAAAAAGGTTCCAATCTCAAGATTTAAGCAGATTTATTACAAATTATATTTGAAATATGAGCATAAATTGTTAATATAGTAAGAAATATCACACACAGCCCAAATCACAGTGATAAGAGCTACAAATCATAGTATAGAAAATAAAGCATTCTAATCAACAGCTGATCTGATGTTCATAAATCATGTGGAATATATGAAATAGACTTAATTAAATGACAAAATACCCTTAATTCACAAGGGTTATAGAAATTACAGTTTACCCTAAAAACAAATTTGGCATCAAAACCACACGACTCTTACTTCAATTGTCTTCGCATGTGTGCCCCCATAAAATAAATCTTGGATAGACTAATTTGAAAGGTAGTATGAAATTATCTTTTATGCCTGCATAAGCTAGAGCTCATTGGCTTAGCAAGACATCCATCCATTATGCCACAGCTTCTAAAGCAAAATTCTAAATCACAAAACCTAAGGTCCTTATTTCTTCTCATTTGGTATCACACTACAGTACAAGGTTGCATGTCGAAAATTCCTAGGTTGAAATGAAAACACAATCTATTATATACATGATGCACCCACCACAACTTCTTAAACAAAATTCTAAAACCACATAGCCTAAAACAAAATAAATTAGAGTAAGGTCCTTATTTCTTCTCATTTGATGTCACAAAACACTGCAGTTTCACATGTCGTAAATTCGTGGGTTGAAATGAAAACACAATCTTTCATGTACATGAGGTACCTAAAATGGCCTAATAACTGTTAAGCAATAATGTTGTACACTTATACTACAATTGGTCTCAAGCAGCATCAGTATGCTACAGCCTACAGCCCATATTCAGTGTTGGTGTTGCACTACATGTCAAATCTATAACAAGTTGTATTTGTACTTGTTAATTATATTTGTTAGGTCTATTAAGTTTGTTTCTGTTGACCATTCATTTCTCTTCATTAGTAACCATAACTAGCTGGTTTGCAATTCCTTAAAAATAAATAATAATATAGATAAGACTAATTAGAATGTGCAGTCTAACCTCCATCTAAACAGAAATGAACTCTATCAGACACAGTCTACTCAAACCACTCATATACAATACAACCCAAAGATCTTTAACACTATCTATGAATGACACAAAATGCTTCAAGACACAAAATGAAAAAAAATCTTGATATCAACTATCAGCCAACACCATAAAACAAAACTCACTAACAAAGACACAAAATTTAACCATACCCACAATTCATGAAATTGAACATCATGTTAGACTGGCTACAAGAAAAGGAGCCATCATATCAAATTAAAACTTGCATCCAATTACTAATAAGTCACATTTCTAAATTTTTTTAATCATTTATAAGGCTAAGATTTATGACACATTTTTTCCCCAAACACATGGGCAAGAAATTGTCGGGGACGTTTTTTGCGACAAGGGCCAAAAATGCGAGAACGGCCCAAATCTCCCCTTGGGTTCTTTAGAAGTGTTTATTGTGGAGAATCAAGCCCAAAATTCCAAATGTATTATGAACAAAAGGCTAATGGTGCTTTGACAAGAGAAAATCAAAATGCTTATAACAAAAGTGCAGAAAACCATAAAAAACATAACAGGTCTGAAATTTCGACCCACAGTCACACAGAAAAGGAAATTAAAGGAGGTCGTGAGGAAAAGGGGGAAGGTTCCCCTATTCCCATATTTCCACCCCCAAGCTTCAGAATTGTGAGATTATTGACTGGCTGAATGGGTTTTTGCTCTGAAGTTTCAGCTTTCTAGGGAGAACGTGGTTAATTTATTTATGAGCTGAAGAGAGAGTTTTATATAGAGTTTGGGGTGTTGCTTTTGACTGGTTTTTGAGTAGTGGAAGAGGCTTTTATCCCCTATGATACTATTTTGGTGTTTTGGCTTGGATTACTTTTGTTTAGGGAAGAGTTTGGTATGCTTTTAGCATGATTTTGGAAATAAAGTGGGTTTTAATTGGTTACCTTTGGTCAGAAATTTCAGACCATTGGGAGGCCTTGGAAAACTGCATTTGGTTGGCTGAGTGGGCTAGGCTATTCAGCCTTTTTCTTAGAGTCAGCTGTGTTTTGGTGTGGAAAATGGAGATGGGCTGAAAATTAGGGGCACAGTCACCCAGAGAATGAAAGCTCTTTTGAAGTGGAAATTTTGGATATAAGACCTCCTCCATGAGCCTGAGGTGCTACCAGTGTCCCTTGCCCACTTGGTAGCACGCATGGGTTAGGCTCATGCAAAAGGTTCGAAAGGAATCGACCCATACCCTCCAAACCATACTTCCTCAATTTCCCCCATATGTCGCATGGGCTTGGGCTATGCTTAAAAGAATAAATAAAAATATAATACATGAATCGGGCTTGTACGAAATGTGTCGTGAAAATAGGTATCAACAGAAATCAACAATTAAAATCAACATTATGTACTTCATTGCTTCTATTAATGAAGATATCAAAGTTTAATCAGTGATAGAGTGATGATTTAACTCTAAATGGTAAATTTTTCTATATAAACAAACATGAACTTAAACATAAACATATGCATATACATGAAAGAACACACTTAATTCAACAATAAATGTATACCCTAGTGACTTAAATTTAATTATTTATATTCAAAGATTCGTAAAGAAGAGCCATTTTTATGAGTTTTGAAAGATAATAGTAATAACATTTTTTTATCAATTTAAAATCAAAATTTTTTATTTATTTTATCATTGTATAGTTTTATGATTGATTTAATAGTTTAAATTGATGAATGTAAACGTATAATGTGTATATTTATTTTCAAATTTAAATAGTTACATAACAACTAATACATGTTTGCACATGTTAACTTACGAAAAATTATAAATCTACGAAAAAAAATCTGTATATGTTGATGAATTTCAAAAATATATAATAAATAATACATGTATATATATATATATATATATATATATCTAAAATATGATATGTTCATAGATAAATAATTTTTTGTTGTAGAATATCATTTTTTTTATTTTATATTACAATCTTTATCTAAACTTTCATTCACATTTTTTTTTTATTGACAATAAAAAATTCCTTTGGTTTGAGTTAACTATTGGCTCTACTTTAAAGTTGGCTCTTGTCGATAGGGAACCACACATAATAAAAACTTAACAAGAAAAGTTCTTTAATTATGGTCAAGATCACAATGCCGAGGTAATTAAAAGGGTAGATCTCAATTGAAATTATAAAATGCAATGGTGTGCAGAGCAATTGCATTATTTTTTGCAACGCATGCTCCTGTGTATAACTGATTACATAAAACATTAAAATATAAAGAGAAAGTAAATAACTAAATGGTGATTTATAATTATACATGCCTCAAAACTGTTACATACATACATACTTGTTGGATAGTATGATTTACTTTCCCCAAATTGAAGACAAAAATCAAGGAATTGATTGCTTAAAGTAAATTAAAGGGTTAATGCAATCAATTATATGGATATGATATTCAAAATTGAATATTCTTGTAACAAATTGACATAGTTCTCTATTGATATACACAATTTTTTTTTTTTTCAAATATGGGTGTCCACAACTTCTAGAATTTTATTTAATTTATCCTAAGCTTAGGATGAATTTTTGTACCTTCTTACTCTATTTTTATAGCTTGCATCCAATTACTAATGTGTCACATTTCTGATTTTTTTTTTATTCATTTATAGGGCTAAGAAATATGAGGCATTGTTTTCTTTTTTTCAAAACACATTAGGAAGAAATAAACAACACGTATTTCATTGCTTCTATCAACGAAGGTATCAAATTCTAATCAGTAATAGAGTAAAGATTTGACTCTAAAGGGTAAATAAACATATGCATATACATAAACATAAACATATAAATAAACTTGAAAGAACACAATTCAACAATTAATAATTTACGAAGACAAAAAACAACTCAATTTTATTCTAAAATTAATTGAGAGCAAAATGCTAAAACTACTACCAATATACCATGTGAACAACAAAAATAATAAAATTTCAGAATTACTTATTGGTTGAAGGTTTTGACTCTCCTATTGCACCTAGTAATACCACTGCGTTGGCATCCTAATATATTATAATAATAATTTGATATAATTCTGGTGGTATAACCAATCCAACTCGAGAATCTTTTCACCTAATTTCCATGGTTGTCTCTAATGATACCTCTGCCCCTAACCTTCCTTGGATTTTCAAGGGATGCACCTTCAGTATTAAACTTGTGCCACCCCACTGATGGTTTGGTCCATTTGATTGGGACAACAACTTTCGAGGATAGCTGCTTGGATTTGCCCACACAGTAGAAACAATCTATAGCTTCTCTAATACAAACTTTATGGAGGTTGGGGTTGGGAATGATGTTCTCAAACACCACCTTGTTTCTATTCTTCCAAAGGGACCAAACGGCAAAAGGAAAAAGAATGCTCCAAGGGGAGGAAGATTTATGCTCAACACTGCTCAAGCAGTTGGTCTTCAGCGAACTCTCTAATTTTCTAGCAAAAGAACTGATGAGAGGTGGGGGAACCTCCAATTTCCTCCAAAAGTCGCGGGCCAGATCACAATCTTTGAGGAGGCGAAGAATGGTCTCATATTGACATTTACATAAAAGGGAAAATTCCATCACAGTTGATGCCCCTTGAGGCTAGCACATCTCTCAAAGAGGTGCTGTTATGGAGGCATAAGAGCAACCACATCAGTCCATGCAAAAATTTTATAAATTTACACATCTAAAACTTACTTTTTCTATTTTACACACTTACTTTTACAAAGCACTCACATCAGTTTGTCTATTATACACATCAATTTATTAAAATAATCATTTTTATTATTATTTTATTATATACCTCTTCGTTAATATCTATATCTCCCTCATCTCAAATCTCTGCCCCTTTCTCATCCCAAACCCCCTGCCTCCACACACGCACACACCGCCAGAAAGCCAAACCTCCATGGCTAGAGCTCCATGGCCATGGTCGAACATCACATAACCATCACAAAGGCAGAAACCCACACAAATTAAACCCCTGCACGGCGAGAAGAACACCGATCTGAAACTCCGATCCAAGCACGGCGTCGATCTGAAACTCCGATCCAAGCACGGTGAGAAGAACACCAATCCAAACACGTCAATCCAAGCACTCCGATACAAGCACGCCAATCTGAAACTCCGATCCAAGCACACCGATCCGCCACAAGCGTCGATCCACTCTCTCTGTCTCCGTTGGGGTGTCCGTGTGTGGGTGTGTTTGGGTTTGTAGTGTCT
Organism: Quercus ilex subsp. ballota; assembly: GCA_032727855.1. Lineage (NCBI taxonomy): Eukaryota > Viridiplantae > Streptophyta > Magnoliopsida > Fagales > Fagaceae > Quercus > Quercus ilex. The sequence continues at coordinate 83,182,445 of CM064912.1, read as the reverse complement.
GTGGTTGATTTTGTTGTTGATTTTTGATTTTGTCTGTGGGAGTGTGTGTATCCAAGGTAGAGGAAGAGGAAGAAGCATGAGGGCATTGGTTTTGCAAATGACAAAGAGAGAGAAAAAACAGGAGTGAAAAAGAAAAAAGAAGTTTTTATATTGTAAAATAATATTATTATTTTAATGTATACACAAGCTACAGTGCCCGTGTAAATATACACAGATACTGTAGCTCATGGAAAAATATGACCGGTTTTACACATTTTTACACCCACTGATGTGGGTGTTTTTTTGCTCAAAATGTGTAAAATTTACACTGTAGATATATTTTAGAAGATGTTAGAGGATCTGATGTGAATGCTCTAACCACAGAAAATTAACAACCTTTGGTAACATGTCAGGGCTCAGTTTGGCTATTCAACTTGGTTGTTAGCAGTTAGATGTCAAACTCGATGCTAAGGTGATTGTGGATCTGATCAACTCTGATACTAATCCTAACAGAACTTATTCCCCTCTTTTGTATGACTGCAGGGCTCTTCTAGCCAGGCTTCCTCAGGCCAAGGTGAATTAAGGAAGTGAACAAATGTGCTGACCTTTTGGCAAAGAGGGGATGCTCCATTTAGTTTGCTTTATATATTATCTCCTTTTAACCAAAATAATAATAGTTTGACACATTATTAGACAATTATTCTTCTAAAAAATTTTATGTATTCTAAGCGAATAAGCGATGAATCATAGCCAAACATAAGAAACTTGTGAAATGTTTCCCAGGTGCGTGGCTGTGGATACAAAGTCAGAGAGGTTAAATTCGTTTCATGCTCTTATTTTTGCCACCTCGTAACAATTTTATTCACACAAGAAAATTGGAAAAATAAAAAATAAGGAACTGTTTTATGAATATCTTTTATGAACAATTTATAAGAAGTTGACCATTTATAAACAATTTTATAATGTTTGAACTGTTTTGCTTCTGCCAGTAAACAGATCCATTCAATTAAGTTGTCAGACACGCCTATCATTCAATTAAGTTGTCAGCCATGACTCCTCAGGATAGGCATGCACAGGTTATCATCCAACAATAAAATTGGGTCAAAATATTACATTACTGTTCCTAAGTCAGGAAGGTAACACAGATCTTTCTCTCAATTAAAGTAAAATAAAAGGCTTTGCCACAAAGAAAGTACCAATAAAAAGATACCAGCAATTGAAGTCTGGATCCATGAAAACGGGTCCAATCTCAAGATTTAAGCAGATTTATTACAAATTAAATTCAAAATGTGAGCATAAATTGTTAATACAGTAAGAAATACCACACAGAGCCCCAAAAAAACAGTGATAAATGAGCTGCAAATCATAGTATACCAAATAAATGGATTATAATCAACAACTGATTAGATGTTCATAAATCATGTGCAATATATGAAATAGACACTCATTGAAGAAATGCACAAGAAGATAAATACTACAAACCTCAAAATTAATTGAACATTATTATCAAAAATTGATAGATTAAAATTCCCCTATAAAAGCATAAAAAACCAATAGATTTGGATTCCCCTGCTAAAGCAATGCCAAGGAAACCATGCACCATATTAGAAAACATCCTTTTTTTTTTTTAATTGTACTAGTACGCACACAACTGGTCTTCCTTGACTTCTGTACTCAAGATCTCACACACCACCTTGTTCCTGGATGCACTAATTGAGCTAGTTATGTAGGACAAATTACAGAATTTGTCTACATGTATTTGTGGCCTGTTAAGGTTTAAGAGAAATTGTGGATTTAGGGTTTAAAACTTTATAACATAAGAATTAGGGTTCAAGAATGAGGAGGTTTTGTACGGAAGAAAAAAGGTAAGAAGATTTGGAAATCAAATTTCTCCACAATCAGTGGACAGTGCACTCGAACAATACAGGCTAACAATGACAGCACATCAAAAAGAAGGAAAAGCGAGAGAAATGGAGGGAAGAACAATAAGGCCAATGTGCAGCCTCCTATTGTTTAAGTACAAAAGCACAATTATACACAATGACTCTTTGTTGTACTAGTAGCATCATTAGGGCTTCTCATTTGATGAATAAACTAAAAACCTAATAAAGTAATAACTAATAAAAGACTAACTTGGACACACAGAAAATCAAAAACCTAAGATATTAAGGATCTCCACGAAAATTCAAGACTTAATTAAACTACAAAAATACCCTTAATTTGCAAGGGTTACAGAAATTACAGTTTAGCCCTAAAAATAAAGTTGGCATTAACTTGTTAAATAAATATCCAAAAATTCTGTTGACCTTTCATTTCTCTTCATTAGTAACCATAACTAGTTGGTTTGCAATTCCTCAAAAATAAATGACAAACAAAGAAATAATAATATTGATAAGACTAATTAGAACGTGTGGTCTAACCTCCATCTAAACAGAAATGAACTCCGTCAGCCACATTCTATTTAAACCACTCACACAATCCAAAGATCACTGACACTATCTATGAATGAGACAAAATGAGAAAAGGTTTGATATCAACTATCAACCTACACCATAACACAGAACTCACTAACAAAGACACAACATTTAACCATGCCCACAATTCATGAAAATTGAACATCATGTCAGACTGGCTACAAGAAGAGGAGCCACAGTATCAAATTGCCACAAACAAGAATAAAAATTGTCACAGTCAAGACCTCAAGCTAACAAGTATCAACCTCCACCAGAACACAGAAAACTCACTAAAAAAACATAATTCATGAAAATTGAACAACATGATGTCAAACTAGCTACAAGAAGAGGAGCCACCTTATCACACTGCCACAAACAAGAATAAAAGTTGTCAGGACCTCAAGCTAACAAGTATGAGCAATAACCCAACAGAAGCATTTATAGGATCAACTATCCCACTTCTCTAGAGCTAAGTACCAATTACAAAAATGGCATTATTAAATAAATCTTGGACAGAAAAATTTGCAAAGTAGCATGAAATTAAACTAATCTTTCATGCCTACATCAGCTAGAGCTCATTGGCTGACATCCATCCATCATGCCACCACTTATAAAACAAATTTCTAAAACCACATAACCTCAGACATAATAGATTAAACTAAGGTCTTTATATCTTCTCATTTGGTGTCACACTGCAGCCTGCAGGGTCACGTCTAGAATTCCTGGGTAGAAATGAAAAGCATGATCTTTTATATACACATCAAACGTGAAGTGGCCAACTAACAAACCCAGAACTAGTTGATTTGCAATTTCCCAAGCCTGCTAACCAGCATGCAAGATGATACACAACTCATATACAACACAAACAAACATCACTGACACTGCAAAATGCTTCATGGCACACAAAATGAACAATTTATGATACTTACCAACAAAGAACAAAAGGAAACCACACCCACAATTTTTGAGAATTGAGCAACATCATGTCAAACTACAAGAAGAGGAGCCGCCTTACCAAGCTTACAAGTATGGGCATAACCCAACAGCAGTAATTATAGGACCAACTATCCCATTTCTCTATAGCTAAGTACACCATTTAAGCAAACAACATTATTAACATGAAAAAGTGAAAAAGTGCAAGAGACCAGAATCAAAATATTACAAACTTTCCAAATCAATGATTATCCCCATAAAGAACCACAAATTTACCTCAGTGGTCCTTGTATGCCTTGAGTATCAACCTGGCCTGATCCTTAATCAACTCGGTCCGCTTCACAAACACTTCCAATTCAGCCAACTCCACCTCCTTCCACCTCTCCTCCAATTCCACCTTCTTCTCTTCATCAATCAATTTGAGCCCACGCTTTATGACCCTCTCGTCCAACCACACATTCTTATCAAACCTTAACATCCCATTCAAACAGCTCCCCGAACCCGAATCCCCATCAATCTCCATCTTCTCACCATACTTGTACAAAACCGGAGACGACTCCGTCAATTCCTCCTTCAAACTCCTAATCAAACTGTTACCTTTCTGATTCTTATTATTGTTGTTGTTGTCCTTAGCCTTAGCTTTCCCATTTTTGTTGTTGTCCTTAGCTTTAGCTTTCCCATTGTTGATGTCCTTAGCTTTCTCAGTCTCAGTAGCAGCTTCAACGGAGCCCCAAATCTTCTTCGACAACTCGTAAGTCTTTTGCTCGTGGGGTTTCGAAAAGGTCGGGTCTTTGCCTTTCTTTCCTCGTCCGGCATTGTTGTTGTACTTCTTCCTTAACCTCTTCATCTTGTCCACCAGCTGGGCCTTCGTAACCTCCACGTGGAGGCTCTTCTTAACGAACTCGAAAAACGCGGCGGCATCCGCGGCGGGATCCGCGCCGCGCAAGGCGGTGTAGTCCAACATCCCTTTCAGCAGTTCGATTTCGTTCTCGTCGCTCCACAGCCTCTGGAATAGCTTCTTCTCGTCGCCGCCTTTCTTCGAGTCCTCCGAGGGCGAAACGACGACGTCTTGGGATTTCGGTTCCGGGTCCTTCTTCTTGACCCGCTTCGACGGCGTGGCTTCGGCTTCGCCGTTCGGGCGCTTCTTGGTGGTGGCGGAGGATCTCGCGGAGGAAGGCTTGGATCTGAGTTTCGTGGCCTTCACCGGAGTCGGGTCGGGCTCCATGGGTTTAGAGGCTAAGGGTTTGACATTCGGGTCTGGAGTGGATCCGGATTCGGTTTCGGACTCGGATTCCGACCCGGACGAAGAAGAATGGGTTTGGAGCTTGGAATTTGAGATTGGAGCAGGAGGGTCCGGTTTTTTGGGTTGGGGTTTCACTGGAGTGGATGGTAACGAATCAATTTTAGCTGCTTCAGCTTGGTGTTCTTCTTCTTCAGATGAACTTTCTTCTTCTTCATCTTCAGAGGAAGTTTCTTCTTCTTCTTCTTCAGAAGACGAAGCAGCTGGTGGATCGTCCAGATGAGATGGGCGTTTCGGAGCCATTAGAGAGAAATAAAACTTTAGGGTTTTGGGGAAGGCTGGGTTTTGGGAATCGGTGAGTGTGAAAGAAGAAAAAGGCTGAAAAGGGTTTAAAAATACGATGAAAACGAGGGTGTTGGAATATAAGAAAAGGAGGAGGAGGACTTCTGGCCGTTTGATTGTTTATGGTTTTGGTAATTAGATTTATTCTTGACCCTTGGATTAGTGGAATCTGAAATTATCGAATTTGGGCTTCGTGCAAAGGGGGTTGGCGTGATTGGTTCGGAAGTCAACGTGGAGTCTGGAAGCCTTCACTGGCTGGAGTGTGAAATTATTATTATTATTATTTTTTTTGGGGGGTGATATAGGCGTGTGATGAATGTTCAATGCAACTAAATTGACATGAGGGCATCCCACAGTCAAGGCCCATCGAGACAGACGTACACGAGGGCCCTTCAAGAAGCACTCAGAACTTGGGCCTGAGTAATTTCATTCATCTAACACACGTCCAAGTGGGCCTAAAACCCAAGCCCAACGCAAAACCCAACTTCTCAAACCGATACATGTTGAGCCCAGGCCACACTACTAAAACATCCCAAGCCACATGTTTGGATATAGCTGAAAACTGAAAACTGAAAACTGAAAATACTGTAGCAAAATAATTTTTAAATGTGTGAATAGTACCATGAGACCTATTTTTAATAAAAAAATTGCTGAAAAGTGAGGTTTGTGGGTCCCATGAACAGTGCACGGGACCTACTAGTGTGCACTGCTCACACCCCAAAGTCAACAATCACGGCTTGAAAAAAAAAAACAAACAAACGCAGGCGCATAAAACGTTAAATCCAAACACTACCCAAATTACTTCACAGAAAACCTAAGTTTTACATTGCCCCCAATCTCCTCACCTCAGACCACCGAATCACAACTAACCCCAAACACTTGCTCCGTCCTAGAGTCACAAGAGCATCAACCTACTCAATCATCCTCGCCACCACCCTCATCCAACCCCCTAAAGAGAAAAGTCACAGACAAGGAGTTCGAGGTTTTTTCCAAGCGACTCAAAAAGGCAGTAAGTAGTCTGGAACCAGTCTACTTTGATCCTGAGACAACCACACTCATTCCATAGTCGAGGTTGGAACTCTTCAAACTGAATGAAAGCCAAAAAATATACTCGTAAGTTTTTCTCCCATGGTTACTCTTCCCATAGCATACCTAATTCTGATCATCAGTACTCTCTTAATTCTATGGCTAAGGAGGCAAGCCTTATCATGCCCCTACCATCCATGAAGCTTCTCGATTGGAACTATCAAGGCATATGCAACACCTCGACAATTCGAGCCTTAAAAGGTCAAATAAAAAGGGCTAGGCCCAATTTAATTTTCTGGTCTGAAACTAAGGCTCTAGTCAGTAGGATTGATTTTGTTAAAAGCTCTATTAGATTTGATAACATGTTGTTGAGGTTCAAAAAATCAAAGCCCAAGGCCCAAAGATATAACACATTGGACTAACCCCATGAGAAATAAAACTAGAGAAATAAAAGAGTTGGGCTCACGTAATGAAGAGAGAAAGAAAAAAAGATGAATAAGATGAGGGGCCCAAAGAGGTAGGATCCAAAGACCCATGGAGGAATAGGCTTTAAAACCCATGAAGCAAAGAAAAGACCCAGCCGGTCAAGATCAGTAAGCCAAAAGAAGCCCAATAGGAAGAACTGGGCCGGGATCCCAGAGACTGCCAGGGACCCGGGATCCCTGGGACAAACAACACAGCCTAAATAGGATTGAAACGGCTCAAAAGAAAGTACTAAAGAGCACAAAGAACGAAGGACAGATGAGTCCCTTTCAAGCGCCCAGTGATACAGTAAGGAATCAGAAGGTATAAAGCAACCATTCATGAACAAAGGATCGGTATCCCAAGGAACCCAGAACGAGAAAATTATAAATGGGAGTGGCTGGAAGGAAACTTTCGATCCAGCAGAAAAGGATTCCGCTCACTTGAGAAAATGACAAAAGGGAAGACGGCCAAAAGCTGGGTTTGAAAAGGTAGGAAGTTTTAAGGAACGTGAAATTGAGAACAACTTTCTAAGCACACCCGGGAAGGGAAAGTCAGCCATGGACTTTCAAAGAAACAGCACTGAAAGGAGGAGATTATGAGAAATAGGGAAAGGCTTAGCCTTCTGAGTGATAGGCACAAAACGAGCTCTAGTACCCAGGGAGGGGCAAAAGAGAGAAATCACTGGTACCTCGGAGCCCTAGGGTCACACTATAAAAGGAAGAAGCAACCAACGTTGAAGGCATTTAGCAATAGGAAAATCATAATAGAATCATTGAGATAACTCTGTATAATTTAAGGAAAACAGAGAAACATCTCCCGGTATCCCAAGAACAGCCACTATAGCACATACTCGGATTCAAATTTTGCAAGTCTTGGAGGCTTAAATAGCCATCTAAGTCTGTAATTTTTGAGCTTATTTGAACCTTGTATCACGTCTTAGTGAGCACATTGTAATTATGATCAAAGAAAATTAATAAAGTACCTCTCATTAATTCAGGGATCCTTAACCATTGTTTTGTGTATTTCTTGATTACTTTGCTGTTTTCGTTGTCATTCAATACAAATATTCGTTTGTTAGTTTATTTGTGTTGTAGGAAACTTGCCCTGTGCACCACTTGGTTCTTAAACAGCCCTTTAGCTGCAGTGAACCAAACTCAGTCCACTAAATTACAATTATTTGGCCCAGGATCCTTGGGCTGGTGTGCTAAAAAAAAGGGCACGCTCACACATGTTAGTTGTTGAAGCAAGTGGAAAAGCAAGTGGACTTTGTGTTTTGTGGAAAGATAGTATCTCAATCAGTGAAGTGGAATTTAATAAAAGCCTTATTGCAGACTTGGTCTCAGATTCTGTTCATGAATGGCTCATGGTTGGGTTCTACAGATCTCCTTATTTCTCTAAAATGAAAAAGGCTTGGGAAAATCTCATGGCGCATCTTGAGTCCCATCAAGGACCCTGGATGTGTATAGGCGACACTAATTTCGTTCTCAACGAGGATGAAATTTTAGGGGGAAGGAAAGGATGCTCATCAACCAACAATTATCTCAATGAGTTGATGTTCAAATTTGAAGCTATTGACCTGGGGTACACTGGAAGTAAATACACTTAGGCTAAAGGCAAATGGGGAAAAGCTTCAATCAAGAGAAAGCTGGACAAAGGCATAGCAAATATATCATGGAGGTTGGCATACCCAAGAGCTTCAATCACCTATCTAGGAGCAATCAGCTCCAATTGCACACGAAAAATTCTCGACACCAATCCACAAACTAGTTTTGCTCATTGCCCTTTCAGATTTGAAGCAACTTGGCTTAAAGATGAACGATGCTACTCTGTCATCGAAACAGTGTGGAAAGAGCATGTAAAAGGATTAGAGTTCATCAAACTTTACAAGAAGCAAGCCTTAACCAGGGGCACCCTTCAAAAGTGGAACAGAGAAGTATTCAGCAATTGTCATGATAAAATTAACACTCTACTCCAAGCTATCAAGGCAATCCAAGAAGAACCACCAACAGAGAATAATGGAGTTCTTGAGGTAGCACTTCAATTTGAACTCTTGGAATGGCTATCAAGAAGCGAAACTCTGTGGTGCCAAAAATCTAGAGAACTTTGGCTCAAGCTCGAAGATAGAAATAAGAAGTTCTTCCACCTTTCCACGATCATCAGACACAAAAGAAACAATATCGTCGCTATACACAACGATAATGGCTATTGGATCACAGAAATCAACTCCATAAGAAATTTATTCTTGGATAGCTACAAGACCTTGTTCAAGCAAGAGGAAGTCAACTTCCCTCCCTATCTTGAGCACCTGGCTGTCCCATGCAAAACTGAGGATGAAAACTCTAAGCTTTGCAAGATCCCCATCCCAAATGAAATCAAGTCTACTTTGTTCAACATGCCGGATCTCAAAGTTCCTGGACCTAATGGTTACCCTGTAACATTTTACAAGTAGTTTTGGTCAACCATAGGAAATGATGTCATCAAAGCAATCACATTTTCTTCACCATTGGGACTCTGCCCAAGGAGGTAAATTCTTCTCTCATTGTTCTTATTCCTAAAATTGCTAATCCCTCCATTACTCATCATTTCAGGCCTATAAGCCTTTGCAACGTTGTGTATAAAATCATCTCAAAGCTTCTTGTTGCAAAGCTCAGACCACATCCCAACAAAACCATCTCCCTTATGCAACCAGTGTTCATACCCAACAGATGGATTGTAAAGAATCAAGTCATTGTCCGAGAGACTTTTCATAGCTTCAAGACCAGCAAAACCAAACAAAGGTTGATAGCAATCAAGCTAGATCTTCAAAAATCTTATGACAAGGTTAGCTGGAAGTTTATCCACATTGTGCTCCTACATCTAGGGTTCAATGAGGTTTTCTCTAATTGAATCCTTTCTTGCATCTCTTTGGTTACTTTTGAAATCTTGGTCAATAGTGGCAAATTCGAGAGTTTCAAACTTAGTAGAGACCTAAGACAGGGTGACCCGCTCTCCTCCTATTTATTCATTCTAGGTTAAGAAATTCTCTCAAGATTGCTAGACCAGAAGCTTAGGCAGAAAAATATCAGCGACATCAAGACTAGTATAAGTGGACCAACAATCACTCATGTGATGTATGCCAATGACATCATTCTGTTCTCGAAAGCCACCAAAGAAGATGCAACAACTATTTCTTAAGTCCTAGATAAATACAGTCTCTAGTCTGGGCAGCTTGTCAACAAAAGTAAGTCCGAAATTCTTTTCTCCAAACACATACAGATATCCTCCCAAAGGGCTGTAAAAAATATTCTCCACATCAAGTCCCTCAAGAAAGATGCTAAATACTTAGGAGCACCTCTCTTGCTATCTAGAGCCCCGTCAAAGGACTTTTCCTACCTCCAAACAAAGCTTGAAGCCAAACTTGCAGGTTGGAGAAGTAAGTGCTTGTCCTAGGTTGGAAGGAGGATTCTCATAAACTCGGTTGCTCAAGCCTTACCCAACTACACCTTGTCCACATTAAGTGTTCCCAACAAAATCTGCAACAATCTTGATTCTCTCACTAGAAGATTCAGGTGGAAACCCAAAAATTAGGATGGGAAATTCCTTGCACAAAGATCTTAGGACAAGCTCTATTTCCCAAGGAAGTAAGGTGGTCTTGGCTTTAAAAAAGCTAAAGATGTCAACAACACCATTCTAGCCAAATTAGCATGGATGATAGCATCCAAAAGAGATAGTTTTTGCATGAGCATCTTGGGAGCAAAATACAAAGTCAGCAACAATTGGCTTTTCTCAAACCCCCACAAGCATGCTTCACCTATCTGGAGAGCCATTGAGCAAGCAAAGAAAGTCATGGTTAAAGGGGCATGCTACTCCATCAGGGATGGGACGTCCATAAATGTATGGAAAGATCCATAGGTCTCTTGGATACAAGGCTTCATCCCTATTCCAAGGAATGAGGATACTACATAGGTCCCCCTTTTGGTGAGTCAACTTATTGATCGCGAACTTCACCGCTAGAAACCTATGCTAGTCAGAGAGTTGTTCGAACCCCAATTTGCACAAACCATCCTCTCCTTACTGCTCCCATCTAGGCCTGACTATGACAAGCTCATTTGGGTCCGTGATTTTAAAGGCCGCTTCTCTATAAAATTGGTGTATCTTGCTGCCATTGAACCCACCTCGCCACTCCCCCATTCCTTTATCAATTAGACAAAATTGTGGAAGTTGAATGCCCTAAAAAGGATTAAAATGCTTCTATGGAGAATCGGAGTTAATGCTTTGTCCACCAAGGAAAACCTCATGTCCAGGATTCAAATTGAGGACCCAAGTTATGTTTTTTGCAAACAAGAACCTGAAAATCTAAGCCATCTCTTTTTCAGATGCCCTGCCTCCAAAGCTCTTTGGTTTTCTGCTTGTTTGAGCAAATTTGTGAGGGTCACACCTGAATCCAAAGCAGACAATTCCTTCTTAGGGCAGATTCGTTCCTCCCACAATTACCATTTTTCATTTATCACTATTTTTCATATGTTTTGAACTCTACATTGATAAAATAAGAAAAAAAAATTCTTCTAAATGAAGTGTGAAACATATGAAAGAGTCAATTATATATGCTACTAAATACATCCAAAAAAAAAAAAAAAATACATATAAGTAAATATACTAAGGAAAAGAAAAAAAATATTTAATAACAAAAGTCCCAACTACATTTTTAGTCCTTGTACATTTTTCTTATTTTCAATTTGGTCCTTGTACATTTAATTGTGGCAATTTCTTTCATCAAATTTTAAAATCTAGAAAGAATGAACTTGAAAGGATGAACTTAAAACAATTAATAACTGAAGGACTAAATTAATACCACTAAATTGATAGGGAGTAGGGATGAGTTGAAATGACTACATTGTTAGAGGACCAAAAGTATCGTTTGGGCATGTGTTTTTTAATTTATTTTATAATTCAATAGTTACAATAGAAGAGGAGAAATTTGAACCTTGAATGTCATGAAAATAACAAAAAGTGTCAACAAATTGAGTCTCTTGGCTAGTTTGGCCAAGAACATAATTCTCTACAGTAAAAAGGCACTCGCTGGTTGGCCATCTCGTGAGTGTCTCATGAGTTACTCTGATGAACTGAAATTTGAATGCTCCACGTGTTCCTCACATGCCAACCAATGGGTAGCTTCATCTCATAAGAGCATTCTTATCAAATGTGTCAAAAATGCTAAATGGTATTTTTTAGCATTTTTAGCACCTCAAATGATAAAAACACACCTACATGAAATATGCTAAATCTTAAAAAATTTAGCACCAAGCTACAATGATCTATTATCAATAACAGCTCACTATAGCTGGATTGTTAAAAAAAAAAATCATTTTATATTTAGCTAATTGCTCTTTTTTCCATTTCTGTCTCTCTTTCCTCTCTCACTTCTCTCTTCTCTCTTCCGTGGTTCGTGGTCTGTGGTCCACCGATGGTTGTGGTTTGATGTTGTGGGCCGTCATGGGTCTGACCCAGCCAACCCACGCCTGACCGACGCTGACCCACGCCGCCAAGCCTTCTTCCCACACTTGACCCATGCCATACCCATACTGCTAAGCCTTCTCCCACGTTGCCTAACCTTCTCTCACAACTTGGGTTTCGATTTGCAGGTTGTGGGTTTGTACAAGGGTTTTGATTTGGGCATATTTTGTTGGGTTTGTGATTTGATTTTGGATGAGTATGGTTTGTGGTGGACTGGTGGTGGTGGGTATTTGTTTGATGGGTTTTTGCAGAGGAACGGTGATGGTTGATGGTGGGTGGTTATGAGTTTTATGGTTTGGTTTTGGATTTGGGTTTGTGATTTGATTTTGGGTGGTGGGTTTGTGATTTGGTTTTGGATGGGTATGGTTTGTGGTGGACCGGTGGTGGTGGGTATTTGTTTGATGGGGTTTTGCGGTGGACCGGTGGTGGTTGATGGTGGGTGGGTATGAGTTTTATGGTTTAATTTTGGGTTTAGGTTTGTGATTTTTTTATTTTGGGTTTGTTTTTGTTGTGATTTTGGTGGTTGGAGGTTGAGGCTGTGGGTGGTGGTGGCTGTGGCAGTGGGTGTGGGCGGTGGTGGTTGGTAGCAGTGGGTGTGGGTAGTAACAGAAGGGTGGGTTTTATAGAAGACAGATACACAGAGAAAGAAAGAGGAAAAGATAGATTGAGAATAAAAAAGAATTAAAAAATAATAAACAAATAATATTTTAATGAAGTGGTAAAAAATATAAAACTTTTGATGTTTGGTATATTGTAAAGTGATATGTTAAAATAGATAAAGTAGGATTTTGAGATGTTAAATGCTAAAATATTTGCATTCTTTAATGAGAATGCTCTAAAAGCATTAGCATTAGGAGTATAAATACCCCCAGTTGCTATTTTGCCTACCAATAAGGAATAATCATTCCTTATGAATAGCTATTATTCAAAATGAGGAATAACTATTCCTCTTTAAAAGGTTGTATTAGTTATTCCTTAGTAAGTGTAATAATTTCAAAACTTAATATATTCCCAAATAAACAAACTTTCCATATACATCTAAAAATTATAAAAATAAACAATTATAAAAAATAACACATATTTCTCTTAAATTTAAAAATAACAATTTTTAAGGAGATATAATTGTATGAGTAAGAAATTTCCTAAAATAAATGTTAAGTTTCATTATAATGTTATAACTTACAACCAAACTAATGAATAGGTTTAGTTATTATATTACAACATATTTTATTCCTAGTAATAAAGATTACAATTCCTGTCGTAATCTCCATTCAGTGTACCAAACGTACCCTAAGTTCTTAAGTATAGAACTTTTACTGTATCGTTAGAAGTAAAAAAATATTATTTTGTTCTCATTCTCTCTCGGTCTCTCTCCAAATAAATTAAAAAATACATTCTCTCTCCTCAGTCATTATCTCATCTCTCTCTTCAGCCAACCGTTCTCTCTTTCACCCTCTCTCAGATGTTGCTCTTTCTTTCTTTCTCCCTTTCTCTCAAATCAACAGAAAATGTTTGCTTCACACACGTTTTTATTTTTTTCATTTTTTGTGAAGCAAATGGGTATCGCATCTGCAAACGTTCTCCCTCTCTCTCAAATTGACAGTGTTGTGGATTCGGTGGTTTGCTCTCTTTCTCCCTCTTTATCAGATCGGTGGCTTGGTTTTGTTCCGTGGAGATCAGCGGTGCTATGGTGGTGCTGTATGGGTTTGGTATGGGTTTTTTGCGTGGTGGGTCTATGGTGGTGTTGGTTTATTGGGTTTATGAATTTTTTTTTTTGGCGGTGGGTTTACTGGTGGTGGTGGTGTGTAGTGCAACGGTGGTGGAGTGGGGATGCTGGGGTTTTCTTTTTTTGTTGGTGGTTGCTGGGGTTTCCTTTTTTGCTTTGATTTTTTGTTGTGGGTATTGTGGCTGATTTGTGGGTAGTTGATGGTGGTTGCTTTTGATTTGTGACTGATTTTTTGATGTGGGATGTGTGGGTTTGATGGTGGTGGTGATGGTGGTGGTGGTGGGGGGGGGGGGGGATGGGTTTGTTGTGGTGGAGGTGGCTATGGTTTTGGTCGAATTTGGGGTCTATGGGTCGGATTTGGGTGGTTTGGATAAAATTTGGTGGCGTTTGGGTGGCTGGGTGTGGCTGAGTTTTGGTAGAAGGTGTTGACTGTTGAGTGGGTTTACTGGAGAGAGAGAGAGAGAGAAAGAGAGAGATGGAAGAGGAGAGAGAGAAACTGAATTTTTTATTCTATTTGTTGGCATAGATTATCTATATTACTATTTAAGTGGCTTTTCTGTTTGGGATTCTTAATTTTCATGCCCCAAATACCCTCAAAATTTACCAATTTATAAAGCATAAATAATCTATATTCTATACTATTTTTCCAATTTGATATCCTTAATTTTGAGGAAGTAAAATAACCACTATTTTAAAACCTCCGATGTTGCTCGCATCTTGCGAGGGTCTCATGTGTCCCATCCAACTGATCTTCATCAATTTTAAGCCTAACCCATGTGCATTAAAACCCACAAAATAAAGCCAACAAAACACTAAGGAAAATAACAACTTAACAACAAAGATAGCAATATATCGCCAATACTTGGAAAGCATTTTAAATAGTTCACCCTCTTGCTCTTGTTAATGACTAGAATCCCATAGAAAACCCAAAACCCAAATGCACAGGAGACGACGACAAATGCATGAAAGAGGAAAGGACTATCAATTACTCTAGTCTCTTCATTCTGGTCCCTTAGTTCTCTCTTATGTGTAGGATTCAATTGGTTTGTGGTTGGCAGAGGGCCTCCACAAAGATCAGGATCGCCATCATAGCATTACATGTTGAATATTGAAAACTGTCTCTCAAATGGAATTCTTCCCAAAAGATTGTAGTAGGCAACACTAAATACTGGGACAAAATGGGCTTCTGCCCTTTTCGGGCAAACTATATAGGGAAATGCCCCCCTTCTCAAACTAAATAGGGAAATGCTCCTATTTTAAAACTCGATTTTTAATAAATCGAGTTAGGCCCTATAGTGGTGTTTTTAAGGAGCCTATAGTGACGTTTTAAGGACCTATAGTGACGTTTTTTAACTCGACTTCATTGAAATCAAGTTATAGGCAATGAAATTGACCTATAGTGGCGTTTTTTTACCTATAACACGATTTCTTTGAAGTTGAGTTTAAAAAGTCACTATAGGTCCTTAAAACGCCACTATAGGGCTTCAAAAATTTTTTTTTTTCCTAACTTGATTTATCAAAAATCGAGTTTTAAAAGAAGGGCATTTCCCCATTTAATTTGGAAAGGGGGGCATTTTCCTATATAATTTGCCCAAAAATGGCAGAAGCCCATTTTGTCCCTAAATAACAATAGAGAAGTGAGTTCATCCAATTCAAAAAGGATTTTCTCACTCAACTTGTTGTGAGAGAGATCCAAACTCTCCACGTTTTTCAAGTTTCGGAAAGAAATGGGAATGGAACATGTTAGAAAATTGCCACTAAGTTGTAAGCACTCCAACCTTGGCGTGTCAGATTCCTTTGGGAGCATTTTTCCTTGCAGTTTATTGTTTGATTGATCATTTAAATAGACCAATGAGTGTGAGCTACCATTTATATAGCCAAACTTTGTAGTATTTTTTTTTTTTTTGATAAACAAACTTTGTAGTATTGTTCTTGAAAGAATGTTATTGGAAAGGTCCAATATTTCAAGAGACAAATTACCCAAGGTTCAAGGGATGTTGCCTTCTAATGTATTCAAGGACAAATTTATTATTATTATTATTATTATTATATATTTTCGTAAAATATCACGATTGGGGTTGTTGGAGTGTCTACTTCCATAGATACAAATCATATTTACATGTTCAACAAGCATAAAAAACAGATCCTTTGAGGAGTCCCTTATTGCCCATCAAGAAAAGAAACATGAGAAAATTTTGGTTCCTGGCATAACCAGAACCAAAGGCACTTCCAAAAGATGTCATCTCAGAAATTCTGAGCTGGTTGTGCACAAAGTTTATGCTAAGATCCAAGTGAGAGAGCAAGGAATGGTATTGCCTAATTCATAATCAAGTTTGTATTGAAAAATGGAAACACATCACAAGCAGGCCAACTACATAACGGTTTATAATGAACCAAAGGTGAAACTCATTCACATAAAGGTACCAGGGCCCTTACCAGTCAATGTCTTTTTTTTTTTTTTGGAAAGTACTCCTTGGTCAATGTAAAGTGGTCTCTTTGTATAGGGATGCAAAAGAAGGCTATATATACTTTTTATGTTTGCCAATCTCTTAATATTGAAAAGGATCGATGATCGTTGGAGGAACTTGTCATATGCAAAAATAAATAAATAAATCGAAGATTTGAACTTGTAATATGCTACTTGCTAGTAGAAAACTCTAAAGCCGTTCTCCCTCTCAATAGTTTAATTTAGTATAGAAAAGTCTTTTTAGAAACCAAAACACCATAAATAACAAATGGTTTATAAAAAATTCACATTATTGTGTCACCCTTTTATACAAAAACAATAACTCACAAGGTTTCTTGTGTTAACCTAGTCCTCCCTCGCCCTTGCAACGTTTTTGTGTCACCAAATTCCGATAAACCACATTGACAAATCTAAAGAAGTTCATCTCTTTGATCCATTTTGCACCATTTGCATGCTTCATTAAATCAAATACTCATTGGTAGGTAATCAAACCTTTTTTTTCCTTGATTAGGTAAATTTTTTATATATCTCATATTCTAAACTATCTTAATCTTAACAGTTTACATTCTTGAATTCTAATATTTAAAAAAAACATATGATGAAGTGCAAACTCGTCAGTCGTTATAAATGCGTCCAAATGGATCCAAGTGTTCGTCCGTATCATCGTGAAAATGGTAAGACAGCTTCCTTAAGGTGGTCACCGGTGTGGTGCCTACCACAACGTCTCCGATGCCAAAGTCAATATAAGAAAGCTTATAGGAAATAGCTGAGTATCAAAAGATAACTAGTAATGCTTTTTTTGTGTGTCTATGTACCTTGTATTGGTGCTGTGAGGGCTTTATATATGTTTCCACTCCCTCTAGCCGTTGTGGTCGTTAATGTGGCTTTAATGTCTCTCCTGGTAACGCCTCATGCTCAGTAATGTGGGCCTTAATGAGACATCCAACAATCTGTATAGCTGGTCTTGTAACCGCTCAGGATATTATTGGCTACATTGAATGGCTCCATTAGCTTCGTCGGTGATATGAATGTGTACTTAGCTCATCTCAAAGGATGGCCTCGTTGATATCAATGATATTGTCTAGGGAAGTTGAGTTCGTCAGTCCCATCAACATACATTCTTTTATTCTCAATGATGTGTAACATAATTGAAATTGAATCCCAATATATTATCTCACATAATGAGTAAATCTTAGATGAGCCATATAAATAATATTGGTGAAACTACACTGCTGGTCCTTAAAGTTTACCTAAAGAGTGCTATTAATCCCTGAAGTTTGAAATGAGTACTGTTAGTCCCTAAAGTTTAAAAAAATGAGCTTTATTGATCTCTCTATTAACTTCCATTAATTTTTTTTCCTATGTGTCTAACAGAAAAATGAGGTGGCATTTTTTGAATGATGTGGCTTAATATTTTATACATTAAAAAAATTACATATGATAAATTTTGATCAGAATCCATTTTAAGCTATGGGTTAACCCAGTACACGCAGATCAAAACATACAAAACATCAAACCCAGGTATATTTTGGGCGCTTGAAGGCTTAATTTGGGTGAGTATGGGGGCTCTGGGCCCGTGGCTATATCTCTTCGTCTCGTCTGTGTTTCACGCTCAATTGCTTGTGCAATTGTTTCATGTTTGCAATTCTTTTATCAATTTTCAGCTATGCTACCTGGTTTGTGAATTGTGAGTTTCAAATTGTTGAGAAATGGATTGGAAATGTAAAATATAAAGAAACAAAACAATGAATGATAGATTTGTGAAATAGAGTTGGGAGATTTTATTTTTCTTTTTGATCTATCAAGATTTATGACTCGCTATACTATTGCTAATTGTTAACTATTTCTTAAAAAGCAATTATGTGGCTATGGGAATGGGGATGGAGTAATTAGAAAGGGAAAGAGAGGGGTTTGGAATTTTGGAGCCCTTGTGCTATAGAATTTGCTACCATGGACTGACACGGGAAGAATATTGTTATGATTCTCGTTGTCAGTAATCTATATGCATTTCTCCTTGTGATTTTAGCATTAATTTCTTGACATATGTGGGACCTGTATAGTATTTTTTCGGAGCTCTCTCTTTCAGGTCGTGCTATGTTGTCGTGCCAGATGGAGGTGGAACCTGGAGAAGTGAAGAATATGAAGATTAAGGCTCAGATCGTGTTCTATCTCTCCAATATCAGGTTTGGTGTGTTTTGATTTGGGTGCGTTAGGTTAACCTATCACTTAAAACGGGTTTTATTGATGTGCGTTAGGTTAACCTAAACAATCATTGTAGTAAAATAGAATAGATGCAACTTCTAATGTCCAAGAGGGAAACCACTTTCTGACTTTTAAATACATTAAAAAAAAACCTAAAAATCACTACACGCTAGAACACTATAGTGGCTACACTTATACACTTTACTTACCAAATTTGGACTCTAAAAATATCAACATTATGGACTTCATTGTTTCTATTAATGATGGTATCAAATTTCAATCAATGATAGAGTGAGGATTTGAATCTAAAGAGTCAATTTTACTATAAAAACATAAATACAAATAAACATTAACATATGCGTATACATGAAATAACACTCTAAGTTCAATAATAAATAATTTATAGAGACAAAAAACAACTAAATTAATAAATATATACTATAGAGACTTAAATTTAATTGTTTATATACCAAAAATTCATAATGAAGAACCCATATAATGAGTCTTTAAAGATAATAGTAGAGTTTTTTTTTTTAATGATAAATTGTCAACTAGATTCTGCAAACATATTTGTTTATAAATTAAAAATAATATTTTATTAAAATGTTAAAAATGAACATAGAGTGTATACAAACATATTACTCTAAGTTAATGGAGTTGAAGCTCTGGCTACAGTAAAAGCTTTAAGTTTTGCCCAAGAAGTGGGTTTTTCTTCCATTATCCTTAAAGGTGACTTTGAGAGAGCTATCAATTCTTAGAGTAGTGATGAAACTTCTTTTGCTTGTTTTGGTTATTTGATTGAGGTTGCAAACGTTATAGTAGAATCCGTTGTTGTTTTTATTGTATCTCATGTTAAGAGATAATGATATTATATTGCTCACTGTTGAAACTAAAAAAAAATAGTATTTGTTAAACGCTCACAATTTTGCTAGACATATTAGTGATTTAGGCTGCGTTTGTTTTAGCTGAAAATGATTTCAGGAAATCATTTTATACCAGCCTATGTGTTTGGTAAGCACATAAAATTGGGTCAAACGGAAATCAATTTCCGCGTTGACTGTAAAATAACCCTCCCAAGCTGGAAATGAATTTCAATTTTTATTTTACCTTCAAATGATTTCCAGGAGAGAGAGAGAGAGAGAGAGAGAGAGCACAGGTGGTTGCCCAGCCAAGCTCCGGCCAACCCAGATCATGCAGCCCCCTCCGCCACCCCCACCGCCCAGATCACGACGCACCATCGCCTAGATCACGCGCCGGCCAAACACCCAAGACCTATAAACACCGGTCCACAAACACCCAAGACCCACAAACACCAATCCATAAGCACCGGTCCACGCAGATCTTAGCCCACCCCTCCCTCATCACCAATCCACAAACACCGAAGACCCACCTCTCCGATCGCCAGCCATGCACTGACGAGCCCCGATCTTGACAATCGACCGCAGGCCGTGCTCCACCAAGCTCTCCAACGCTTGCGGCCGTGCTCCACCAGGCTCTCCAATGCACTGGCCGATCTGGCCGCCACCACCGATCGCCGATCTAGCCTCCACCAACCACCAGCCCACTCCACTCCACCCCTAAACCCACCCGATCTGGCCGCCGCTGCCTCCATCCACTCCGATCCTCTCTTTCCCGATATTTCTCTTTCCCTCAATCTCTCACTCTTTCTTCCCCCTGTCACTGAGTTTGTGAATAAAAGATGTTTTTATTTTGATTTTTGGTTGTGTTAAGTGTATATTTTGAATTTTTCTATTATAAAATTTGTTTGGGAGTTGAAAAAATAGCTGAGAAAATGTGAAAATTTTGTAAGAAAATAGCATTTTCAGAATGTTACCAAACACCTGAAATTGTTTTCTGGACTATTTTCCATTGCAGAACCAAACACCCGAATTTCATTTTCCTTACGAGAATTCACTTTCCCTTGCATTCATTTTACACTCGGAATTCGATTTACATTGAACTAAACGCAACCTTAGCGGTGTGGATGAGAGTGTTCCTCCACTTCTTAATGTTGCAATCACTACTAATTTGGCTTCTTAGTTTTAATAATATTACAACATTCTTTCATTTTATGGGATGCAATATGTGAATACAACATACATTAGTTGATTTTCATTGTCTTATTACTCTTTTGCATTTATTTTTTGTTTCATAATTTAAAAAAAAAAAAAAATCTTATCTTGAAAAGGCTACAAATGTGCAGTAAAACTACAAAACTAATTTTTAATTACTCAAAATGTATATGTTTCTTTACTCTAATTTAGTTTTCTTATTCATTCTAATATACATACAACATTCTCCAAACCATCTTACATAAAATGTCATAAAATTATTGTGTATCGGGCAATTTACTAATCAAGTATAACAAAATACAACACAGATATCACAGGCAGCAAAAAGCTGCAACCTTGTACTTAGAAGTTAGAACCACTCAATGCTACAAATTCTATGAAGAAAACAAGAATTGCTTTGAAATACATATCTCACATAATACTGCTTCCACGACAAATATGACAGTATATCACCAATACTTGGAAAGCATTTCCAAAAATGACTCAACATATCTGTCCACAGCTCTAAAATAGTTCATCCTCCAGTTCTTGTTAATGATTAGGATCCCAAAGAAAACCCAAAACCCAAATGCATAAGAGACGGCAACAAATGCATAAAAGAAGAAAGGGCTATCAATTACTCTAGTCCCTTCTTTCTGGTCCTTTTGATCCCTCTTATGTGTAGGATCCGGTTGGTTTGGGGTTGAGCAGTTTCTTGGCAGAGGGCCTCCACAAAGATCAGGATTGCCATCATAGCTTTTCATGTTGAATGTTGAAAATTGCTGCTCAAATGGGATTCTTCCTGAAAGATTGTTGTAGGCAACACTAAATACCGACAGAGAAGTGAGTTCAACCAACTCAGAAGGGATTTTCCCACTCAACTTGTTGTGAGAGAGATCCAAACTTTCCACGTTTTTCAAGTTGCGAAAAGAAATGGGAATGGAACCTGTTAGAAAATTATTTGACAAGTTCAAGGACCGAAGTTGTGACAATTCTCCCATTTCAGAAGGAATGCTACCTGTTAGTTGGTTGGATGACATGTCGATTCCCGTCATCAATGAGAGTGGGATACCATTGAAAGTATATTCCATATTCTTTATTAGCAAGGACGTTCCAATTTCAAAATACATGTCATTTAAATTTATAAGGTACCTCAATCGACCCTTCTGTGTGAAATAGTTTGAGCCAGCAGGAGGACTCTTCTTCCAGAATGTAATGTTATTAATGCAGGAGGGAATGCCTCCTGACATAAGATTGAAAGAGATGTCCAAAACTTGCAAACTTCTCATCTGACACATTCTTCGTAGTAGGTGACCTTCAAAGCGATTTCCTTTTAAAAGAACTGCTACCAAGCTAGGATGACTATACAACCACCTTGGAATATTTCCAGACAAGTAATTGTGTCTAACGTCTAGGATTACCAGGGAGGGGCTGTTTGATATTGTGGGTGAGATGACTCCTTCAAAGCGATTGCCACTAAGTTGTAAGCACTCCAAGCTTGGCATGATAGAGTCCCTTGGGAGCATTTTTCCTTGCAATTTGTTGTTTGATAGATTTAGATAGACCAACGAGTCTGCGCTACCCTTTTTAGTCAAACTTTGTGGTATTGTTCCTGTGAGCATGTTATTGGAAAGATCCAATATTTCAAGAGGCAAATTACCCAAGGTCCAAGGGACGTTGCCTTCTAATGCATTTGAGGACATGTTACAATGCTCTAACAGTGGAAGAAGATGCCCAATATTTTCAGGAAGAGGGCCTCTGACTTGATTATCAGATATGTCAAATGATACAATTGATGAAGTTTGATTTTTAGCATTGCAATCAAGAAAAGAACCTGTGAGTTTGTTGCTTCTCAAGAATAAACCTTGGATACTTGTGTTGAACAACAGCTGACAGAGTATGCCTCCCTCTATTGAGCTGTGAGACAAGTCTAGCCATTTCAAGTAAAGTTGGGTGGAGATGAAGCTGGGCACAACGTGACCATTCCTCTTGTTGAGGTTGCAATTTGCTAAGTTCAGCTTCGATAGAGAAAAGGTCGGGACCCATGAGGGAGATTCGGTTTCAACCTCCAAGTTGTTGTTGGAAAGATCAATGTAATCGAGATTTGTAACGTTGGCAAAAATTGAAAATGACAATACCCCTTCTAATTGATTACTAGAAACATCCAACAACATAATACTGCTTTGGTTAGGCAATAATAATGGAGGTACATTACCATGAAAGCGATTACCCGATAGAACAAGTTGTTCAAGCTTTTCAATCCTCCCAAGACAAGGATGAATAGTGCCTTCCATTGAATTACTCCCAAGATCCAACACGCTTAGACTTTTTAATCGCTTCAGTTCACAAAAGGCTGCAACAAAGTAAGTTGAGATGTGAGGTCTTATTGTGATTTTTCGTATATAATCAGAAGGCATAGAATTAAAATGGTAGGAGCGAGTAAATATTTCTCCCAAGCAATTTAGTAAACTCAGTTTTGCCTAAAAATTGAAATTTTTGACAATGAAATATAGTGTGTGTTTGGCAAAAAAAAATTTTGTCAACTTATTTTACTATTCAGCTTATTCTTGCTACTATTTATGGGTCACACTGTATTTTTTGGTACTATTTATAGATCTCACTGTACTATTTTAGCTAACTTTTACCTTTATTAACAGTACTTTCAGCAAAAAGTTTTCAATTTCCACAAAATAAGCGAATCCCAAACAAATCCTATAATATCTTTCTATTTTATTTTATAAGTCAATGAAAGTATATAATATCAAGTCATAATGGAAATTGAAAATAATTGATGTTTTCTTAAAAAAATTGAATTTTCTAAACAGGACTAACAATTTGAGCCGGAGAAAATATAGTATATACATTTAATTTTTTTAACTATCAATAAAGTATTAAAAAAACCTAAACTTATGTGAGAAGCATAAAGTAAATCATGGAGAAATCGAGTTAGAGTTCTCACGTTTAAGTTCTCCTCCAATGTTCATGCTATTAAGTCTCAGTTCTTCCAGTTCATCGAATATGGTGAACAGGGTTACATTTGGATACCATGTACTTGACGGTGGCTTGTCACTCTGCAAATTAATACTTGAAACAGCAATACCGTCACAAGTGATTCCAGATGCGTGACAACAGTCTCTTCCATCCCAGTCCGCGAGCACTGAACCATTTGTGGAGTTTCTGATCTCCAAGAGAGCTCTCTTCTGTTCTATGCTGCATTCTTGACCCCAAGAACAAGGTAGAAATGTTATAATAATAAACCATAGCAAAATGACATTATTAGCAAAACAAGACATGATTTAAAATGAGATCCTCAAAGGCAGCTTATGTAATGTATATATTGTTAATGAAACTATGTAGATATTGAATGGTTGTGCATCGATCTTCATATCATACTCCCTTTATAATGTGCATGAGCAAGGACTATGTCTATGGATTAAACATCCATGAAGATGCAGGGAGAGTTGAATAAGTCAAAATCTGATAAGCTCATTGCCAATTAAGTTCAATTAAGTTGGAAAAGTCAAGATCTGGGTTAAGTTCAATTGATCCACAACCAACTAGCCCAATTTATCATTTCAATATCATTATTAAGTTCTTAAATCCAGGACCATTCAACCAGGAAAATAAAATACTTTAGGACCGAAATAAAAAGAGAAAAGAGACTGTTTATATTGACTTTAGAGTTGCTTACAGACTTGATTTACACAATTTTTTCTAACTCGATGAATAAAGACGTGTGCGAGTGAATTGGATGGGTGCAATTATGTCTCAATCAATAAGACTTTATGAAAGGAAGAGATTGAAAAACACAATAATAATAATAATAGTAATGAAATTAATTAATATAAACTACCACACACTTTTGGTGCGATGGTCACTCCATAAGTATCTATTTGTGAGATGTGAGGGGCAAGAGCCAGGGTTCAAGTTTTGGAAGGGAGATTCACACACATATAAACTTAAATTAGGTTAGAGTAAAAATTCTGTCTTGTATAAAAATAAAAAAAAATAAAAAAAAATTGAAGGAACCCCGAAGGGTAGTCAAAACAAAAGTCCTCTTTGAAGAACCTTGCGTTAATAGAAAAATGTGATATAAGTATAGAATAATATGATATAAACATCGAAGAACTAATGGTCTGTATGGAACATGTGTTTAAATACATGTTTTCAGTTTTTAAACAATATTATACACATTTTTACACATTTTTTCACCCATGCGTATTTCTAAAAAATACAAATAACATTATTAAAACAACATTACCAAACGGCCTCTAAATTACACTACTTTACTTCTTTTTCTTTTTTTAAAGCAATACACTACTTGTCTACTCCTTGCAGATAAGTAATTGACAACAAGAAATTAAATGTTATTATATCATAACTTAAATAAATTAACATGACTTGGAAATTACAATTATTAATGTTCTTATCGATATGTAGTTAATCTAGGAATTACAACTTTGGTATTAAGTGTGTTTTGGAGAATGATTATAAGTGTGCCTTTTACTTATTTTATGTACTATTAGCTGTTCCTGTACTACATTTTTTTTCAATTTTTTTTTTCAAATAATTTAACTTTTAGATTTTTTAAAATAAATTAGCTTTTAACTTTCTGTACCACATTATTCAAATAAGCTACTATAGGAAATAAGCAATTTCCAAATAGCTTTTTTTCTCACTAGTTCATACTGATCTCAAGCCACTTTTTTTTCTTCTTCTTTTGTTTGTTTGTTTTAACCTCGAGAACATATTTTGATTTTCAAGGTGTGCTAGAGACCACATTTTGGTCTCGATGTTATAAGATTATTTTGCGGTTAAACAAGACATCCGATATGAAAAATTTCCTTCCACTTTTAAACTATAACAGTAAAGTTAACTTGCACATTCAAGCATCAAAATAGAACTGTAAATAAAAATTTCCATTGGATATGTAGACTTATAGCTTAATATCCACATAAATACATGTTAGTTAATCTTGGATTACCAAATTTATCACAACTTGATAATATGTGCAAGTGTGATCTGTGAACCATCACTTTTACATCAATTCACTAGAGTAAATTTTCTCACTCTTTAAAACTATCATACATAAATTTTTTAGTTTGAAAAAGGGTTTATAGGTTATGCTTGTCCATTGGATTTATAGACTTATAGCTTCTTCTTTTTTCTTTTTCTTTTTTGAGAATGTATAGACTTATAGCTTAATACCCACAAAATACATGTTAGTTCATCTTGGATCGCCAAATTTATCACAACTTGATAATGTGTGCTAGTGTGATCAGTGAATCATTAATTTCACATTGATTCACTACTTTTTCTTACTCCTCACAATCATCATTTATTTGTGTTTAGAGACTTTTGCAATATATATACGCATGTTTAGCAGTTATGTTTGTAATAGAAAATAGTTTGGAATTTAATGGGCCTTTATTTTGAATAGCGTGTGGACCTAATTATTAATTCTCATGGACCAAAACTGATGTTACAAAGATTCAGTTTACCAAATTGAGAAATTATTAGGTTTATCAGGAAGACTACTGACGTAATCCTACTTGACCTTCTAACCAATAAAATACTATTATTTATGCAAATTTAACATCATATGATAATTTTTATTTTTTATTCATTGTACTAATTAGAAAGCTCACACATACATTTGTATAGATGGTATCATCTCAGATCACATCAGCAATCTTCCAACGTAAATAATAATTTCTCCACCAAATTGGTTGATAGCGGAATTTTCTGTGTGAAATTTAATGAGAAAATAGTTTGGAATTTAATGGGCCTTTATTTATTTTTTATTTTTTGAAAGAACTGAGGGCCTTTATTTTGAATAGCGTGTGGACCTAATTGTTAATTTCTCGTGGACCAAAGCTGATGTTACATCGATTCGCCCCACCAAATTGGTCTAATAGCGGAATTTTGGGTGTGAAGTGTGAAACTTCCGTTACTTTCTGGCTAAAATTTGGCGTGCTCTTTGGTTCGAAAAATCGACGACTTTCTTGTCAATGGGGGAGGTGACAATGATTCAGCTTGCGTTGGGTTTGGGCAAAATACTCTATATTCTCTTTAGATCATAGAATTTAACTGAAACTCTATGCCATTTTTTTTCAGAGTTTAGGATTTAACTATATATATTCTTTTTAATTTCAATTTTTTCATATGAGATTCCTAAGATCCTAAGATTGTTGAAAACTGGTACAGGCTTTTGAAGAAGATTCCTGTTTTTCCCTTTGTTGGATTTCATAGAATTGAATTGATTAACATCTTCTCTTTGTGTGCGTGTGTTTATCTTTGATTTAAAGTAATGTCTCTTAGGCTGCGTTTGTTTTGGTGGTAAATGATTTCAGGAAATCATTTACCACCTGACCCATGCGTTTGGCTGGCAACGAAAAACTCATTTTCCGGAAAATATGCATACACTTTGACCGAATTTTCACCCTTGACCCGGAAATGGTTTTACGCTTTTATTTTACCTTCAAACCATTTCCGGGTCTCGCACGCGAACACAGAAAAGAAGAGAGCCTGAGAGAGAACAAGTGAGAACACAAAAAACACACTCAGCAAGAGCCAAAAACCCAGACAAAAAGAGAAACCCACGCATCCGATCAACCAAAAAATAGAAGTTTAACCCAGAAACACTGACCGATCCACCAAAAAAATCGAGAAACCCAGAAGTTTAAACCCAGAAAAACTGACCGATCCAGTCCCAAACCCAGTCCGATCCGCAGTCCGATCCAAATCCCACAACCCAGTCCCAAACCCAGTCCGATCCGCAGTCCGATCCAGTCCCAAACCCAGTCCGATCCGCCGGCGACATTGTGCGAGCGAAGAACGCAGATCCATTTCGACGCCGTTCGACGCCGTTCGACGCAGTCCCAGCACCATTTCGACGCCGTTCCACCACCAGCAGTCACCGGCGAGTCCGATCCACTCAACGCCGTTCCACCACCTCGCCGATTTCAGCGCCGTTCGACCACCACACTTAACGGTGAGTCCGATGGGTTTTTTTTTTTTTTTTTTTTTTGTCTAAAGCTTTGGACTGTTTGAGTGTTTGAGTGGATCGGACTGTATTACACCAAATTTTGTTGGATTATATATATATATATATATTTATATATTTATTAACTTATCAATTTATTAACTTATCAATTTGAACTATCAATTTATATAAATATATATATTTATATATATATATATATTACACCAAATATATATTTATATATTTATTTATATATATATATGTATTACACCAAAATTTGAACTATTAACTTATCAATTTGAACTATGAATTTGTGTAAAATTGTATTTATATATATTTACAATTTTACACAAATTCACTACACTATCAACATCAAATACATGAAATACCTACAATATGCTCAGACTCACAGATTGGTAATAGAAATAAATACATAAATATATGCATATTTATTTATAAATAAATATTTATATATTTTATATATTGACATAAATATTTATATATATATATATATATATATTTATAAATAAATATTTTTATAAATATTTAGTTATTTGTATTTGTAGTTATTTGTAACATTATGTAAATATTTGTACATATATATATTTGTATACTGTGAGCAATGTACACTGTGAGCAATGTACAATTTATGTACAATGGTACATTGCTCACAGTATACCATGTACCATGTGACCTTGATAAATTGCTCACAGTATACATTATGTAACTAAATATTTGTATTTATAATTTTACATAATGTTTACACTTGCATATGTTATACTATTTTGCACATTGCATTGTTGTTCCTATAATTTTATTGTGAGCAATTTGCATGCATTTTCCAGGGGTTGCTTTAGAAGTAGTCACAGAAGCTTGTGGACACTGTATTTCCAAGTTCTTTTTGTTTTTTTTTTTTTTTTTTTTATAGAATTTGACTAGTTGGGTTTGTGTAAAATTTGGCTAGTTGGGTTTTGTGTATACAGTTTTGGAGCTTGATATGTATACTTTGATATAGCAAATGTTATTATTTTGCCTATTGAGTTATGTATACTTTCAAGCGTGAGACATGACAAATTGTATGAAATTTTTCAGCATTTGGTTTTATTATTTTTGATCGGTAGAATATGTGTATGTTTAAATTGTATTATGATGACTAATAATGCGAGACATGATGGTATTGTGATGATATCAATGTGCAGTTATCAATGTGCTGGTTTTGTGATGGTGTAAACATTCATTGTAAATAGAATGCAATGTGATTTCGTACTCGTTATAAATTTGGTTTGGATGTTTTTTGTTTGTAGTTGTTTTTATTTACATACATCTTAGACCACAGTGTTTTTGATTTTGTTAGATGAAGAAAAAAACCAAAGCCGCAATTCTTGCCTCAGTTGCATCTGTCCTCCTTGTGGGGGTTACATTGTTAAGGAAATTGCGATGTAGACAACTGGGTCGGGAATTTCCAAGTCCCGTAAAAGAGGTCGTGCACATTCTACTGTTGATGATAGCGTGTTGACTGATCTGTCTGATCAGTTGAAGGATATAGCTACGGCTCTTAAAGAAATCAATCGGGGCCCGGTAGATTACACATCTCTTTATAATGAGGTTATGGCTATGATGGCAGATGGGTATAGTGAAGAAATGCTTGCAACTGCGTTTGACCATCTGTGTGAAAATGAGAAGGTAGCACGGGGATTTCTGGCCAAGAATGCTAGGCTGCGAAAGATGTGGCTGGATAGTTTTTTTTTCTCACAACTTTGACTTGCCTGTTTTTTGTAAACTGTGATGGTAGCTTTATGAATTCGCTTTTGTTGTAGAACTAGTATTAACCTACCATTGTATTATATATATAGTACTTTGTATTATTGGGACAATACAGTTGCCGAAATTATGTATTTGTACTATTCAGATACCACGAGTAGGTATCATTTTTGTACACCATGGAGGTGTAATGACAATGGTGAACGATGAATGTGACTTTTTATATTAATATTATCGGCATATTTAAATGATTATTTTTGATGTTGAAGCGGATGATTATTTTTGCACTGTTACAGTTATGTATATGCAATGAATGTGTATGTTGAAGTGGATGAATTATTACAGGTTTGTCTACAAATGCAGGAGTCTCAATTTCAAGGCATTTTATATTTTCCGTAAAATTAATTCACAAACCAAACATGAAAACTGATTTTCCGGAAAAAAATGGATTTCATTTTCCGTAAAATGTTTACCTCAACCAAACATAAAAATTGATTTTCCGTAAAACAACAAGCATTTTCCGTAAAATATTTAACCGAACCAAACACCAGAATTTAATTTCCGTAAAATGATTTCCGAGACAGCCAAACAACCTTATTGCATTTTCCTTTTCCGGAAAATAGCATTTCCGGAAAATGGTTATTTTCCGGAAAACGATTTACGCGAACCAAACGCAGCCTTAGTTACCATTTTTCCAATACCATTGTTTTTCTTTTTTATGTTTTGAACCCTACATTCATAAAATAAGAAGAAGAAAAAAAATCTAAATAAAGTGTGACACTTATGATAAAGAGTCAATTATTTATGCTATTAAATACGTTAACAAAAAAAATACATATAAGAAAATATAATAAGAAAAAGAAAAAAAAATCAATAATAAAAGTCCCAGCGGCATTTTTATTCCTTGTACATGTTTTTTATTTTCAATTTGGTCATTGTACATTTAATTGTGGCAATTTCTTTCATCAACTTTTAAGTGTGGCAATCTGGGTGAGATGATTCTTTCAAAGTGATTGCCACCAAGTTGTCACCTGTAAGCACTCCAACCTTGGCATGTCAGAGTCCCTTGAGAGCTTTTTATTTTTTATTTTTTTACTTGTGATTTATTGTTTAATAGATTTAAATAGATCAATGAGTATAAGCTGCCATTTGTAGTCAAACTTTGTGGCATTACTCCTAATAGCATGTTATTTAAAAGATGTAATATTTCAATAGACAAATTACCGAAGGTCCAAGGAATGTTGCCTTGTAATGCATTTGAGGACAAATTTATAACTTAAAAAAAAATTATATTATTATTGTAAAATATTACCCTTTTTTTTTCATTTTTCTTTTTTGGTGTGCGTGGTCTTGATCAAGTTTGTTGCTCATATTAGGGTTACCGACCCTTGTGCTTAGTTACATAGTCCTTTGGATGGCTGCGTTAGAAAGGACAAACGTTGGTCATACCTGGCACAATTAAGATCGTCATTAAAGTCATGTGCATACAAGCATGCTTAAAGAACTTTCAAATCCTGTATGGACTTATGTTGATAGCTTTGAGTGCATACATTGTCATAACTGAATCACTTCTTACCTAAATAGGGTTGTCCATGGGTTGGTCCGGGTCGAGTTTGTGCCCAACCCGGAACCGACCCGTTGGAATCGGGTGGGAAAAAAATGCACCCGCTGACCCGCCGAAGTAATCGGGTTGGACGGTTCAGACCATTAATGGGTGGTGGGCGGGTTGGTTGGAGTCATAGATTGGAGAAGACAATGAGAAAACGGTGAAAAAAACACAGATTCGGTGAAGAAACCCAGATTCCAGCTATAGTTTTCCAGATTCCGGTGATATTTCCCTTAGATCTGGTGAAATTTCGCCAGATCAGGCAAAAATCTCACCGGATTTGATGAGATTTCGACAGATTCGGTCAAAATCTCACCAGATCGAAGGGAAATTTCGCCAGAATCTGGGTTTATTAGCCGGATTCTAGAAAATTATTGCCGGATTCTGGAAAACTATCGCCGAATTCTGGAAATCTTTCGGTCGAGTCAGGTTTTTCGGGAGGAAAATCAAAACCGACCTGCCGAAATCAGTTTTTGGTGGTGAAGACCCACCGAAGCAGTCAGGTTGGCCGGATTTGGGTCGAATCCGGTAGATTCTTCGGGTGGGTCGGGTTACCAGATCAATCTAGACAGCCCTATACCTAAATGCACTTAGCCATGTATGTGGAATTAGTGGCATCGTTAATGTTGTTTATATTTTATACCATTTGTTGGGTTATAGATTGACCCTAGTTAACTAATTCAATTCCCCAAGTTAATTAATTAGTTAATATTACCTATAAATCAAATTAAGGCACAAACAAATCACCAAACTAAAGTAAGTGTAGTGGAAAGTAAGTTTGACACAACAATTTAATAACAATGGGGAAAATCCTCACAAGCAAAACCCCAATTGGTGAATTTCAAGTCACCACTCCCGAAAAATCCCCTAATCAAGAAAAAACGGTTACAAGTACATGCAATCTTACCCTATAGAACCTAATGAGTTATACGTCTTAGCTCCAATCCCCAATTAGACTTGATCTTGTAAAATACTTCTCTTTTGCACAAATCTCTTTATCCATGATGTGATTAACTCCACAGCAACCTTTTTTATTGTTGTAGTTTTATAGAGTTTCTCAATCCACACTTGGTTGAACTAGAAATAGCTTGACACAAAAATCTAGGCACACAAACATCACAGTAACTCTTGTTAGAGCATCCACATTGATGGTGCTAAAATTGCTTAAAAGTTATTTTAGCAACCAAAATACAAAAACGCAAGCTACATCAATGGTGCTAAAGCTAAAAATTTTAGCAACCAATCTATAGTAAAGTGTCATCTTTGGCACTTTACTGTAACTCTAAATTTATAAAAAAAAATACAAAAAAAAACCATTATTGTATTTCATTATCTCTCCTCTTCCTTTTTTTTTTTTAAATTTTATTTTATTTTATTTTTTTATCTTTCTTTCTTTTTTCTTGTAGCATCTCCGTGTCTCTCCCTTGCTTCCCTTCTTTTTGTTTTTTTTTCTCCTCTCTCTCTTTTTCTCCTCCTCCTCTCTTGCCATTCTTTTTCTCTTCAGCATCTCCATGTCTCTCCCTTTCTTCTCTTCTTGTTTTTTTCCTCCTCTCTTGCCTATCTCCTTTGACTCAAAATTAGGACAACTAAGATTGGTGACAATGTGGGCGTGTCATGAAGGTTGAGATTGGCAACGGTGTAGGTTGCTTAGTTCGTGGTTCTCGCGGTGGTTCGGCGGGTGTGGATGGGTTTCAGCGAGTGTGGCTGGGTTTTGGTGGGTTTGTGATTTGATTTTGGGTGGTAGGGGTTCTGATTTGTAGGGGTTGTGGCCCTTGTGGGTGGCAGTGATGGTGGTTTTGGGTGGTTATTTTATTTTGAGTTTAGTGGGTTGCAATCTAAAGGGATTGTGACGATTGGGTGTTGCGGTTGTGGGTGGTGGTAACTGTGGTTGTGGTTGTATGGTGGTTTCCGTGGCAATTGCGGTAGTTGTTATGGGTGGTTGTGGCTATTGTTTATTGTGTTAGATATATTATTTTATTGTGTTATTTGTATTATTTTATTATGTTGAATGTTAAAATAAAATCATTGATGTTGGGTGTTTTGTAAAGTGAGGTAGTAAAATAGATAAAGTAGGTTTTTGTGGAGTTAAAAGCTAAAATTTTTAGCTCCATTGATGTGAATGCTCTTATGTATTTATCTCTTTATATCTATAATGACGACTATACCATCGCGCACCCTTGGCGTGGTGGTCATTCCACAAGCATAAATGCTTGTGGGGTGTTGGGGGCGTTGGGGGCAATGGCCGGAGTTCAAGTTTTCAGGAAGGAGTTCACACACATATACATTTATATTAGGCTAGAGTAGAAATTATATCTTGTATAAATAATAATAATAATAATAATAATAATAATAATGACGACTATTAAAATATGTCTTTTGTATGCTCCAGAACCCTAGTACATGAATACCAAAAAAGTCAAGTCATCATGGGCCGAAAACAGGCCTTTACATTTGGTATTCTTGAAACTCAATAGATCAAGAGATGTCGAGTTAGGTATCGAGGTTCATTAAATTTCGATAAATTGATAGGTATCTAGGAGGTATTGGAACTTACAAATTCAATTTTTCTTGAGCAGTTTCTTGAGCAATCTTGTGTCTTTAATAATACCACTTGTTTGACAACTTCAAGGTCTTTCTGAACACACTAGAACCTAAGACTCAATGACATATAAAGTGCATTTTGTTGAAAGATATGCCAATTATATAAAAACATGACCCTTACACCATTGCTTCTCAGATTTCATTACTTGATCTTCATTACTTTCATTTCAAAGAAGCTTATTAAGCCGAAGAGCCATTCTTCCCTCAGTTTCTCCTAATCTTTAGAATTTTATTAGTTCAACACTTCACACCCTTAATTGGTAGGTGTGATGAAAAAACTTAATAAAAAATTTTTAAATTGTATAAATGAAATAGAATTTAAAATTTAAAATAAATAAATAAATTAAAAAAAAAAACGTGTGTATCTTAACATGGATTTGGACTTCAGCTGGAAACCTTGATGATGATCTTCAATCTCGGGGTGTAATCGGTCTTTTTCGGTCGAGTTGAAGTGTGATTTTTTCACCGAACCAAAATTTTTAGTTTTGCCAAATTTGGCATTGACTTGTAAATCTCATTTTTAAAAATTTTTAAGTCAATATAAGTCAAAATATTTTAAATCTCATTACATATTTTGATTTTCAAAGTGTGCTAGATACCATATTTTGGTCTCCATATTATGAGATTATTTTGCGGTTAAACATGACATTTGCTAAAATTTTCCTTCCCCTTTTAACTTTAACAGTAAAGCTAACTTGCACATTCAAGTATTAAATTAGAACTGTAAATAAGATTTTCCTCCCTTATTGGGTCATGGGCTTTATTGACTAAAGCAAATTTTCTCACTTTTTAAACGGTCATACAAATTATTTTTTTTTGTTTGGAAAAGGGTTTATGAGTTATGCTTGTCCATTGGATTTATAGACTTATAGCTTGGTACCTACGTAAGTACACGTTAGTTGATTTTGGATCACCAAATTTATCACAACTTGATAATATGTGCAAGCGTGATGGGTGAATGGTGAATCATCACTTTCACATTGATTCACTATTTTTTTGGGTTTTTTGTATCACTCACAACAATTATTTAGTTGTGTTTACAGACTTTTACAATACGTACGTGTGCATTTGGGAAGAGATTAAAAATGAAAATTATTTCACTATTCGGCTTATTTTTGTCATTGTTCATGAGCCTCACT
Source organism: Quercus ilex subsp. ballota (assembly GCA_032727855.1). Lineage (NCBI taxonomy): Eukaryota > Viridiplantae > Streptophyta > Magnoliopsida > Fagales > Fagaceae > Quercus > Quercus ilex. The sequence continues at coordinate 83,147,976 of CM064912.1, read as the reverse complement.
GCACTTTTTGGCACTATTCATGAGTTCTATTGTACTATTTTAACTAACTTTTACTTTTATCTACAGTACTTTCAACAATAATTTTTCAATTTCAGCATAATAAGCGATATCCAAACACATATACACTTGTTTGGTAGTTACGTTTGTAATAGAAAATAGTTTGAAATTTAATGTGCTTTATTTTAAATTGCGTGTGGACCTAATCGTTAATTTCTCCTAGACCAAAGCCGATGTTACTTTGATTCGGCCCACCAAATTGGTCAAACAGCAGAATTATTTTGATACTGTATTTTAATTAACCTTTACTTTCATTTACAGTACTTTCAGTAATAATTTTTTAATTTTAGCAAAATAATCGATATCCAAATATATGTACAATTGTTTAGTAGTTACATTTGTAATAGAAAATAGTTCGAAATTTAATGTGCTTTATTTTAAATTGCCTGTGGACCTAATCGTTAATTTTCCGTGGACCAAAGCCGATGTTACTTCGATTCGGCCCACCAAATTGGTCAAATAGCAGAATTTTCGGTGCATAAAGTTTGAAACTTCCTTTACTTTCTGGCTAAAATTTGCCTTTCTTTTTGGTTCGAAAATTCGATGACTTTCTTGTCAATAGGGGAGGTGACACGGATTCAGCTTGCGTTGGGTTTGGGCCAAATACCTTCTTCTTTTTTTTCTTTTTTTTTCTTTTTTTTTTGGGGAGTAAAGCTTGGGCCAAATCTGCTCTGCCTAAATCATAGGTATTAATATATTGAAGGGTAAACTACATATTTGGTTCTTATCTTTTACATCATATTTCAATTTGGTCTTTAACCTTTTAATTGTGTCAATTTGGTCCCTAATCTTTCAATGTCATGTCAATTTAGTCCCTATCGTTATATCCTGGATGAAAATTAATGACATAACAAACCATCAAAATAAAATTTTAGTATATTGTCACATCAACGAAAGCTAATTTTTTATTTTGGCCATTAAAAACATCATCAATTTTCATCCAAAAAATAATAGAAGGGACTAAATTGACACGGTACTAAAAGGTTAGGGGCCAAATTGACACAGTTGATAGGTTAAGGACCGAATTGAAATATAGTGTATAAGATAGGGATCAAACACGTAATTTACCCTATATTGAATTATTTCCATCGTGCATAGCTAAAGAACTACACCACTTAAATAACATGACATGGAAATTACAATTAGTTAATCTAGGAATTGCGGTTTTGATACTGAGTGTGTGTTTTGGAAATAATTATAAGCTAAAAGCTAGTTTTTTATTATTATTTATTTTATGTATTATTTGCATGTCTTATATAATTTTTTATTTCAGTTTTATTTCAAATAATTTAACTTTCAAAAGTTGAAGAATAAACTAGTTTTTAGTTTTTTTGTCTCATATTATGCAAATAAGTTATATGAAACCATTCAAAATAGCTTTTTGTCTCACTAGTGCATGCTGGTCTCAAGCCTCTCTTTTTTTTTTCTTTTTTTTTTTTTTTTTTTTTTATCTTGAGAATATATTTTGATTTTCAAGGTGTGCTTGAGATCACATTTTGGTCTCGATGTTACGATTTTTCTGGTTAAACACGACATCTGGTATGAAAATTTTCCTTGGTGAACAAATAAGTTCCAATAAAAAAAAATAAAAAAAAAAACTTTGGAGTTTAGAAGATAAATTGATTTAGTTTGATACATATTGATTTCATAATAGACTTAACACAAAGATTATCATCATCATATTATTATGATGTTTAGTTCAACTATTATCCAAATAGAACAGCCATATTTGTATTTTATTTGGTTTCTCAAAAAAAGAAAAAATTGTATTTTACTTTATTTTCTTTAATTCGATAATCTATTCTTTTTAGATCATAGAGTTTAACTGAAACTCTATGCCTTTTTTTTTTATATAGAGTTTAGAGTTTGAATAAAAGTGTACTATTATAAAAAACCAAATGACAATGCGAAAAGCAAATGAGAAGTGCAACGTCTACAATATTTTCACAACAAATCATACTTGATAAGTTGTTATTGGTTCTAATTTGAATCTGTAATTTAAATTACTTTTTTGCCTATTCATAACAACCAATAATAACTTACCACTTAAAATTTGTTATGAAAATGTTGTGTACATAGCATAGTATTTGTCAAAGTAAAAAAAAAAAAACTTCTTTTTTTTTTGAGTAAAAAAAAAAAACTTTTTTGATATAACATACTACACACGCAAAAGGTAGATTTCACGAATTAAAGAAGAATGGGATTGGTGCATTCTAGGGTTTTAATCGATACTGTTCTATTCTTAACTCAGTTTTGATTTTCTTCCTAATTTGTAATTTCAATTTTAGGTCTAGGTATAATTTTCATTTGGTTTATTGAAAACTGGTACAGGCTTTTGAGGAAGATTCCTGTTTTTATCTTTGCTGGATTTCATAGAATGAATTGATTAACATCTTCTCTTTGTGTGTGCATGTGTTTATATTTGATTTATTTGATTTAAAGTAATGTCACTTAGTTACCATTTTCCCATTGTCATTGTTTTTCTTTTTATATATTTTGAACCCAAAATTCATAAAATAAAATAAAATAATTTCTTAATTAAGTGTGACACTTATGATAAAGAGTCAATTATTTATGCTATTAAATACATTAACAAAACCCTTCTCAAAAAAAAAAAAAAATAAATAAATACATTAACAAAAAAAATATACATATAAGGAAATATACTAAGAAAAAGAAGAAGAAAAATCAATATTAAAAGTCCCAACAACATTTTTAGTCCTTCTACGTTTTTCTTATTTTCAATTTGGTCCTTGCACATTTAATTGTGGCAATTCATTTCATCAACTTTTAAGTATGGCAATCAGGATGAGATGATTCCTTCAAAGTGATTGCCACTAAATGGTCACTTGTAAGTAGGGCTGTCCAGACCCGACCGGCGCCCGACAACCCGGCCAAACCGCCCGACGTCGACCCGATTTCGGCCCGAACCAAAGGTCCAGTCGGTCGGCTGTGGGTTTCCGTTCTTAAAAACTGACACCGGCGAATCGAGTGGCGGGTTTGCATCTCCAAAACCCGAGCAACTCGAACCCGATCGAAGCTATAAAAAAATCCGGCCAAATCTACAAAAACAAGCCAGATCCGACGAGATCTCGACCAGATCCAACTAGATCTGGTGGGATTTAGCCAAATTCGGCCAAATCCCAGCCATTTTCAGCCAAAAAATGCAAATTTTGGGGATAAAAATGCAGTTTCCGGCGAGATTTTTTTCTAGATTCTGGCAATGCTTTTTTTAAGATTTCAATGCCTTTTTTTTATTCCAGCGGTCGGATTCGGGTTTCTCCGCGCCTCCACCCGACGCTGATGGGTTAAGTTCGGGTTGGGTCCAAAACCGACCCGGCCTGACTCGTGGACTACCCTACTTGTAAGCACTCCAACCTTGGCATGTTAGAGTCCCTTTTCTTGCAATTTATTGTTTGATAGATTTAAATAGACCAATGAGTATGGCCAAAGGCATTGTAACTGAATTGGCACATTTCCATGCATAAAGTGCTTGGGGGTCTAGGGAGAAAAGGGTTCGAGTTGCAAGGTTAGCAGCATGTTGTAATTATCTCTAAAAATATATAGACCAATGAGTATGAGCTGCCATTTGTAGTCAAACTTTGTGGTATTACTCCCAAGAGCAAGTTATTGGAAATGTGTAATATTTCAATAGACAAATTACCCCAGGCCCAAGGGATGTTGCGTTAATGCATTTGAGGACAAATTTATAATAATAATCATTATATTACTATTGTAAAATATCACCTTTTTTTTTTGTGTGGTCTTGATCAAGTTTGTTGCTCATATTAGGGTTACCGACCCTTGTGCTTAGTTACATTGTCTTTTGGATGGCTGTGTTAGAAAGGATAAAAAAAAGTAGACATGGCAAAACGGGTCAAAATTTTTTGACCCGACCCGACCCGAAAAATACCCGACCTGAACCCGATTTTTTTGACCCGAAGCAAAACGGGTTAACCTATGACCCGACCCGTGTTTTTTGCGGGTCAACCCGACCCGACCCAAACCCGAACCATTTTCTTAAAACTTTTTTTTTTTGGGTAAAAAAGTAGTAAAACTAAGACAATATTGGTTTAATTGTTTATTGTGAACTTTAAGGAAACAATTGATACATTTACATAACTATATGCAAATTAATTGAAAAATAAATGGTTGAACATTCTGTAATGAGTAAATATTTTTAGATATCAAATAGTAAAGTACATGCCAAGATAATCTGGTTAAAGTAGAGTTAAAAACATAGATTTAAAATTGTAGACATGTGAGAAATATTCACAAGTGTGAAAATAATGAAGCTAAAGTATCAAATTAGCATAAATTATGAATACTTAGACCTATTTTTTAATAATTTATGTCCAAAATAAACGGCTTTTCAAAATAAATTATGATATTTCCTAGAGTGTGTGTTGCTTAATAATAATATGATATTCATAAAAAAGACCATGTATAAATAAGTAAGCAATCAAATTTTAAAGTATATCTCAAATTGAAATAGAGTGTCAACCATAACTGATAATAGATTATAAAATTAATTTTCAAGATTGTAAATTTTTTATATATTTTTATTCTTTATCAAATGAGTTATCCAATAAGTCATTTGTAATTTTGTTTTATATTTGGAATGTTGACATTGTGTAGAAATAAAACTTGTGTGTTTGTTTTACTTATCTTTGTGTTATTTTGTTTTAGATAGCAATGTTAGGATTTGTATAATTTTAAAATTGTTAAATAAGTATTAATAAGTTTAACTGAGTTCATTCTTGATATAAATGGTGAATTCAAAATAATGCATTTTATATCAAGTAATTTGTTACATAACTTTCCAAATGACAGATACATGTTGTTTTCTTTATTAAAATTAAAAAAAAAATTCATGTGAAAAATACGGGTCAACCCGACCCGACCCGCAACCCGATTGACCCGAACCCGATTTTGACCCGCTTAAAATGACCCGTGACCCGTTTGACCCGCAACCGGATTGACCCGACCCGAACCCGACCCGACCTGCCCGTTTGCCATGTCTAAAAAAAAGCAACGATAGCGTTCATGGCGCTGTTGTTTGTCATATCTGGCACAACTAAGATTGTCATTAAGGTCATGTGAATAGCATGCTTAAAGAACTTTCAAAAAGGGGTATGGCCTTATGTTGATACCTTCGAGTGCATACATTGTCATAACTACATCACTTCTTTCCTAAATGCACTGATTGGAATCAGTGGCAGCGTTACTGTTGTTTATATTTATAGCATTTGTTGGGATATAGATTGACCCTAGTTAACCAATCCAATTCCCCAAGTTGATTAATTAGTAATATTACCTGTAAATCATATTAAGACAATCAAATCACCAAACTAAAGTATGTGCAGTGGAAAGTATGTTTGACGCGACAATTTGATCACAATGAGTAAAACCCTCGCAGGCAAAACCCCAATGGGTGAATTTCATGTCATCACAACTCTCGAATAATCCCTTAATCGAGAAAAAGCGGTTATAAGTACAAGGAATCTTACCCTACAAAACCTACTGAGCTATACATTTGCATGAATCTCCTTATCTGTGACGTGATTGAGTCCACAACAATCCTTTTGATTGTTGTAGCTTTACAGAGTTTTTCAATCCATGTACACTTGGATGAACCAGAAATTGCTTGGCACAAAACCGTAGTCGCACAAACATCATCGCAACTCCTATTATGTGTGTGTGTTTGAGTGTCTCTATATCTATGATGACGGCTATTAAAATATTTCATTTATATGCTCTGGAACCCTAGTACATGAATCCCTAGACAGTCAAGTCATCATGGGCCGAAAGCAGAATTTTACATTCAGTATTCCTAAAGCTCAAAAGATCGAGAGATTTTGAGCTAGGTATCGAGGTTCATTAAATCTCGATAAATTGAACAAGGAGGTATTGAGACTTGTGAATTCAACTTTTCTTAAGTAGTTTCCTGAGTAGACTTGTGTCTTCAATAATACCACTTGTTTGACAACTTTAAAGTCTTCTTGAACACACTAGAACCTAAGACTCAATGACATGTAAAGTGGTTTTGTTGAAGGATATGCCAATTACATAAAAACATGATCCTTACACCATTGCTTCATAGATTTCATTACTTGATCTTCGTTTCTTTCATTTCAAAGAACCTTATTAAATTGAAGAAGCCAGAAGTCCAATTCTTCCATCGGTTCCTCTTAATCTTTAGAATTTTATTAGGTCAACACGTCACACCCTTCATTGGTAGGTGTGATGACCAAAACTTAATAAACAAATTTTAAATTTGAATAAATGAAATAAAATTAAAAATTAAAAAAAAAAAAAAAAAAAAAAAAAAAACACTTGTGCATCATAACATGGATTTGGACTTTGGCTGGAAACCTTGACGATGATCTTCAATTTAGGGGTGTAATCAGTCTATTTCGGTCAGGTTGAAGTGTGATTTTGTCATCGAACCAAAATTTTCAGTTTTGTCAAATTTGGCACTAACACCGAACAGTAGGGGAGGAACACCAAACCGAATTGACTAGATTTCAATCAATTCAGTTCGGTCCACTTTCAGTTTCTTCTAATTTTTTAGAAACCAAATAGATCAAAGAAAATAAAACCTATTTCCCTTTGTTTTCCCACATTTTCTCAACACCCAAACGCCAAGTACTAAGCAAACACATCAAAAATACTCAATCATGTATTTTCAATAAAACAAATAACAAATAAAATCAAACAAAAAACTCACAATGAAGCAAAAAATATAAAAAGAGATTTAGAGAACATACCAAAATAAGAGAGAAAGAGACAGAGAGAGAGAGTATATTGCCTACTGAGCAGCTGATGCGTGAAGAGGGAGAAAAGAGGGAAGGGTCGAACCTTGGTTAAACGCTTGAACAAGCATTTTCTTACCATTATGCTACCAATACTGTCTTGATATAATTTGTATATATTAATACTTAATATATATTGGTTAGTTTTAGGTTGGGTAGATACATTTGTGAAAAAAATCGAAATCAAAACCAAAAATTTTAGTTTTTAAAAAATTAAGCTAAAACTGAAATCGAACCAAAAAATATTGACTTGGTTTAGGTGGTACATTTGGTCTAATGTTTTTTTTCTTTTTTTCACCCCTACTTCAATCTATGACCTGGATTATATTTAGGGCCTTAGATTTTTACTAATTAGATTGGCTCAGTGTTTGTTTGGGCTCATTCACAACAAAGTTCAAACAATGACTAAGTTTATACTTTACTCTAGCCATGCATTTTAACTTGGAGCATTCATATTAGCCTCAATACAATTTAAGTCAAATTTGTTAAAAGTCTCATTTTTCTTTATTTTCTTTTAACCAATTCACTTGTAAATACACCTATTTCAAAATCAATATTTTATATCTAATTCTTATTAAATTTTGTTTTATTTTTTATTTTTCTTTCTCCTCTCTCTCTCTCACTCTCAAAAACATTAAAATTGTGTGTAGAAATGCATGTTTTAAGAACTTTCAATTAATGAGAAAGTGAGGATTTGAGTCTAAATGGTAAATTTCATGATATCAAATATAAATAAACATAACCATAAACACACACATAACATTATAATTAATCAATTAGTAATTTACGTTCATGAAAAAACACTTACTAATTTACACGAACAAAAAAACAACTAATAGATATATACCTTAGTGACTTAAATTTAATTGTTTTTATACAAAAATTAATAAAGACGAAAAATTTAATGAGTCTTAAAAGATAATAGAAAAGTTTTTTATTTTTTATTTTTTATGTTATTTTGTAAACTAGTTTTTGTGGTCACATTTGTTTATCAATTAAATTTTTTTTTTTTATCATTATATAGTTTTTTTTTTTATTGATTTTAGTTTAAATTGATGAATGTAAATTTGCAGTTTAATACACGTAAAAAGTGTGTATTTATTATCAAATAGTAAATAGTTCCATGACAAATAATACAAGTTTATACATATTAAATTTTTAAAAAACTATAAATTTAAGAAAAAGTCTTTATATGCTGATGAATTCCAACACTACATATTTAAGAATACGTGTTTATACATCTACAATATAATATGTTTATACATCTATAATTTTTCGTTATAGAACCACTTTTTGTATAAGAAAAAAAATTATAGTCTTTATCTTACATTCTTATTCCCACAGTTTTACTAATCATAAAAAATCTCTCGGTTTTGAGTTGACTCTTGCCAGTAAGCAACCATGCTCTCAAAGAAGAGTGCTCTAATTATATTAAATATCCAACCAATTATTGATTGCAGTCCCCCACCAAAGTTACGAAACCTAAAAGGATGAAGTCTATTGTTCATAATGGGCTATGCTGTGATTCAAAATGAGGGAAACCATTGTTGAACAATAGTAGCATAATTCACCCCCATATAAGTTTACTTATGTTTTCATTTAAAAGGCAAGCCCCAAGTGAAAACTGGTTACAAATATACCAAAAAAAAAATGTAAATAATTTAATGGTGATTTATACTGTGTCTTGTACAAGCTTCAAAACTATTACATACATACATATTGGAAACTACGATTTACTTACCCCAAATTGAAGAAAAAATCCAAGGAATTGATTGCATAATTAAGAGATTGGAGCAATCAATTATATTTAAACTTTATGCTAAATCAAATATTCGTGTAAAAAAAGTGATATTTGACCCACCTTCAAATTTTTTTAACAAATTTTTACATTTACCTTTGTGCTTAATTAACAAAGTGGTCTATCGATATCCACATTTTTTTAATGTGGGTGTCCACAAATTTCAGATCAATTTTTGTACCTTCTTACTCTATTTTTACAATTTGCATCTAATTACTAACACATTTCTAACTTTTTTTTAATCATTTATTGGGAAAAGATGTATGAGTCATTTTTTTTTTCTAAACAAATTGGCAAAAAATTTAACAATGAAATTCAACATTATGTATTTCATTGCTTATATTAATGAAGATATCAAATTCCAATCATAGAGTAAGTATTTGACTTTAAATGGTAAATATTATTATATAAACATAAGCATTAATATTGTAGGGTCCGTTTTCGTAGCCCAAGCCCATTAAGTGTGGAATATGAGCCCAACAAACCCAAACCAATAAATTTGTAGAGCGTGGGTGAAAGAACTGAGCTGGATATGGATTAAACAAAAGTTGGCTGTTGTATAGGAAAATAATCTAACATGCAATCACGTAAAAACCATGAAGGATTTGGGATCCGAAGAGAAATTTTATTGAATGTACTTAGGTTACAGATTCCAGAGCTATAGTAAAGTAATTTTTGTTCTTCTTTCTCTCCTTCTCCCCCCCTATCAGGGGCTCCCCTTCTTTATATAGCCTCTTTCCTATACATCCCAACTGTCCACTTGTCTTTCATCTGCTATCACACTCGAGTGTAGGTCACATCAAACATCTTCTTTAGCTTTTGGAAGTGGCGGTAGTTGAGGTTGCACTGTTCAGGGGTCTTCTCCACATAAATGCGGCCAGAGAAGTTGATGTAGGGCATTAAATGCAGCGGTGGCAGCTTTTCTTTGAGATATTTCTTCATCCTTATCATCCCCAGGAATGCCCAAACCTTATCTTTGTCACCAAGATTGCCAGGAAGGGCACTCGGGCTTTCTGTACATTTATTTAATCAGAGTTATTCGTATCCGAGGAGTAAAACCTCCTCGGACAAATGGTGGTCTCTTCGGATTGTACCCACCCGCCATCTTTGGATTCGTTGCCCGCAAGTAAACTCTATCCCAGCCCATTAGTACTCTTCGGACATGAAGTGGTCTCAAAAACAGGGCCCCAGGCCCAGTTGGTAAATCTGGGCTTTTATCCCCCACAATAGCCCCTCAAAATCTCAATTTTTCCCTCGCATCCGAAGAGAAAAAGTGTGATTTTGACTTGCCACGGAGTAAAAAAGCTTAAGAACAGCCACGTGCTTGAACCGGCACGTGCGTGGGCACAGTTATAAGCGCTTCATCATTGCCGCTGCGGTTTCCCTATTCCTAAGGCGTTGCATTAATTGCACCAGGTGGCGCTTTGTCCTTTGTATCCAACGGTGAATGATTGATCTGACGGACGTGGTTCTTCCCCGGGATTTGGGCGAAATAACTTCCGCCCCTTCACGTGACCCAGTATAAATCCTCTGAAGAAGTCATTTCTTCCTTACTTTGCAAATTTTCAGACACTCCAGCAAGAACAAGCACGCGACTCCATTCAAATCTCTCAGTCACCGATTCCAGAATTCTCAGAGTCTTCACGAATCTTTCTACGAGCCTGCAAATCTTTCTCCGACCTAGTTCTTGTAAGTCGTCGTCCATCAAATCCTTCAGTTTTCTCTTCGGCCAGTTATTTTTTGTTTAAGTGCCATGGGGAAACTCCAGTACCTGGTAGATAGCCCTGAGCGAATGGAGGTGTTTAGGGCCACATACCGCATACCCCCAAATGTGGGTGTGAGGTATTGTCCCCCAGAGAAAATACTAACGGACCGGAAGACTGGCGAAGTGGTTATCCCCCTCATCGCCTTCCTAGAAGGAGGGATGACCATCCCTATGGGTCCCATCACCACCAACTATCTTAGGAACCATAGGATTAGCCCAGATCAGTGCGCGCCTAATATGTTTAGGATCCTAGGAGCAGTTGAGGATTTGAACCGCCATTTAGACTTGGGCCTCACCTGGCTTAATGTGGTGCACATGTATGAGTGCCACAGCCAACAAGGGGCGGGATACTATCTCAAATCCCGGTTCGACGAGGTTAGGCTGATCTCCTGCCTTCCTAAGTCCAACAAAGGGATGAAAAACGATTACGTGATCGTCTCAGGCGCATGGCATGACGGTCCCCACTGTTCGACCAAGCCAGGAGAGCCAGGTGGGACATGCTAGATTTAGGTCCACTAGCAGTAGGCTTAGGATTCCCGCCCTTTTAACAATTTTCAGTTCTGTGTTATTGTTTATGAGTTTCTAATAAAGTTTTGCTGTGATTTTTAACAGATAGGAACCGTGTTTCTCCTCGGCTCAGCCTTACCAATACTGCCGCCCTCAACTATTTGTTAAGGTCAGAGATTTTTGTGAGTGAGGACGGGCAGCTGCGGTCAGCTCCACTCATTCTTGGGTACGAGACGAAGAAGAAAGACTGTCAACCGATCGGCAATGCTATAACACAAGGGGATCACCGCCTCAACCGAATAGACGTTGCTCGGAAAGGTTTCTTAGCACCACACAACCTTCCACCAGTGCCACACCCTAACCCACCGGGTGCACCGCTGCTCGCCCAACCAATTGCCCAAGTCCCCCTCGAACCGGCGGTTGCAGGTGAGAGAGTTGGCTCTTCGACCTCCTCACTAGAAGAGCAAATAGAAAAATTTCAGTTTGGAGGAGAAGCTTCGGGCGGGGTACAAGTAATTCCGTCCTCGGAATCCGAAGAGGAGTTTGATAGGCATTCCAGCGCCCATCCACCCCTTCTAGTGACTGCCATTCCTGAAGTCTCTTCGCAGGAGAAAGACATGGCAGACTTAAGGGCACTGATGAAAAACAGAGGAAAGAAGCCCGAGCCAAAAGGCACTGGGACTTCTCAATCAGTGGCGAATCTGCCTCCGCCACCACCTCAGGTTCCTGACCCCGGCCTAAAGCCCATACTGGACCTAAGGAAGAAGAGGCCCTTCGAAACCGAGGAAAGGGAGGTGGTGGTGGTGCCACCTAAAACAAACAAGCAACAGAAGGTGGTGAGAGACCACCGGAGCAGAAGGGGCTCGTTTGTTGAGAGCCGAGAGGAGAATGTGGTGGCAGAAATCCGCCGAGCAGGGCCCTGTACATGGTGTCCGAGGTTGGAGCTGGAGGGCGCTCCAATCCCTTGGGACACCTCTCTCCGAAACTATGATGGGGGGAGGGCAGGCTTTGTTGCTGAGGCCCTTGAGCAGCTGCTCCTCCTTCCCCACAATATAGAGTCCTACAGGCGCTTCAACCAGCAGGAACTCTTTCTATTCCTCAAGAGGGATATAGCCATGGTAAGTGGGCTTAGTCCGCTAGGTTAAATCACTGAGCCTTTTTAATATATATTTTTTTTATGCCTTATACTCGGAGTTTCCATTATGTAGGTTACTCAGCAAATCTACGTGGCCGAGGAGTGGAGCAAGAAGTCCTACCTCAAAGCGCAAGCAGAGGCCCAAACTCGGTTCGAGGTTGAAAAGTCCCTGGGCGGTCTAAAGGAAGAATATGCTCACTTATCCGAGCAATTCAAGGATATGACCAACCAGCGGAACAGCCTCGACGCTGGCCTCAAAAATGCTGAAAAGCAGGCCGAGGAGCAGCGCAAACTGCTACATATGACCGAGATCAACTTGGCCACTGAAAGAGAGCTGGTAAAAGGGCTCAGAGATGAGCTTAAAAAGGCCAAGGAAGCTGCCCTACTGGCTGAAAAGAATGCATAATTAGCCAAGGAAGCAGTGGAGGCCGTGAGGAAGGCAGCTTATACGCTGGGGGTGGAGGAGACCCAACTCAGCCTCACCGAGCAGTTCGCCGCGGTTGGCCGAAACTATTGCGACATCACGTGGGTGAAGGCTTTAGATGCTGCTGGAGTTCCTGCAGACTCTCCATTGAGGCTGCCTGGGAGTACATACTATGATCCAGAGATTCGTGTACTCTCAGAAGCTGAAGAGCATACTCCAGCCAGCCAAGTCCCCCCTGCCCCTGTGGAAGCAAGCAAAGAGTCTGCGGGTGCAAAAGAAAAAGATGGAGAACAAGTCCCAGACCTTGCTGCTGCCCAATCCAGCTAAGAAACTAATCCCTCAGCTGCTCGGACGTAGATTTGACGTGGTTGCCAGTTTTTGCTTAGTAGTTGTAAACAATTTTAGTCTAGTAGTATGTTTTGTTATCTATTTGTTTGTTTTTTGTTGTTGTTGTTGTTGTTTTTTTTTTTTTTTTTTATATATATTATAAGAGCTTGTAAACCTTTTTATTCAAATTAATGAAATTCTATCTTTTGCTTTCAATGCGCTTGTTATTTAAATTGTAAATCTCTCTATTACAGCAAACAACTTGAACCATATGTTAACAGTAGTAAAGGCAAACTCGAACATGCTGTTAGGACAATAAGGCCAATAATTTAGATCAATGCCGAAGAGAGTAGGTTACTCAACAGTTGAAAAGGAAGGGAGATGAGTGATGAACATTTCACGGGCTTTCGGGTGAGCGTGCAGAGCAGGGTTTTAGCTAGGGGGTTTAATTGTAGCTTAAGGAACAGTAATGGTGTTAATTGTATCAGTGTCACAATTAACAGTGTTAACTAACTCAAACCATCTGGTCCGAGAACTACAGACATGATTAGATTTAAGTTTAAATACTTAAGGAACAGTAACAGTGTTAACTAACCCAAATCATCTGGTCCGAGGACTACAGGCATGACTGGATTTAAGTTTAAATACTTAAGAAATGGTAACATTGTTAACTAACCCAAATCATCTGGTCTGAGGACTACATGCATGACTGGATTTAAGTTTAAGCACTTAAGGAACAGTAACAGTGTTAACTAACCCAAATCATCTGGTCCGAGGACTACAGGCATGAGTGGATTTAAGTTTAAACACTTAAGGAACGGTAACAGTGTTAACTAACCCAAATCATCTGGTCCGAGGACTACATGCATGACTGGATTTAAGTTTAAACACTTAAGGAATGGTAACAGTGTTAACTAACCCAAATAATCTGGTCCGAGGACTACAGGCATGACTGGATTTAAGTTTAAACACTTAAGGAACAGTAACAGTGTTAACTAACCCAAACCATTTGGTCCGAGGACTACAGGCATGACTGGATTTAAGTTTAAACACTTAAGGAACAGTAACAGTGGGATACACAGAACCAGCATATTAATTGAAGAAAACGATCGACTAATAATAGTACCTTTTAAGGTTATTTACATTCTAGGGACGCGGTATTACATGACTATCTAGGTCTTCTAAGAAATACACCCCAATGCCAGCCCCTAAAGTAATACGATACGGCCTTTCCCAATTGGGTCCTAGCTTCCCCCAACCTGGGTTCTTAGCAGTACCCATAACTTTCCTCAACACTAGGTCACCGGGCTCTAGAGGCCGTAGCCTTACATTAGCGTCGTAGCCCTGCTTGAGTTTTTGTTGGTATTATGCCAGCCGAACCATGGCATTCTCCCTCCTTTCATCAATCAGGTCTAAACTCCTTTCTAGCTGTTCATCGTTGTTGGTCGGACTGAAGGAACTGGTCCTCAAGGTTGGGAATCCAGTTTCCAAAGGTATGACAGCTTCAGCTCCATAGGTCATTGAGAAGGGGGTCTCTCCAGTAGACCCGCGAGGCGTAGTTCTGTAAGCCCAAAGCACATGTGGTAGTTCTTCTACCCATTTGCCCTTCGCGTCATCTAGCCTCTTCTTCAAGCCATTCACTATAACCTTGTTGACTGCTTCTGCTTGCCCATTACCCTGGGGGTAGGCAGGCGTGGAGTATCTATTTATGATCCCCAGCTCGCTACAATAACTCCTGAATGCTTTGCTGTCGAACTACAAGCCATTGTCCGAGATGAGAGTTCCATAACAATAAAATCCACCTCTACCACTTCGGCCCCGGTCTGGACAGGTAAGCGTATCTGGCCTCTTGGGGTGACTGCCCTCCCTTCAAAACTGACGAGGGGAGAGTTGTATGGTATGAGGTCCTGGGGTTTCAGGCCTAGCTCCTTATAGAGATCAGGGTACATTATCTCCACAGCGCTTCCCTAGTCCACCATCACCCTCTTCACATCGTACCCTCCAATTTTGAGGGTGATGACCAACGCATCATCATGGGGTTGGATGGTGCCGGTCATGTCTTCGTCCGAGAACCCTATGACAAGCGGAGCACCTGACTTAGCTCTCCTTGGAACTCTGCCTACGTCCCCTGCTGGCGGTCGGCCGACCGACATGACTTTCAATGGCCAAGACCCTGTTCTCCCCAGTGCGGCGAAGACGACGTTAATAGTTCCTAATAGCGGCTTTGAAGGGTCATCTCTTTGTGGCCCTGAGCCAATCTGCCCTCTTCGGTCGCTAGAGGGGTGCAAGAGGTGTCTTAGTTTACCATCACGAACCAGTTGGTCCAAGTGATCCCATAGGCTCCT
Organism: Quercus ilex subsp. ballota; assembly: GCA_032727855.1. Taxonomy (NCBI): domain Eukaryota; kingdom Viridiplantae; phylum Streptophyta; class Magnoliopsida; order Fagales; family Fagaceae; genus Quercus; species Quercus ilex. The sequence continues at coordinate 83,132,803 of CM064912.1, read as the reverse complement.
AAAATCCTCCGTGGTGTGCCCGTGGTCTTGATGGTACTGGCAGTAGAGATTATGATTACGTCTCTCAGGATTTCCTACCATCTTATTCGGCCACCTGAAGAATGGCTCGTTCTTAATCTTCTCCAAAACTTGGGGCACTGGCTCTTTAAATACAGTATTGACCGCTTGAGGATTGGTCGACCCTGATTGTCCAGCGAAATCTCTACGCAGTTTACTGTTGTTGTAGCGATCTGACTGGAAATCCCTCCTCTCCTGAGGGATTGCTTTATCTTTTCCCTTCCCTTGTTGCTGATCCTCTTCAACTCTCTTGTACTTTTCTATACGGTCCATAAGTTGGCGCATATTAGTGATTAGTTTGCCAGATAAGGAGGTCCTTAAACCGTGGTCAGTAGGGAGGCTAAGCTTGAATGTGCTGAGGGCCATTGCATCAGAGTTGCCCTCCATATCATTAAACATCTCCCAGTATCTGTCCGAATACGCTTTCAGAGTCTCGCCCTCGTGCATGCTTAGGGACAATAGTGAAGATAGGGGCCTGGCTACTCTTCGGCAGGTGACAAATCGTGAACCAAATGCCTGAGTGAGCTTTTTGAAGGAATTAATAGTGTTTGCCTTCAAGCCGTCAAACCATCTCATCGCCACTGGTCCCAGACTGGAAGGGAAAACCTTACACATCAGAACTTCATCTCTAGAGTAGCCAGCCATCCTTTGGTTAAAATGACTCACGTGTTCCACGGGGTCCGTTTTACCATTGTAGATGGTAAACGTTGGCTGATTAAAACACCGAGAGAGTCTTGCCTCCTCAATTCTGTGAGTAAAAGGTGACCGAGAGATCTGATTCAAGGCCTCGTTCATAGCATCATTCCCTACGCCTCCGCGGGATGGGTTTCTAGATCGCTTTTTGCAATGAGGCTCTTCTTCGTAGGAAAAGGATTCACTGACCGGCATCCGAGATTTCTGCTGATAAGTGACGTCCTGCTCGTCGTTCGAGTCATCCTCAGAATATGAGGAAATCCGTTTCCTCTTTGCATGGCACAGCTCCCTCCTCAGTTTCTCAAGTTCTAGTTGCAAGCCCCGATTCTCCTCTGCATGGGACACGTGACTTCCGCCATGTGACTGGCTTTGGCCAGTATGCATGGTGTGCACACTACCCTCACGATCCTGCCTCCTTTCCAAGTTAAGAAAAGGGTCTGCATGCTGGAATGCCCTAGATTCTGCTTGTTGTTGACTTCGTTCTGCCATCACCAACGGTTGTTTTCACTCCTACACAAGCTCTCCCCACAGACGGCGCCAATTGTAGGGTCCGTTTTCGTAGCCCAAGCCCACTAAGTGTGGAATATGAGCCCAACAAACCCAAACCAATAAATTTGTAGAGCGTGGGTGAAAGAACTGGGCCGGATATGGATTAAACAAAAGTTGGCTATTGTATAGGAAAATAATCTAACATGCAATCACGTAAAAACCATGAAGGATTTGGGATCTGAAGAGGAATTTTATTGAATGTACTTAGGTTACAGATTCCAGAGCTACAGTAAAGTAATTTTTGTTCTTCTTTCTCTCCTTCTCCCCCCCCTCTATCAGGGGCTCCCCTTCTTTATATAGCCTCTTTCCTATACATCCCAACCGTCCACTTGTCTTTCATCTGCTATCACACTCGAGTGTAGGTCACATTAAATATCTTCTTTAGCTTTTGGGAGTGGCGGTAGTTGAGGTTGCACTGTTCAGGGGTCTTCTCCACATAAATGCGGCCAGAGAAGTTGATGCAGGGCATTAAATGCGGTGGTGGCAGCTTTTCCTTGAGATATTTCTTCATCCTTATTATCCCCAGGAATGCCCAGAGCTTATCTTTGTCACCAAGATTGCCAGGAAGGGCACTCGGGCTTTCTGTACGTTTATTTAATCAGAGTTATTCGTATCCGAGGAGTAAAACCTCCTCGGACAAATGGTGGTCTCTTCGGATTGTACCCACCCGCCATCTTTGGATTCGTTGCCCGCAAGTAAACTCTATCCCAGCCCATTAGTACTCTTCGGACATGAAGTGGTCTCAAAAACAGGGCCCCAAGCCCAATTGGTAAATCTGGGCTTTTACCCCCCCCCACAAATATAAACATAACTATATGCATATGCATATACATGAAGGAAAATACTAAATTCAACCATTAATAATTTACGCAAACAAAAAGCAACCAATTTAACAAATATACACATGACTTAAATATAATTGTATATATTTGAAAATTCATAAAGAAGAATAAATTTACGGTTTTTTGAAAAATATTAATAAATATATTTTATGCTGTATTTTTTTTTTAAATCTTGGAATTAAAGAACTGCTTCTTATTTATAATTTTTTCACCATTATCATTGTTTTTATTTTATATGTTTTGAACAATTAAATACATTGAAAATTTAGAAAATATTTCCTTTATGTTTTTCTTAATGAAGTTAACACATACAAAAGTGATTTCCTCTTAAAAGAACTGTTACCAAGCTTTTCCCTAGTTTAGTTCGGGCAATCTTTCCCCTTGTTTAGTTGATGTTTGTAAGGAAGATGCCCCCCATGTTTTCTCTGTCTTTTGATTAATGAATTGTAGCTTATCAGGAAGGAAAAAAAAAAAAAAAAAAAACTGTTACCAAGCTGGGACGATTGTACAACCACCTTGGAATATTCTCAGACAAGTAATTGTGTCTAACATCAAGGACTGTTAAGGAGGGGCTATTTGATATTGTGGGTGAGATGATTACTTCAAAGTGATTGCATGTCAAAGTCCCTTGGTAGCAATTTTCCTTGCAATTTATTGTTTGATAGGTTTAGATAGATCAATGAGTTTGAGCTACCATTTGTAGTCAAACTTTGTGGTAGTGTTCCTGAGAGCATGTTATTGGAAAGGTCCAATATTTCAAGAGACAAATTTTCCAAGGTCTAAGGGGTGTAGCCTTCTAATACATCCTAGGATAAATTACAATGCTTTAGCTTTGGAAGAAGATGTCCAATGTTTTCTAGAAAATGGCCTTTGACCTAGTAAGCACAGGTGCCGCACGGAGACATGAAAATTTTTGAAAAAGTAGGATACAGGTGCGATGGGATACGTTTGTTAATAAATTAATAAATATATTTTTATTTATATTTTCTGTATTTTGTTAAGCATTTTTTTTATATAATGGTAAACATATACCAATTTAAGAGCATTAGTAGATAATAAATTGAGAGATGGACGGCGTTTGAGGGAGAGCTGGACTGCTGGAGCCGTAGGTTAGAGAGAGAGAGAGAGAGAGAGGAGAAAGAGAGAACGAGAGAGACTTTGAGATAATTTTAGGATTATTTCTTTAAAGTAGGTTGTCAAAACCTTGTGTTTTGATGAAATATTTTATGTTTTTTTTTAACAATTATTTCAGCCTATATTGGACCGATTCGGGGCTTGTTTCGGACCAAATCGGGGCTTGTTTTGGACTGAATTAGTAGCCCGAATCGGAAACCAAAAAAAAAAAAGTTCGGCCACGAATGCGCGTGTGGCCCCGTCCATGGCCACATAGCGCGTCCATGCGTATTTGACTCAGGTTTGCCAGCCCAATCGGTGCACCCGTGCTTTCTGGCCTTTGACATGATTATCAGAGATATGTTAAATGATACAATTGATGAAAGTTGATTTGTATCATAGCAATCATGAAAAGAACTTGAGAGTTTGTTGCTTCTCAAGAATAAACCTTGGATACTTGTGTTGAACAACAATTCAAGGTATGCTTCCCTTTATTGAGCTATGAGACAAGTCTAACCAATGAATCAATATATATATATATATATATATATATATATATATAAAAGCAGAGACCTCATACGAGAGTGCATGAGTTCTTGCCATATGACATTCTAATTTTGTATTTAGCCATTTTTACCTCTTTTTATTATTATTATTTTTTTATTGTTACCTAATAGATCATAGTAAATTATTTTTATTGTTTTATAAAATATGGGCTGCTTTTGACAATTAGACCAAATGTTATTCTCTACAAAATAGACTAACTTTTAAAAATAGACCAACTTTATGAAAGTCTAAGCCCAGTTATTACCTTATCTATTACGACCTAAGTCTGATCCTTCCCACCTGTAAATCAAAGTCAAAACTCTTACCCATTTACAAACTCTCTTCCTCCTCTCCCACGTATAGAAGATACTTCTAGAAAATCTCATTCTCATTAAATCATGTTTTTTTTTTCCTCAATTTCAATTCAATACGCTTTTTTTCTATTAATAATGTTTCATAATTTATGCAGGAAAATTTTCTTTGTTATCAACCAGTGCAACAAAAAAATACATATAAATCTTAAGATTCCTGAGGTTGCTGAAATAATTGACAAGTGTATATTTCTAAAATTTATAATAACAAAAAGAGTATAATAAATAGCATATACTATTTTACAAAATGCCATTTACACAATATTTAAAAAAAAAAAAAAAAATCAATGATAGGAATGGTCTAAAACATGATCCTATACAAGAAATACCAAAAATACATACAAAACAATTTTCAAAGGAGGATTTATCTTTAAAGAATATGAAGACAATAGCAGAGATAAAATGCATTGAATGGGATCCTATGAAACAAGTTTGTTAATCATTTTAAATTATACTTGTCATTTACATTAAAAAAAATAATATATATTAACTTCAAAGTTTATTGCTGAATATGAACTGCTAGGGTATTGCAATAATAAGCAACATTGATACAACGATAGGTTCGTATTACATTCTGTGTGTGCTTTGTGAAAGGAAGGTCAAACCACAATCAAGATCATTTTGGTATGCAAAAATGTGACGCAAAAACAAATCTCCCTATCCCAAGATTAGAGACACTTACATTAACTACATACTCTCCAAATATTTATAATATATTCATCTCACTATAACTACTATCTATACAATTGCAAACTACTTCAGATACAGGATTCAAATAGAAGTTTTTGATGCAACTGACAAAACAACTTTTGTGATTTTTGATTGAGATGCTGAGAAAATCCTAAATAAATTTGCAAGAGAACTTGCTTAAAAACAAACTGAGATACAACTTATTTAAATTATTAAATTATGGTTAAACTATTGATCATAATATATATATATATATATATATATAAATTTCTCATATGTAGATTGATATTGGAGAAGAAATCCCACATAATTTGAAGAAAATTTGAGGGGAAAAAAATGCATTTTCCTACTTCATTTGGATGAATTCAATCTAAAGGATAGTTTTGAAAATTACATGGTTACTAAGATTTTTTATACACCTTCAAATGGCAAAAAGGTATGGAAGAAAAAAAAAATATACACAATCCAATATGTTATATTAATTCTTTTGCTACACTATTCCTAAATTTACAAAAAAAAAAAAAATATATATATATATATATATATATAAACATTTACAAAAAAACTATCACATCACTGAAATTTAATATATAAGTGCAAATACCTACAAAAAATCTTAGAGACGCAAGTACAAACTTTGTAAGATCCAATTAAGAATTTTCCAATGCCAATTCATCAGTGATTAGCACAAATGATACAACAAAAGGAAAAACTGATGAAAGCTCAAAAATTGAACAAATAGGGACAAACCAAACTTCAAATGTTAAAGATGAAAAAACAAATGATGATAACATACCCCTCAACAAGCTTTACAAGCGTTATCATACCGCAATAACAAAGCAAAAAAAAAAAAAAAAGTCAAAAAAAAAAATTAATGGAGCTCTTTATTACATCACATAATAAAGAACAATAATATGAAATGAATTAATATGTTTTTATCAACTTTTATTATACAATATTACTCCAAAGTTGTTTTTTCTTTTTATTGCTCATTACTTGAACTAAATAATAATAATGAATATGTGTGTGCAATTTATAATTGTTGCTTCTTATGATGGACTCATTCCTAACAAAGTTCTATAACAAATATGCTCTAATATATGTACAACATTTTCCAAAAAAAAAATTACATAAAACATTATAACATTATCCGTGCATTGCACGGCCAACTTACTAGTTCATTATAAAAACACGAGAATCTTGGTTTTCTAAAAAAAAGAAAGAATTGAGAACTTAGTTACAGATGTCTTGATGCAACTGGACGCGCTTATTATGTTTTTTAATACTAGGATTTTACTTGCTATTAGTGGACAAGATATATACTATGATTTTTCTTGTGAGCCACCCTGCCTAACTCAAGATAACATAGAGGAACCTAGATGATAACTATTAGTTTATCAAGTATGAGTTCAATGCTACGAATGAAGGTTGTCCTTGGGTCTAGTACTGCCAAATGCCAACTAGAGCTAAGATACAACAATGAGGTGTAGGAAAGGAACCACCAAATCAAATACCAAGTGAACTAATTGTTTTGCTATCCACACTCCTAAGTTTGTATACCATTAATCCAAGATGTTGGCCATTTGGGTTCATTAAAAGGCCATCCTTTGTATCTTTTTATAATTATTATTTTTTGCTGAATTGCTATCCTTTGTATCTAAGAAAAAATGATGTGCAACATCTGTGTAAATCAAACATGGCTACAAATTCTTTAACATCTAAAAGGTCAAATGTAATATTTGTTTAGGGAACTAATAAAAGTGCTTGAATAAAAAATATCAAGCGCTTTCCTGCCTATTTTTTTCATCCTATCACGCAAAACAAAGTCTAATAGTTGTTACTTATATTGTTATACAGACTCAGATTTCAATCCTTTTATTATATGCAAAGAAAGATTCCCATAAGATAGCTTTAAAGATATTTTTTTGTAACTTCTAAAATTACATCAGAACATATTTTTGTACTTCTTAACCAAGCTTGGCAAGAACATTATTTCGGGTAGATCTAGTCGCCGCACAGTACGTCTCTGCTTCTGGGATGCTCTTAATTTTTGTTGCATAGTCAAGCTATTGAACAAAAAGGCACAACATATAAATACATAGAATTACTTGAATAATTAGACTTTTGAATAATAAAATATAAACTTGATTGGAGAGTGAATGATTGGATATATTAATGAACATGTTTTGATGTGTTAAGTGTTACTCTTGTTTGTTGCTATATCCAATGCATGTTTAAGAACAGATTATGTTTTTTTCTAAGAAGTATGCTAAGGTTTGTTAAATTGTTATTTTGTTGCTTGGTTTAAAACTGTGTTACTGGGTGTGTATTCATGCGCATGCTCTATACATGTGTATGCATACTTGAAGCATGCGTACGCATACAGTTGGGATATGTGCGCATACCCTATGTATGTGCACACAGATTTAGAGTTCTTGATTATTGTTTGTTTTATTTAGTTTTGATTACATGTTTAAGTCTTGTTAAGTCTAGTTTTCACATGTTTAGCATTAGAGTTAGTAAAATAACATGTTTCAGATTCTTGGATTGATAGATTGATGATTAGGGTTTATATCTTAGTTGAATCACATGAACATACATATGAACATAAACATGCATTAATGCATAGGTGCTGTGATGATATGAGGTAAGTGAGGTAAGTCATGCATAATTACATAAACATGCATTTGATTTGGTTGATGAACATGGTAAACTTTCTTGATTGATGAACATGATGAATGTACTTGATGTTAATGTCTTGTTGATGCTACTGTATTATGATATGCTTGTGTAAACTCACATTTTATTTTTTAAATCCAATGTTTCCCCACTTTAATGCCCCAATACATAGTTTACAAGTTTGCGTTACTAAACCTGGCAACATCTGCAATAGTTGAATTGACTTAGAGGCGTCTTAGAGTATGTTTTTTCCTTTCAATTTTATTTATGTTTTTTTTTCTTTTCATTTTTTTTTTCTATCCAAACTTTTCTTTATATCACTGCACAACTTTCAAACAAACATTCAAAAAATAAATTTGTTTGAAAAAAAAAATATTTCTAAATTATAATAGATGCAAATTATCACTAGCCTCATCATACACACTTTGCGCATGTGATGAGGTTTTTTTTTTTTTTTTTTTTTTTTGGATAAGTGTGTTTTGAAGAAATTGATTAGTAGGAAAGTATCCTATTTTGTAGGTATTTTAAGTAGAGTTGGAGATATATTTTTATCGGGTTGTTCTTGAGTTTTTTCCCTGTAAAATCTAAAGTTTAATTAGAGGTATTTCTGAACTATATAAAAGTTCAGTTCAAATAAGGAAATCTCTTATAAATAATATAGATATAGATAAAGTTAGAGTAGAGTTAGAGTTACACTAGACTGAGGGGAATCTCTTAAAAATAATATAGATATTGATAAAGTTAGAGTAGAGTTAGAGTAACACTAAAAGTCTAGTAGTATAAAAAGCAAAAACCAAACGATAAGGGAAAAACCAAAATCACTTACTTGATGGTAATATACTTCACAGTTCATGCGCAAAACATGAAAAGAAAAGAGCATAACTGAAAGTCTGATCGAACTGTTCTTCGAAGATTGTTTTAATTTGCTAGCGAGTACTACTATAAAAACCAAAGGGTAACAGGAAAAGCAAAAATCTCTAATATTTCATACTATACTACACACGCAAAAGGTAGGTTCTGCAATTCAAAGGTTTTGAATCTATACTACTCTATTTCTTAGCTTAGTTTTAAATTTCTTCCTGATTTGCAATTTCAATTTTAGTTACTGGTATGTGTTTCATATTAGTGTCAAGTTTTTTCATGTGAGATTTCCAAGCATCCTAAGATTGCTGTTTTCTCAGTTTTTACCTCTATTTACCTCGTATCATGTGGTACATATTGCAATCACCCCGTAACATAAGATGTTGAAAGGAAAAAAAAAAAAGAAAAAAAAAAGAAGTCATTCTCTGTCTATTGGTCTTTGGTTTTTGTTGTTCATAATGATTTCTTGAACAAGAATTTGTAAATATTGGATATAGGTATTTGCTTTGGCTATATCTCCTTGGAAATATTTTGCCTTTCACGCGAATGAAGTTTTACTATACATTCTATAGGTAGGTAAATTGTGCCGCATAAAAGTTTCTGTTCTGTTCTTTTGCTTTAAAGAGTAGGAGTGCACTGTAAAGCAATTTCAAAGAGTACTACTTGTTTATTATTTTGTGCTTAGTGTAAAAAAAAATTGCTTTTTTGCCTAGTGTTCATCTCCACCACTATAAGTTAGATAAGTTAGTTTAGGATAGGTGATTATCTTATCTCTTTGTTTTAGGATTAAAGGTACTACCATTTTAATTGCTTTTACTAAGATAGTTACAGCCCTTCACCATAGCTCCCCGTGGTAAACGTAGTGCTAGTCGAGGTCGAGGTGGTCGTGGCGACTTGGGTCGTAACATAACTTTAGTTTAAGAGCATTGAAACTTTTGTGAGAATTAATCTCTGAATGCTTGTCTTTTAGGAGTGTCCATTGCAATAGAATTTAGGTTGGCCAATGAAGTTCATAACGTTGTAATTGTTCTCCTACACTGAGTTTGTGTTTTGTACATAAATCATTTTCTTTTGATTGACATTAAAAAGCTGATTCCATGTTTTTTGTTTTCTAAGCTCCAGGAGCAGATTGAGGAGGGTCTCTTAAGAGCACCATGGTAAACATTTTTTTCAAATTTACTTGCTGCTCATCTCCACGGTGTCTTGAAACATCAAATGAAGAACGCACAAGAATTGCAAATAAAGAAACAATGAGGGCAAAGCCAGAGATTGCTGTAAATAAAAAGAGCCAAGAAAAAATCTCCATCTCTGCTACACAACAGTCCATTCCCTTAGATATCGTTATGGAGATTCTGAGCTAGCTGCCAGTCAAATATGTACTGAGAATGAAGTGTGTTTGCAAGCAATGGTACACTTTAACTCAAGATTGTCACTTCATTGAAAGGCATATGAGCCGACACAGAATCAAGTGCTCGTACAATAAAATCCCTATTACTCCTCCTGGCAATAGCCAGGATAATTTCCAGTTGATCTGTGGTTGCAATGCCATGTTGCTAAAGAAAAGAATTGCCTCCAATAAATTCCTCATAATGAATAATGCCACCCGTCAAATGCTAGAACTGCCTGACCCACATAAAAATAGCTTTGGTATGACATTCTCTTTTGTCCCATCTACTGGTTGCTATAAGTTGGTCTCTATATATGATGATAATGAGGAAACTGGAAATGAAGGTTGTGAAATTCTTATCGTTGGAAGTGATAATTCATGGAGAACTATCAATTTCCCTAGCCTAAATGATGCTAACAAGAAAAGAGAGAAAATTATGGTTGTGTCAGCAGGTGAGGCTGTTCACTGCATTAAGATAAACAAGGTTAGAACATGCTTTTGTGCAGAGATGGTATCTCTTGATTTGGAGAGTGAGAGTTTTAAGAGTACTATAATGCCCAAAGGATTGTTCTCAAATTGGGAAAAAGTTTGGGCTTTAGATTGGAATGGGTGTTTATCTTTTGCTGTTAGAGTGGAAGAGGTTATCAATGTCATTGTGTTAGAAGATTACAAGAAGCTCAAATGTGGTAAAGAGAAGATTGTTATTCCCTTGGCATTCACGAACAGCACTCCAAATTTGATGGAGGATCTTGTTCCTCTTTTAGCTCAGAATGGTGATTTATGGTTTTGGGTAAAAGACAAGGGATTTATGGTTTACAATATTGAAAGTGGGAAAATTAATTGCATAATATGGGATACTGAGGCGTCTAAAATGGAAAAGTGTGGTTTCTACGTTGGCCCTTCCAGTTTGATAAATCTGAAAGGAATGCAACCAGTGAAGAAATAACCACAAAGGGTTTTCAAAGTTAAATTAAGATTTTAGGCATTGTTATCTTAGTTTCATGTTTTTCTTTTCTGTTTTTAAGGCTTGGTAGATTACATATACACAGCTTCCTCTGATGATGTGCCTTTTGTAACAAACAAGTACCCCCTTTAATAACTTCATTACACTAATTATTTGGTTTTGCAGTTTCTTTCTACTGTTTAATTTACTTTCTTTTGCTTGCTTATGAAAATGGAGTAATTGCATCTGTTGTTAAACTCAAAGATAGACATAACAAAGTCTATGGATGAATGTTATGTGCTCCCACAGTTTTAAGAATTTTTATGTATAATAAACAGGGATTTTAAACCATGCAACACTCTGAAATTTGTTGCATAGCTCATATAGCTGGTTAGAAAATATTTCTGATGATAGTACATAGCCTACTGCCTACAATTGCTTGTAGAATTCTTTATGATTTCATTATTACAACATGAGTATCTTGGTAACAGATGTCTTGATGCTACTTGAAGTGCTTATTATAATTTTTATTTCTGGGGTTTTACTTGCTATGAGTCGACAAGATGTATACACAAGTATTTCTCCTGAGGCACCCTGCTAGCCCAGGACAACAAAAATGAACTTGGATGATAATTGTTAGTTTATCAAGTATCAGTTCAATGTTATGATTATGAAGGTTGCCCTTGAGTCTAGTTCTGCCAAATGCCAACTAGAGCTGAGATTCAATTAGGAGGTGCAAGTGAACTGATTGCTTTTGCTCCCCACCCTCCTAGGCTCCTAAGTTTGTATACCATTAATTAAAAATGCTGGTCATTTGGGTTGATGAAAAGGCAATCCTTGTATCTAAGCATCATTGATGTGCAACATCTGTGCAAATCAAACATGACAGCAGATTCCTTAATTTTTAAAAGGTCAATTGTATCATTTGTTTAGGAAGCGAAATAGAAGTGCTTGAATTTCTGCCTAGTTTTTTCATTCTATCAAGCAACACAAAGTCTGATAGTTGTTACTTATACAGACTCACATTTCAATCCTTAGATTAGCATGCAATAAAAGAGTATCAGAAATTGAAAAATAAAAGCAGTAGTTTTTCCAACCAGATTCCCTTAAGATAGCATTAAAGAAATTGTTTCATAACTTCTAAAGTAGAAGTTTACATCAGAACATTTTAATTCTTCTTAACCAAGCTTGGCAAGAACATTATTCAGGGAAGATACAGTTGCGGCATAGTACTTCTCTGCTTCTGGGGTGCTCTTAATTTTTGCTGCATGGTCAAGCTGTAGGAAAAACATTACAACAAATAAGTACATAGAAATTGAATAATCAGACTACTGATCTGAAAAATGAAGTAAACTTTTCAACTTACATTGCCAATGTCTTGGAAGAGCTTTCCAGCGAGGTCCTTGAGGGATTTCTTCTCATCTTTAGGCTTAGCAGCAATGACAGTGTTAAGGTCATACCGGAGATATCCTGCCCGCAAACGTAGATCATTCTGCACATAGGGCCATTCCTTCTTATCAATAAATTCCTTCACACCAACAATTTCCTTGGCTGACTCCTTTGCCCTCTGAGCTGCCTGAGCTGGGGTCAATGGTTGAATGAAGAACCTCTCCTTTAATGGCAGATCAAGGTCTCTTGCCTCATCAGAGTTTAGAGTTCCAGCTGCCAAAATGTATAAATATGAATCTTAATTTTGCTAAATTTTTTTATATGTTCCTAGCCACAATACAACTATGAATTTGGTTTTAGTTATGTTTCTTAGCCCGCCAAATGGATGTGCATGTATCAGATTGATCTCAAAAAATTAAGCTTGACTGAGAAATCATGCTTAGTACCTAGGTTAGTTAAACAAAACCTGGACTAATGCCAGAAACACAACATTTCTCAGATCATATTTTCATAATGTGTTGGGTTGTAAAGTTGTGCATGGTGTAACCTCACTTTTACATGGCACCCTCACAGACATTACTGAAAGTTCAATAAGGGTATGAACCACCTTTGAACGTTTAGACCCCAAATTACAAAAATACCAATTCAAGTTTTATATCAAACAATTAATGTGCGGAATATGATAACAAGCTTATAACAGAATTGATAGAACAATCTAAGCCAAATATAAACACATCCACAGTAGTAAATATAAGGCAAAGATAAAGGAAAGAAAGATGCAAACACACGGACAACACACGATGTGTTATCGAAGAGGAAACCGAAGTCCTCGGCGTAAAACCTCTCCGCCGCCCTCCAAGCGGTGATAAAATCCACTAAAGAATATAGTTGGGATACATGAACAGCAGAAGACCCTCCAAGCCTAATCTACCCAAGTACCTAAGCCCTCCAAGCTTCTTGCTCCAACAAGGTTACGCCGAACCTATTTCTTCTTTAGCTTCCCAGATTTCGCTACTTGACCATAGCATCAACCAATGTATATTGGTTCCTTCCCAAACTGCTTCCCAAAGCACCAAATGAACCTTCTCACAGACGTGGGTGTGGTGAGATAAGGATTTGGTAAAATGCCTCTCAAGGTTATAACAATGGAGAGGAAGAGAGTAGAGGAATTTGAAGAGTCTCTAAGGTAAAGATTGGGGATGAGGCAATCTTGTATTTCTCTAGGGTTTCTCTCACAAAATTCTCTCTGGAAGCTCTCTCAATTTAGTGGGTATAAGGGTGTATATATAGTAGGGTGAGAAGGGAATGCAAAACGTCAGTTTTTGCCAAACAGGGTTTACTCGCAGCTTGTCCAAGTCGCGAGTTCCAGTCGCGACGTAACGGCTTGGACAGACTGGAACTTTTGTCTTGTAGCGTGACAGCTAGCGCGACCCTTCAGCTTCCCAGTGTGCCTCTCACGTGCCTGCCTTCCGCGGCTTGCAAGTCGCGATCCACCCGCGAGTCCTAGCTGCGAGACTCTGTTTTTCTTACACACTCTTGAGCTTTTCTTCACATCTTCTCACACACAACCCTTACAATTTTTCCACCTAAATACAGGGTTACTAAGTGTTAAATTACAAGCAAATTGGTCACAGAATAAAGCCAATTAGATGGTTGATTAAATTCAACCTTACAATTACTTTTATTATACACTAATTACAATATACCATCTCAACCGTTGTAAAAATTTTGTGCCACTAGCCTTATTGTGTAAACCTAATAAACCAATATTTTGGTCATTAGAAATATTTGATCCTAGGAATTCACCAACGTCAATAGATATCAAGCTATGACAGTATATGTAGTGAATTATTTCTATCGAGCACTGACTCTACGGTGTTCACAAGTAGCTTACTTATCACTGTTTTTTTCATATTAGTTTCTACTCAATTTGAAGAAAGAAGCTAGAGGAAAAACTTACAGGTGAGAATATGATCCTCCTATAAGGCATTCATTAACTTCAAATAATATATTATTGACTTACTTGTCACTAGATATTTCTCATTTAGCTCATGACAAAACAACAATAACAAAACTTTAATCCAAATATTTAAGATCAACTATAGATCAGTGTCAGATCGACTACATGTATTCTTTTTTTGTTCGTTTTATCAAAATTCATATTCTTTATTGCCTCCTTAATTGACATATCTTGATCAAAAGCTAATGTTGAAGAAAGCAAGAGATGGGGGATGAAAGACTTACGCAATCCACCAGATGGAGGAGGAGGTGGGCCCACCTTGATGGGCTTAGCCTCAGCAAGCACAGCTTGAACAAAAGACCCTGTGGCCAAACCAGCAGCAACTAGACCAAGAACAGCCCTGCGGCTAGTTTCAGGCTCAGCCTGCTGCTGGGCTCTAATGGTGAGCCCTGGCCTTGTCATGACCACACGGCTAGTCCCATTTACGTTCAACCTGGTTGAGCCACTTAGCTGAAGGCTACCCTCCAAAACAGCCTGAGAGGAGCCACGTAAGCCAGCCATTGATGCCATTGCTTGGGCCATTTTCTTAACCAAAAAAAACCCTGCCTAAGTGTAAAACTGGGTATTTCAGTTTTTTTCTTAAAACTTTTATTTTTGTTTTCCCAATTGGTTTCTATGTGAGTGAGGTGGAATTAATATTTTTGGCTATGGTGGTGGATGATGATTTTTCAAGTTTGTTCTGTGTTTCTGTGATGTAGAGTGATTTTGGGCAACACCTTATCTGACATTTTCTGCTTGGATAAGTTGGATATGGCTTCAGCCAACCAGTGGTTGAAACGTGCCATTTGATCATTTTTATATTTTACAAGTTGGATTGGGTTCCAGCGTGGGAGGGTAACATTTTGACACGTGGATACTACAAGATCATGCTCCTATTAGTGACTATATCAGTCACATTCTTCCTTTGTCCTCCTGCATATGGACTCAATCCTGTACATTTTGTTGGATGCATTGCATTGTTGGCTAAACCTTCCTTGAATAAGAGGGCATACATCTATCTGCCTATTGTTCATTTATAATCAAAATTGAAAACGGGAGAACCTTCTTTTTTTTTTTTTTTTTTTTTCATCAATGATGATTAATAGATAAATCAGAAAATTTTAAAAAAAAAAAATGATTGATGAAATATCTTCTTCACATGAAATTGATCAATTTTATGATTTAAATTAATTTAATTTTAGGTTGGAGTGAAAAGAGAGTAGATGGAAAATGGGGGAAGGAAAAGCAAAAGGAAAATGTGGATTTGGTATTTTTTTTTTTTTTTTTGAAGTTTCAATTTATTTATTTTTTGTTAAGTAATTGTGGAGATTGAGAGGAGTAGTTAAAATGCCTTATAGGTGTAAGCCCATTACCCTAAGTCCACCTCAAAAGTAGAAATCTAACTCTCAAAATAATTTAGGCACTTACAAAGCTGACATTCTTAATTGGTTGACTACATTTTTTATTTATTTATTGATAATTTGATAGTTGAGAGATGAGAATTTAAACCTTGAACATCTTCATTGGAAACGGAAGGAATTACTAATTATGCTTCGAGGCTCTTAGCAAATACATATTGAACTTTCAATGAGAAGTATTTTATTTTATTTATTAAGAAGATGGAAAGTGTATTAACTACTACTTTGACAATTGGTGACTCACAACCTCTATGGATATGGCAGAATCTCTGTTAGGTCCATGTGTTAGTGTTGGCAAACCGTATCGAATTGTGAGTTTGGTTGCGTCTTAGAGTTGTAATTGATGATCAAGGTGAAGACTCAAAGATTGCTCAATATAAGCTCAAGAAAGTGAACTTTTGGTGACATCGACACCACCTTGACAGGTTGAGCCTTGAAAAATTTAAGAAAGTGAAGTTTATGTAAGCTCGATAGCAAGCTTGATTTCACTTGATCGATTTAGCTGCCTTGACTCTAAACTTGATTCCTTTATAATTGATAGTGGATTTGCTTCATGGGAAGGTTTTCCTTGTCATGGTTTTCCTTTATAATTGTTTTTCTATCGATTTTCCTTGCATCACTATATCATTGTCTCCATTGCATTTGATTTTATGCGACTAGTGACATAGTAATTATTTTCCATGGCATGCTTATGTTGATTACAAAAATTTTGATTTTGGCATAATTGGATTAATCAAACTTGATTAGCCTGAACTACAAGTCTACAACAATTGGAGTCTAAATTGTATCACTAGCTTTTTGTCAAATGTCTTGTAAGTTGTAACCCAATTGACAGCTCTTAGTGTTTTCAACAAAAATGTCTGGGATTTAAATCCCACCTCCAACAACTATAGAATTAAAAAAAAAAAAAAAAAAATTATCCCTGGCTTCTTTAGGTAAGAAATCTAAGATGATAACTATCTATAGCAATTGTCCTTAATTTGAGAAGCCATGAATGGGTGCTAAATAAGCTTGAGTTGGATTTTGTTGTAAAAAATTTATTGGTCCAAATTTTGGTCCAACATTAATTGAATCTTTTCACAAGCAATACAATTACAAAATTCCAAACTAATTCAGAATTCAAAATGTTTCCTCACTGGGTTTTAAATTTATTAGTATTAATCCAAGTAATTGGCAGTTTTAAAACAATTAATGAAAAGCGCTCCATTTGATTTTTAAAAGGTTCCCCCCACCTCTTCTCTCTCATTTTTCAAAGAGAGGCCATAAAATATTTCATTATACAGTCTCCACTCTCCAGGCATCCAATACTTCCTGTGAGGTAAATGGTAATATATAGCTTGCTTTTAATTTCTACTGTTCCATTGTTGATTGTGATTCTCTCTGTTTTGCTTGCTTCTATCATTTTCTGCTTTCATTCAATCATTCTGTGATGTGTATGGCTATTGTAATGTTGTCTGTACCATTATTTACATTGCTATGATCTCGAAATTCCTCAAATTTATATATTTATTTTGGGTCAAAGTTGTTTTGAGCAAAAAGATGAGAGGAAGACATACATAGTACATTTGACGGCTTTTTCAAATCTCACATTAATTTTAAGTAGTCACTTTTCAAATAGCTTATTTTTAAAAATTCAAAAAATATTGTACTACTTAAAAGTAACATACATTTGCGTATGTGTTTCGGATTAGATTCTATGTTAGTTTTTAAATTTTTTTTTTAAAATTTTTATAGTACTTTCAGTAACAAAAATTTACTTATTTTAACTAATTTTAAAAAAAATTATTTTATCTATAGTATTTTTAGCAAAAAAAAAGTAGATATTATTTCCAAATAGAAAATTTTCAATCATTTATTAAAAAAAAAAAATCCAGAATCTGTAGTAATTTTTTTTGAGAAACTGTAGTAATTAAATTCCCATAAGAAGAATTTGGGCTTATGTGGGTAATATGGGCCGGTAAAGATCCGGTTCGGCCCAATAAAAAGGCAACGTCTATATCGAGGAGCGTTTTAGATGTACCGCCAGATCCAAATTCAAATTTCATTCTCTCTCTCTGACTCTCTCTCTCTCTCTCTCTCTCTGCAAACCCTAACTTCCCAAATTAACCTTCCAAATACTCAAAAGAGTTTTTTCTTTTTTCCCCAAAACACAAACACTTCGATCTCTTTCCTCTCTCTCTCTCTCTCTCTTATCCATCAACTACCGTCCATTTCAGCAGATCGACGGCCCAGATTTTTAGATGCTACACCGAAAACTCGTCCGAATAGCGCTGTGATTCTTAGTGCAATTCGTATTTTCGTCTTCAAAAATGGCTTCTCGTAACCAGAACCGACCTCCCCGTAGTCCCTTCACTGTAAGCCTTTAGTTTCATTCAAATTTTTTTTTTGTTTTTGTTTTTAAATTTTCCAGTAGTGTTGTTTGGTTGCTGAGAAATTGAGGGAAAATAGAAGAAAATAAGAGATTCCTGATTTCTGGATCTGAGGTTCTGTCAATTTTGTGTATGTAATGGAAAATTTAGGATCTAGAACCCTAATTTCACTTAACCCACTGTTTGGATGCTGAGAAAATATAAGTAATTGAATGGGAAAAAGTGAGATGCAAGTGAATTTATGTTGTGTATTAGGTTTGAAATGGATTGAAATTTGGTTTCTCCTTTTTGTGTTGCGTTTAAATTCATGTACTTTGTTTGGTACTTTTTGTGCTTTAGAAAAAGGATGGTAACGAGGAGGTTCCTTTAGACAAGCGTCGGAGAATCGGAGCAGGAAGAATGGTGGGGCCACCGTTGGCGGCGAGCAGGGGCCGTGGGCGGCAAGCTTTTTCCGAGGTAAACAGTAGACAAGATGTTACGGCTACTAGTGATGTGGGAAGTGGCGAGGGGTCGGAGTGTGGAACTGTGGAGTTCACAAAGGAGGAGGTTGAGGCATTGTTGAATGAGAAGTTGAAGGGGAAGAAGCTTGATCCTCTTAAGGTTATAATTTTTGTCTCATGAATTTTGAAACTTCGGGTTTAAGCTAAATTGGTTTGTGGGTTTGTTATTCTGAGTTTATTATTTATATGGTTGGCAGGTGAAGCTGGATAATGCGATTGACTATATTAAGAGGCTCAAACTTTGCTTAAAATGGTTCCAACAAGTTGAACAAAACCATGTTCTTGAGAAGGAAAAGCTTCAAAGTTCGATTGAAGCTGTTGAGAAGAAGTGCACAGATACTGGTACACATCTTTTGCATTGTACTGATATTAATCAAACATCTTAGTAAATTTTTTTTTACTGTATTTGTGCATGTCTGTTTGAATTTATCCTTATGTCTCTTGCACACTTGAAAAGGTTCATGTGTTTCATGAAGCTTTATATTGAATAATTTTATTTTGGTCAAATTAATGAATAGTGTATACTCATGCTAGTGGTGTTCTCATGTTTAGATCTTGTGAAGTTGACAACTCATCTCATCTCCAGTGTGAAGTGCAACCGTTGTGCTTGTGTTTTTCTCAAAACAAAGTGTAGATACATGGGATAATAATTAGCAATACATAATTCAATTCAGGCAAAGTATAATTGTTCTTAATGAAAGGAATTTGTCACAATGTAGAAAAATTTTGGTGAAGGTAGAATTTATTGATATTGGAAACACTGATGCTGGGGTGGGCTTTTTTTTTTGTTTGTTGGTTTGTTTGTTTGTTTTTAAGATAAGGATTTTATTAAGAAAGAAATATATTGTTTATATCACTATGCCTTCATTTAATGAATGTGGTTTCTCATGTGTTGAAGTTCCTAATATTGCAGTTCTTGTTAATTGGGAAACTTTATAATGTAGATTTGTTTTTATTTTCTTAGAGCTGGAGATGAAAAACAAGGTGGAGGAGTTAAATGTGATTATCTTAGACTTGCGGAAAACCATCTCTTCTTTGGAAGATAGAGTTGCAAAAGAAGAATCAGATAAGTTGGTAAGTTTTCGGTCATTGCATTTTGTGTACAGGCTATACCTGTTTGTTTCTACATCTCATTTTTATTGTGGTTTGATGACTAGGATGCGATCGAATGTCATAGAAAAGAACAAGAAGCAAGAGTTGCTAGTGAGAAGTTGCAAGCTTCTCTTTCAGCTCAGCTTGAAAAAACTAGGCAGGAGAAATTAGCTGCTGAACAAAAGGTAATATAAATTCATAATTTGGATGTCTCGCATTTATCATCTATATACTGAAGATTGGTAATTATCTTCCTACAAATTTTGTGAATATTTAATGTTAGTCTTAGTAGTTGTGTATCATTAAGTTAGTTGGACTCTGTGGATTGCCAGATGACCAATGTAATGATATTCTCTCCCCAAAAAATTGTTGAATATGCAGGCAGCCTCATTTGAAGATATGTACAAGCGAGGACAAGAATACAATGTGAGTTTACAACAGTATAACGGCAAACTTCAAAAGGATAATGAAACAATTAGTGAGTCACTCAAACGAGTTGAAATGGAGAAATTGACTATTGTGGAGAATCTCAGCAATTTAAGGTGTCACAATAAGGCATTGCAAGACCAATTAGCTTCATTCAAAGTAAGTTATTAGGTGCAATATTCATGTATGACAGCAGTTGTGTTTGTATGCCACGTGTTTTCCCAAAATTAATTTTGTAAAATTAAATGAAGTTTGACAAACTGCTTTGTATTTTTTTTAATTAATAATAATAATAATAATAATAATAATACTTATTATTATTACCATTATTATTATTATTATTAAAATAATTAATTTATGATTCTATTATGCATATTGAATTTTTTGTTGTTTTGGATAAATTTTTAAATATTGTGGAAGGCATATCATTACTATTGTTATGATTCCCTTTTGAACCTCACTTATTGACATGGCCTGATATGAACAATTAAGTTCTTGTCTGGTCTAATTTAAGAAATTAAGTTCAAGGTTGTCTGGTCTGGAAGCTCTTGTCTTAGTGCTGCTCTTGTCTTAGGCAACTTGTTTTTGCTATAAAGTCAACCTTTATTGAATAGAAGCTATATATCCAGATCTTAAAACAAGAAATCTATTAGGTGACTTATTTATATGCTTTTGATCTTAAATTTAAATTGATTAGACAATGAATTTAAGAAGTTACAAAATTGTTAACAAAAAATATTCAGGGGTTTGGAATTCATAGATATATATATATATATATATACATGCATATATATATATATATTTTATAAATTTAGTGGTGATTTGCTTGGCGGATGGCACTGAAGCACTTTTCATCTTCAGTAACAATCTGCAACCTTTGGAGGTGTCTTGATTGGTGTTTTGTCTTGTTCATTCTTTTAGGCTTCACAGGATGAGGTGATAAAGCAAAAAGAATCATTATCAAATGAACTTAGATGCCTTCGAGTGGAGTTGCAACAAGTGAGGGACGAACGTGATCGCCAAGTGACACAAATGCAGGCTTTAACTGCTGAAATAGTGAAGTATAAAGAATTTACTGGGAAATCTTGTGCGGAATTGGATAATTTGACAATAAAATCAAATGCCTTGGAGGTTTGTCCCCATTAATTTATTATCAAACTAATTTATAATTTGTTGATAATCTTGACTTCACTAACTGTTAAGATTTTGGGTCCTTTTATAGGAGACATGTTCTTCCCAAAGGGAGCACATTCGGACATTGCAGCATCAACTCACTGCTGCAAATGAGAAACTAAAGGTAATGCTGATAGTTTACAAGTTGTAGGAAGGGTTGCTTATGTTTTGTACAAGTTTTACAAGTTCTACTTTGGACATTATTAGCATGCTTGTAGATTATTACATGTCTTGTGCATGTGACTGAGCTAATCCCACAGTAATGCTTATTTTCTTTGTTAGATGGCTGATTTATCTGCTTCAGAAACAAGGACAGAATTTGAAGAGCAAAAGAGAACTGTGTGTGAACTACAAGAGCGACTGGCAGATGCAGAGTTTCAACTTATTGAAGGAGAGAAGTTAAGAAAAAAGCTGCACAACACAATTTTGGTAATTCTGTTTTCCTCTTTCCTTGAATCCCCGTCTGGCATTATGTGGCTTGTACTAAAGTGCCTCTTATTGCAGGAACTAAAAGGGAACATTCGTGTATTTTGCCGAGTGCGTCCTTTGTTGCCTGAAGATGGAGTTGGAACAGAAGCCACAGTAATTGCTTACCCTACATCAACGGAAACTCTTGGCCGGGGCATTGATTTGGTACAAAGCGGTATGTTTCTTTGCCTTTAATCATAGTGGAACTTCATAAGGCTATAGGAGAATCTTTTGACTTATACATTTTGTTATACATTACAAGTTTGTTGTTTGTTAAAAACAAAGGTCTTATTCTTTAATCTAATGCTACTTAATGTCAGCAGGACAGAGGTATCCTTTCACATTTGACAAAGTGTTTTCTCATGAGGCTTCTCAGCAGGATGTTTTTGTCGAAATATCACAGTTGGTACAGAGTGCCCTTGATGGTTATAAGGTAATTTTTTGTGCTTGCAAGTTGTTCTTTTCAATTCTGTCATAATGCATTTTATCCCCAAAAAAAAAAAAAAAAAAAAAATCTGGCATAAGGCATTAGAATATGTTCTATCAAGGTTCTAGTTCTTGCATTTTGATAAATGGTGTTTTTACTTGATTGCAACTTTCCAGTTCAAGATGAGGTGTTAATTACTCTACCTAAGTTAACAAAATGTCTAATAAGTTGAAAGAATATTTTGTAAGTGATGCATGATTAGAGTATCTCCTCAAGATGCTATCACTATGATGCGACTAATAAGTTTTTGTTGGTTGTAGTAGGGATGTAAGATTTCTTACAAACTTGTTTATTAGGGGTTTATCCCCAATTTTGAATTGTATTGGGTTTTTTTTTGGTCTTTGATATGGGGCTACAAGTGTAAAGCTATTGTTGGATTTCATTTGGTTTTTTGTGTTGCCTTTTTGGTTGAACTCATTTTATTGTATGGTTAAGTTGTTGTTGGGTTGTCTCTAGCTGAAGTTGCACTATGGCATGGTGTCTTGGTGTTGGTGTTAATTTCATGACATTATGTTTATCTGTCAATGACTTTATTATGGATGAAATGCTTTAAAAAAAAAAAAAATGGAAACTGGAAACTTATAATCAGATTCAACACTATTTTACTGTGAAATGCATGGAAATGCATTTGTAATGTAAGGCTAAAGTTTAAGCTTTATTTGATTGTGTATCATCTGTTTCAGAAGTTTGATTGGCTTTTTAATTCTGAACTTTCATTAATCTAATGTTGGTGTAATGTTTTGGTAGGTTTGCATATTTGCTTATGGGCAAACGGGATCAGGCAAAACTTATACCATGATGGGTAGACCAGAAACTTCTGTGCAGAAAGGGCTGATACCACGTTCACTGGAACAAATCTTCCAGACAAGTCAGTCCCTTCAAGCTCAGGGCTGGAAATACAAAATGCAGGTAAACTATCTTGAACTTCTGTCATTAATCTGCTTACTTTTGCTTGTGAAACTCTAACAATTCCTTATAAACATGTGTAGGCTTCAATGTTGGAGATTTACAATGAGACCATCCGTGATTTATTGTCAACAAATCGATCAAGTGGTCTGGACATGTCACGGACAGAAAATGGGGCTCCTGGAAAACAGTATACAATTAAGCATGATGTGAATGGAAATACACATGTTTCTGACCTTACTATAGTTGATGTTTGTAGCATAAATGAGATATCCTCCCTTCTACAGCAGGCTGCACACAGCAGGTAACACCTTAGGAACTTTTTACATTGTTCTGCAGGTTTTGTTTTTCTGCACATCCACTGGAGTTGTGTTAAAGTCGAATTATAGTATCTGCTCTAGGAATGCTTTTTTGTATGTTGTAGAAATGTGAAATGAGAAATGCCAATGCTTTTTAAAGTATTGTAAGGGTTAAACAGTCAAGTTTCATGAGGCATAGCAAAAGGCTTAGATAATTTTACCAAGTTTCATGAGGCCTATGACAAGGCTTAGTCAATTTCAGTCTTCAAGATCTAACACTATCATTGTACTTCTGTGGATTGTGCATCACTCATGTATTTTCTTTTAGTGATGATAGAACATGGTTTATGCTTTTCATTGAGATTTTCTCTAATCTTGTTAATTGGATGAATAACTTTAATGGAATGGTTGTTGCCTTTGGGTCTTTTAGGTCTGTGGGTAGGACGCAAATGAATGAGCAGTCCTCGAGAAGCCATTTTGTTTTTACATTGCGTATATCTGGTGTAAATGAGGTACTTTAACTAGTAATTCTGGATTCATATTTGTGTTCAAAGCACTCATGTATGTTTTTAACTGTTGACATGCTACTCTTTCTGCTTTGCTAGAGCACTGAGCAACAAGTACAGGGGGTATTAAACCTCATAGATCTTGCTGGAAGTGAGCGCCTATCCAAGAGTGGGTCAACTGGAGACCGTTTGAAGGAAACTCAGGTTTCAATCTGATGAATTCCACTGATAACCCACTTCTTTTGTTGTTTTAATGTTCACCTTTTTAATATGATTATATGCTAATTTTTTGCAATCAGGCTATAAACAAAAGTTTATCTTCGCTGGCTGATGTAATATTTGCATTGGCAAAGAAGGAGGACCATGTTCCTTTTAGGAACTCAAAACTGACATATCTTCTCCAGGTACAGTTGTTTCTTTGAACTTTTTAATTATTTGCTTGTAATCTTCATATTGCACTGTTGCTTTATAATAATGTTCTTTTTTATTCTATGCATAAACAGCCATGCCTAGGTGGAGATTCCAAAACCTTGATGTTTGTAAATATCTCCCCTGATCCTTCTTCGGTTGGTGAGTCACTTTGCTCACTACGGTTTGCTGCCAGAGTCAATTCCTGTGAAATCGGAATTCCCCGACGTCAGACAACAGTGAAGCCTATGGATAACCGATTGAGTTATGGCTGAAATTGTGTTCCTGGTATTCATGCATTTGTTGTCAGCCTTGCTGCATTTATAGTCTGCGCAGAGTAATTGTTATTTGTATGATTAATGGTTGTAATTTGTATAAGGGGGTGGATTGGTTGTATCAATTGTTTGTAGTGTTCTGTTTCTAGAAATTACTAATTTGTACTTTAGGTTTAAGTTTAGTGTCTTGATTGAATGATGCGACAGATGAAATTATCGACCTTGTGAGATGATCCTTCAAGATTATTTGAAATTGTTCATCATTTGACGAGTACGGGTATAAAGGAATTATTATTAGCATCATGGAGTGGATTTGAACAATCTTATTTAGGTTACAGATGTGATTTATTCATAATGATCATTCTGTTGTCATCACACATACTAAACTTTGTTTTCCTTATATTCATATCTCTATTTTAAAACTTCCAAATAAGGTTATTTAATTCTTTTCCATTCCATTTCTTTATGATTATTTTATTCCATTCTATTCCATTTCATTTTATTTCTTTATGAACTCCCAAGAGAAGGCTAAATGGATGAATTGTTCTTAAGCTCATTATAACATATGAAAAATAGTTAAGTGGGAATGTTTTTGAAACTGTCATTAGAGATGTCATGTTTATGAGATTGTCATGTGAATGGTATCTTGCTTAAGTAGTGCATTATTGCCATGTTCTCGTAAATCTGGATGCTATAACTTGTTATTGCTATGAATTAAGGGGGTGTGCGCAGAGGATTAGGTGTGTATTGTGTATGATTGAAATGTTGAACAGTGTACATTTTGGATGCTGCAGAGGGATAATGATGATCTGTATTGAAAACAATAAATCTAATGACAATTTGGCAAAAACCATAAAAACAAGAATTCTCACAGGCTTGAAGTGGTACGTTGAAATCGGTGCATAATTAAGTGTTGTGATGTGGAAGACTTTTGTAAGTAATTTTGCAGCAACTTTGATATCTTGGTTTGCTCAACTACTGCACTAAAACATCTTGTCCAAAAAATGATGGGCCTAGGTTCTGTAATGAAGAATTGGATTGATTCTTTTGAATATATGCTGTTGTGGAACACTCATCCTCTTTGGGTATATTTTTTGTCTTGCAACTTAGATGCCCTGCTATGTTGTCGGTGCCGCCCATTGGTTTTTCTTTTTCAACACCAGGAGGGAGTAAAGTTTGGGCACATGAATTAATTATAACTAGCCGCAAACTCGCACAACCGCGTTGCGTGTGATAATTATTTTTATGTTGATTTTATTAAAAAAAAATTTACAATTTAAACTAATCTAATAATAAGTAATGTATTTTGTAATTGTATTTTTATTTATTATAGGAACAATCATAAATGTAATATAGAAACAATCCAAAACACCAAAAAAAGTCAACTAAAAAAAATTAATAAAACTTAATAATGATTAATTGAACCAATATTAGGATAAAATTTTGTATTTGATAATCTATTAAGGTTATTTTCTTTGTAGAAATTATAATTTCGGCCACCCAAAACTTATCAAATAAACAATTATTAGCAAAATCTAAGAATTAAATTTCTATACATGTATTGTTATAAAATAATAATAATTAAAATAAAATTGTAGAAGTTAAAATTTGCCACTAATTATTTTCGTTTGGCTAACCTTTACTTTTCTTTAAATGAATGGCATTATAGAGTACTTCTAATACAACTATTAAGAGTATTTTGTCTACCACAAAGGATTAAAAAATAAATAAAAAATTAGTAAAGTCTCATAGTTTATCATCTAAATTGAGCAGTATAAAAAATTATGCTATGTAATAGAATAAATACCAAATTATTTTTATAGAATAATATTATATTTTTATATGCTATATTTAATTCTTTAGAACGCAATAGGATAACATTTAACAATCAAAGAGAATAAAAAATAAAAATAAAAACAACAACAATTTAAAAAACAAAACTAAATCGCATTAACCCAAAATAGAGTTTTAAGGAATATAAAAAATTATCAACCTAAAGTAGAGATGCAAGAAAAATAAAAATAAAAAATCCACCAAAAAATTTAGAGAGAGAGAGAGAGAGAGAACCTTTTTTTTATTTTTTTTGTGAGGGAAAACTATGCATAGAATAGAAGAGATGTGACAAATTTATAGTAAGAGGGTGTGAATAAGAAGAGACAAATATAAAGGCAGATGAAGGGAAAGAGGAAGAATGATATTAATGTAGAGAGTAGTGGGGAGATGGAAAGGTAAGAGAGGGAGAAAGATTGAAAAAGTAGTGGAGAGATGAAATGGTAAGGGAGAGAGAAAGGTTGGAGAAGTGTAAATATTAAAAAAAATAAATATTAAAAACAATTATAAGAAAATTGAAAAAAAAAAAAAAAAAAACAAAACGTTGAATGTTGTTGTTGTTGTTGGTTTTTTTTTTTAGCTGAAAAGGCTCACACAAAACCTTAAAGCTAAACTGAAAACGTTTTGAGTTAAGCTTGATAGTGGAACTAAATAAATAAGAGGTGGTCTGGATTAATTATACAGATTTATTATAGGGTGATAGTGAAAGTAAATAAATAAGTAGTGGCTGGATTTATTATAGGGTGATAGTGGAAATAAATAAATAAGTAATGAGTTGCATTTATATGGCTAAAAATTGTAAAAACCATTTTAAAATTGTAAGACAAATTATATTTTAAAAAAAACTAATGTATCAGCTGATGTGGCGCAACGTGAGAGCAGCAGTATTAAACGCTACGCTTCAACTTTTAGTAATACGTAGATTAATGATTTGACAATGTGAAGTTCTAGATTGTAGATATAGTTTGCTCAAGTGGCTTCTAATTTAATACCAAGTTTTTTTTTTTTTTGATACGAATACCAAGTTTTTTAAATCTAGAAAAATCGAAATCAGAAATTTGAATGTCCCTAATAATTATCCATCCATTCTGTTCTTTTCGTAGCAGTTGTTTGGTCACTTGTCTTTGTCAATCGATTCATGCGTATCCTTTAAAAAAAAAAATCATGCATATCCCGAAAATATATCAAACCGTATACGGTTAGATTGATAATGGCATATATGCTTTTCTATACCGTCAATCAGAAAACCAGATTGAAGGGCCCCTAGGATTGACAAGAAAGACTGTGGACCATAGACCCAACATTTCACTGTAAAACAAAGATTCTTTAAAAAGTATTGACCCAGTAACTAAAAGACGCACCCAAACAAATAAGTAAGCTAAAATTTAAATTACAACCTTATATAAATTATTATTTTCGCTCATAAAATTTATTCTTATCATTTTAATCCTTGAAATTTAATAATTAAAAATTTTTTTTGGTTGTTTTGTTTAGTAATTGTCAAAATGTGAGGTGATGTTGTTTTATTATATTTAGGCTGCGTTTGGTTCCCGTAAAATATTTTTCGAAAAATAGCCTATTTTTTGGAAATGCTATTTTCAGGAAAGAAAAATATTTTCAAGTGTTTCGTTGCATTATAAAAATTGTTGTAAAAAATATTTTCATGTGTTTGGTTATATTCTGAAAATACTATTTTCCTACAATTTTTTCACATTTCTCAGCTATTTTCTCAGCATCCAAACAAATTTTATTACAAAAAATTTCAAAATTACAGCCAAATCCGGCAGCAAATTCCGGCAATCAAAAGCTACAACCACCAAAACATCACCACCATACTACCACAGCAACAACAAAAATAAAAATCACACAAAAATCAAAATCACACAAAGATTTTGGGTTGAAGTGGGTCGAAGGCAATGGGTTCGTGGCGTTCGTGGGTCGAAGGCGATGGTTACCGGCGGTTGCTCGTGCGGTTGCTTCGGGCTTGGAGCGGCATTTTGAGCTCGCGGCTCGTGCTCTCTCTCCCTCTTTCTCTCTTTCTCTTCATGCTCTCTCTCTCTATTTTCTGGAAAATGATATTTGAAGAGAAAATAAAAAGGGAAGTGATTTTCACTCTTGACTCATGGTCAACTGAAAAGAATTTCTGAAAAATTTATTTTCCATGCGCAACCAAATACCCGCATTTACAGAAAAGCATTTTCGGAAGTGGTTTTCACCTAAAACAAACACAGCCTTAATGACAAATTATATAGATGATAGAGCCATAGAGGATAGTGGCTTGGTCTCTTCTGGTCTTCTGTGTCCACACTAACACATGAGTTGAATCAATTGAGGTATGTCCTCTCTTCTCAGATTTGAGTTGATTTCTCTCTCTTTAATGTCTTTCTCTACTTTGATATGAGTTTATTTCTCTCTATGAATGTCTTTCTCTACTTTGATATGAGTTTATTTCTCTCTATGATGTCTATCCACTCTGTCTCTATTTTTCCACTGTGATAGACTGATAGTGCAATGTGTTTTGTGTGTGAGAGTTTACTGGGTACTTTTTAAGAAGTCATCCTTTGTAATAATGATTAAGTCTTGACTCTTGAATTTGAAAAAAGAGATGGTCAGATAAGGACACATGAGATAAAAAATAAAAATAAAAAGAATAGAAAAACTGGAAACTGGCGATCAAAAAGTGAAGCCCATGGGAACTATGAATCAAATGTGTGCTGTGGTTGGTAATAAATGTTATTAATTGATAACGCTTGTTTGTTGGTTTATTTTATGAATTATTAACTATTTTTAGAAAATAATTTATTAACATTAATGTTGTTGTAGCTTGTGGGGTATGTTTGTTTGGTTTATTTTTATTTTTTAGGACTAAAATTTGAAACTATAGAGCTATATAATATGGAAATAATGAAACTTTTATTTGAATGGTTGATGATGGGAAAATTATCTATAATATTTGATTTTTTTAAGGAGAAAAAATTACACATAATTTGAAGCTGATAATGCAGTATTGCCTCTAGTGTTGATGTCCCAATTCATGAAAATTTTCAAACAAAATTCCAAAAAATTACCACTGATTAAATCAGTATCAATCCAAATTGTGAAATATGAGATTATAATGTTAATAAATAGGATGAAATTCAACAAAGCTTGAGTAGATGTTAGTTTTTATTTTCATAAACTTTTTTGTGTTTATACTTTGGCCTTCCCTAACTTCGAATCCTGGTTTCGTCCCTATTGACAACATTTTCACAATAAATCCTAAGTGGTAGGTTGTTATTGGTGAGGCAAAAAAGTAATTTTAGTGATAGATTTAAATTATAACTAACAATAACTAATCACCTATAATTTGTTGTGAAAATATTGTGGACATAACACTTCTCAACTATTTATTTTGATTAAAAGATAACCACTTATCTATATCCCTTAAAACTAGGTACTTCCACCTCTCCTTATTCCTTCGGCAAGTCAATTGCCAAAATCAAACATAAATAAATATCTCTCTTCCTTCTGTTTAATCTAAAAAAAGACCCCTCTCTGGTTCTCTCCCAGGGAAAGGATTAGTCCTTTCCTACAAGGTAATTCTCTTAGTGCCATTATTATTATTATTATTATTATTGCTCATATGATTTTGATTTATTTGTTATGGAAATTGTAAGGAAAAGATTTGAAATAATAAACATTGTATTATAACTATATTTAGCGTTATTGTAGCAGTTGCAGTTGTTGTCTATCAAGGGATGACATTGTTCCACCAACCACCAAACCACCACCCCCCCCCCCCCCCCCCCCCCCCCCAAATTTCCCTTTCAACTCTCCTTAAAGGTTATTAGCGGTTGTTAATGAGTGAGTTACGTGTGTGAATAGTTTTTTTGGCATTGTTTTAGTAATTTTGTCATTGTGAATTATAGAATTTTAGGTAAAAAAGTGTAATTATTTATTTATTTATTGCAATTAGTTTGTCCATGATGATAAGTTCTAGAATGGAAGGACATAGAAATAGGAGAGATAAAGTAAGATGAAATTCTTGTGAAAAGCAAGACCATTAGTTAATGCTTAGTGTGCGTTTGGGAAGTGTTTGCACTTCCCAGACGCGTTTGCATTTCTCTCTCTTTTTTTTTTTTTTTTTTTTTTTACTTTTCGGCTTTTCCAGACAAAAAATTTGACTTTTCTCGTGAACAATGCACGCTGTGCATTGTTTACGGACCCACAAATTTCACTTTTTCATTAAAAATAGGTCACACGGTACTATTCATACATTTAACAATTATTTTACTACAGTGTTTTTCAGTTTTCAGTTTTTAGCTGTATCTCAACGGACCCTTAATATTAGCAGAAAAACGTGTAAGCCCTAAGTTGTGATGAATGAAAAATAATGACACTAAACCCTAAAAAGAAAGAGATTAGTTTTTTATAATACCACTTTATATAATAGTAATATAGGAAAATTATATTTTCTCCACCTGTGGTTTGCCTGACAAATACTTTTCCTACCTGTGGTTTGTCTCCTGTTACCTACCTCTATTAAAAACACGAGTAAATTTTTATTTTTGCTATCGTTTTATGCATCTCTCCTTTCAAAACATAAAAAACTATAAAATTAAGAGAATAGAAGATTTAAAAGCTAGGTTTTGTAAAAATAAAGTGGGAACAGGGGCGGAGGCATGTATAAGGGTAGGGGGGCCATGGCCCCCCCATAATTTTAAAATTTTTAAAAATATATATACAATTATTTTTATGTTTTTAAAATTTAGCCTACAAAAATAAGAGTTGGCTCCCCCAAATATTTGAATTAGTCCAACAATGCTCTTAAAAAAAATAATTGGTCTAATAGTTATAGAGATATAACTTTATTTTTCGCAATTCTATTTTTTATTGTAAAATGTGCTTTTATATTTGTTAAATATTTGATAAAATTTGGTATCAAACATATTTGAATCTATATTTTTCAACCCGTTATGTGACGATTAACAAGTCATTGACTCATTAAAAAAATTTTGTCACTAAAATTACACATGAAATGTGTCTTTAGTTGCCATATAATGTGTTAGAGCAAGGTAGCTTTAAATATGTTTGGAGCCTAACTTATTTCTCCAAGTTTTGGATCATTTATGTTTT
Organism: Quercus ilex subsp. ballota; assembly: GCA_032727855.1. NCBI lineage: Eukaryota > Viridiplantae > Streptophyta > Magnoliopsida > Fagales > Fagaceae > Quercus > Quercus ilex. Next base: position 83,101,412 of record CM064912.1, on the reverse strand, counting down.
TGAAAATTTCATTAGTTCAATTGAAAGATTTTTTACTTACTTTAGCATAAAATTTGATAATTTGTATTTAAAATGAAACTTTTTAAGATTTTGACTATGAAAATGGAAAAAATGAATTTTATTTTATGAAAGATCGCCATCAAAAATAATTTTGATTGAAAATACTAAGATATTTTTTGTTGTTGTTGGGTGTGTGTATATATATATAACTTATCAAATAAAAAACTGTGTGTATATATATGTGTGTATATATAATAAAAAAGCGCGCGTGTACATATGTGTGTGTGGGTGTGGAAGTTGTCTTGATAAATATATTAGCGTCACAACTTGGCCTCCCCAAACAAAAATTCCTGGCTCCGCCCCTGAGTGGGAAATTGTTTGCAGCTGGTTCAGGCAGTGGGATTGTGAATGTTTACAACATAGAGGAGTTCTTAGGGGGCAAGAGAAAGCCTATCAAGACCATAGAAAATCTAACCACCAAAGTGGATTTTTTGAAATTTAATAATGATGCCGTATCGATCACCAGCACATGAAACGCATGATCACTTCTTTGGCTCTTATTGAAGCCAACCAAACTGATTTGAGTTACACTTGAGTCCACCGTGAAGGTCATAGATTGATTATGGGCTATGCTATTTTGCGATAGAAAATTCTGAATTGTCCTTGCTCGAGTCCACACAGTGAAGTTTCCTTAATACAATTAAGTCATAGATAGAAACCCTTTGCGGAGGTCACAGTGATTAGGATTCTGGAGAGGGTACCTTCGGGAACTGAGTAGTGTTTGGAGGTTGATGTATTTTATAACAGACCATTGCTAGAGATGAGGCTGAGTTTGATTTGGCTCTTCATTGAGAAGCACTCACCAGAGATTTTGAGAAATTCCAGTCCCACCTCAAATCCAGTCTTCACTGGCAAGTTGCCTGCAATTGAAATGGCAAAATTTAGTATTAAGTGACAGTTAAGGGATCAAATAACATTTTCATGCTTTCAGATAGACTAGTCTTGGTGACACTAGTAGTACACAAAATTTTCGCGTGTGAGCTTCATTTGGGCAAAAATTAGGTTTTAATTTTTACAAAACCTAGTTTTTAAATCTTCTTTTTTCTTGATTTTTTAGTTTTTTATATTTTGAAAGGAGAGGCACATAAAAAGGTAACAAAAATACAAATTTAATATTTTTTTTAACAGAAATAAGTAAAGTGTCAATTTTTAAACTATTGGTAATTAAAAAGTAATTTTTCTAATATATATATATATATATGTGGTGTAGTGCAGTCTGTGTGGTAATTGGCTGCGAATTTTAACATCAGTCACGTGAAATGTGTGTGGTGTGATTATTTTATTTTACAAGTGGTTTAAGTTGATTTAGTTGCAGTAGAGGTTCCGGATGAAAATATACTATAAAACAATTTAAAAGGATTTTTTTTTTTTGAGAAGAAAAAGAAAGAAGTTAAAAAAAACAATTTTGTGAGCCACGCAGATTAATAATTGGACCAAAAATGTGAAGAGAGAGAAAAGGAAACATGGGAAAGACAAAACTGATCCTCTCTGCTTGCAGCTGTCGAACATATCCATCCAAGGGTAAAGTGGGTCCAACTCAAAACATTTCATATTTTAGGGACTCAGTTTTATACTTTCGTTTTAAAATAGCTTCTAGAGTAGGTGAAGAAGAAGAAGTCGAAAGAAAAAAAGGAGGAGGAGATGGAAGGCCTAGAGCAGCGGAACAAGACCAGAGTTGTGAAGGTTGATTCTTTGGAGTCATGGGACTTCTATGTTACCCAAGCCACCAATCAAGGCACCCCTGTAAGTTTCCTCATCAACTTCACAAATTTTCAAACTACTATTAACCTACACAAACTCTTTCTCTTCCTTTCTGGGTCTTGAAAATAAATATAAACCTTCACTTTCTTCATGAGCATCTTTTTTTTTTTTTTTAAATTATATATATATATATATATATATATATATATATATAAAGTTCTTGATGATGTTAATGGAATTGTGGCTATTTAAGTTATTGTCTTGGTGGGATGGGTATTATAGATTGTCATACACTTCACTGCTGCATGGTGCATACCTTCAGTGGCAATGAACCCGTTTTTTGAAGAGTTGGCTTCAAGCTTCCCTGATGTTCTGTTCCTCACAGTTGATGTCGATGAGGTTAAGGTAATTCATCTAATTTTTGTTAAAAAAAAATGATTATTGATTTATTTGTTGCTTCTCTGTTTGTCATATCAGCTTTGAAACAATAGTTTATCTAAAAACATATAGCATATTACTCCACGTATTGAGTGCAGAATGATATGTTATACAGGGCATAGCCAAGAATTTTTGTTTAGGAGCCAAGTTGTGACGTTGATATATTTATCAAGACAAGTGTCACATCCACATACACATATGTATACGCGCGCTTTTTTGTTATATATACACACACTTTTTTATTTGATAAGTTATATATATATATACACACACCAAAAAAAAAAAAAAAGATCTTAGGAGTTTCAATCAAAATTATTTTTGATGGCAGTCTTTTATAAATAAAATTCATTTTTTCCATATTCATAGTCAAAATCTTAAAAAGTTTTATTTTAAATACAAATTATCAAATTTTATGCTAAAGTAAATAAAAAATCTTTCAACTGAACTAATGAAATTTTCAAAAATATGAATGATCTAAAACTTGGAGAAATAAGTTAGACTCCAAACATATTTAAAGCTACCTTGTTTTAACATATTATATGGCAACTAAAGACACATTTCATGTGTAATTTTAGTGACAATTTTTTTAATGAGTCAATAACTTGTTAATCGTCACATAACGGGTCGAAAAATATAGATTCAAACATGTTTGATATCAAATTTTATCAAATATTTAACAGGTATAAAAGCAAATTTTATAATAAAAAATAGAATTGCAAAAAATAAAGTTATATCTCTATAACTATTAGACCAATTATTTTTTTTAAGAGCATTATTGGACTAATTCAAATATTTGGGGAGACCAACTCTTATTTTTGTAGACTAAATTTTGAAAACATAAAAATAATTGTATATATATTTTAAAAAATTTTAAAATTGGAGGGGGGGGGGCCATGGCCCCACCACCCTTGTACATGCCTCCGCCCTTAATGTTATATATGGTGTGTATTAACATTGATATGTTATGTACAATTTGGAAGTTGACTTTTCAAAGATTTGTGGCTCAACCATTAAAAAATTGCTATATTCCTCTTCACATAGGTATGATTTGGCATATCTTTTTGGATAAACGGCAGCTACATTTCTATTTGTAATGGCGTGGATAAGTATCATCTTTTAATAATAAAGAATGATTTCTTGTGATACAAGGAACGTGCTTTGTGAACGCGTGTGACCACAGCCATAAATATGAAGTGCCTTTGTAAATTTTATATAAGAAAACTCACCAAATGTGAAATGGGAAATTATTTTATTTTTAAAACTCATCCTTTGCGATAATATAGATTAATTTGGGAATTAAATGTGTACAGGTTTTTTAGTATGATAATATTATTTGTTTGCATGCATTGTGCATGAAATATTTAATGTTTTGTTGGTTAGTTTCGTACCTTTGGTTGCCCGAGATATAAAAATGTGCAGCTAAGCCTGATCAGTGGTGGCATTAATTAATCTTGGGCACAAGGAGTCAATAACTGGGGAAATGATGAGTGATCCACCCTAAAAATATCCAATCATTATTGTCTGAATTGTAAATGATGATAAAGTTTTCATTTTTGAGGCAAACACATGAAAGGTCTCTGCAGAAAACATTGGCTGTGGAAGCTCCAATTGAGTTTAGGCTAGTTGGCATCTTTGATCTGCTTTTGTCAATTTAGTTGCTTCATCTAAGTGACTTCTCCTGTCAGCATCAAACCTTTGGATTCTTGCCTTTTGGGATAGTGATGTTGCAAAGTTTCACTGGTGCAAAATTTTTTCCCCTATATTTCTTGGTGCTGTGGGATCTTTTGTTGTTTAACATTATTCTGCTTTCTACATAAATGTTCTGGAGTGCATAGCTCGAATCGTTCATTTTTCAGTTGTTCAGATGTGTGTTTGCTAAATTATTAGCCTAATGTTGATATACATATATAAGAATCAGTCCTCAGAGATATTTTATGTGCATATTTAGAGTGATTTTCTGCTACCAACTACTTAGATATGTGCTCAAGATCAAAGGATAGGCATTTGAACAATAAAAAAAAAATCAATCACTAGCACATGGAAAACAAATAAGGAGAAACCATAGTACAATTACTTTTTGATGCCTTTATTTTGAGCTGATGTGGTCTTATTAAAGGTGGAACAACTTGCAGCCCTGCTACTCCCAGATTAGGCTTTTAAAGCACATACTTTGGACGCTTTGCCCGTGCACTAGACCAACAACTAAGTTGAAAGTTTTGTCAATTCCAGAAAGTCAAGATAATCATGTCATTTTAACCACCATAGCCAAGCTTTAATCTGGGGGTATATGGGCATGTGTAGATAAAATATCTTCTTACTTTCAGTGGCTAGTAATACAAAATCCAGATTGGCTTGGCAATCACAATCATTTAATGGATACACTTAAACCTCATATCTAAGATTCCCCAAATTGATGTTTGGAAGTATTTTTTGTTGATAATGTTTTGAAATAATATATTTTTTCATTTTCATTGGTTAGGAGGCAGCAACCAAATTGGAGATAAAGGCCATGCCCACATTTGTGCTGATGAAGAATGGTGCTCCAGTTGACAAGCTTGTTGGTGCCAATCCAGAAGAGATAAGGAAAAGGATAGATGGTTTTGTTCAGTCCATTCGTGTGTATGTTGCCTAGTTAATGTATGTATATGTATTTGGTATTGTATATATTTTGAACATGTAAAATATGTGATTGTGGGTGGTCCAGCATCAAGACAAATGATAAGTTAGTGTGCCTTTTGTGGGTGTGTGATTTCAATCTCATAAGTGTAAAAGTGCTTCCTTCCTTTTGCATCAAGTTGGCCATGTTTTTTATTTCTGGATTTTGGTTTGGTGCCCTGAGTTAAAGGTCATGCCTCGAAGCAGGAAATACAGGTGAATACAAGAAAAGTTAGCTGTTTACATGTTTATTGCTCCTAATAGTCCAGACAAAAAACCCCTGCCTATCTGTGCAGATTGATATCATGTTGGGATTTTGGATTGGCTGCAAATACAGTATTCTGGACAGGTTTAAACCAAGTGCCATGAAACAAAATTGCTTGTTAATTTTCTCCCCACAATCATATTCTCTATAAATGAGTTTAGAAAGGTTTAATGAGGTTCTGTTCATTGTTGGAGGGAATATGATCATCTCCATTTGAAATGGATGGATTTCATGATTCAAATTAAGTACTACAATTGTAAAGATTTATTTAAATGATAGTATAATAATAGTGGTACTGTAACTAATTAACTATCTATTCTATCCGTTAGCTAATGGACCGCAACTAAAATAATATTAATCAATAAAAGTTGGATGGTGAAGTCCAAAAAAAAAAAAAAATCCGTTATTTATTTATATTTTATGATTTTCAAAGTTTGTTTTTTAATTGTTTTTTTATATGATTTTCAAAGTAGTATCCAAGTTTCAATTCCAAAATTGAAACTTGGGTAATTTGTGAAGCTCAAGCCCAAGTATTCAGTGAATAACCTCAAAATCCATCCAAAGTTTCTGAGCCTTAAAGAAGTCCAAACACAATAGGATACAACAAGCCCAACCCAACGCACAAACACACCCACCAAAAATAAAAACACATACAAGTGGGCCCAAATGGCCCATTACCATCAATTTTAGAAATATTTGGCCAAAAAACACTGTTTCGGAAATAATTGGGGATATACCACCTTTTTAAGTACTCGAGTTTGGTGTACTCGAGTACTACATTTTATAGCTCCACCGTGGCATGGCTGACATGGCAACTGGATTTAAAAATTCCAAACAGTACTCGAGCTCATGAAGCTCGAGTACTGTTCAATGGGATACCCGAGTCCACTAAACTCGGGTATCAATATACTAATATCTAAAAACTCATTTTTATTTCTCACTCGCTTCTCATTCTCAGTGACCAGAACACCAGAACACCCTCTCCCTCTCCTTCACACATTCACATAAAGCCCAAACCCTCACACCGGCGGCGGCAGAAAACTCATGGCAGTAGAAGACTCTCGTCGGCGACCGAACTCAGCTATCTTGCTGTGAACACTCACACTCTCACTCTCCGTCACACCCAAATATAAAAACCCCAAACCCTCACTCCATCGGCGGCGGAAGACTCTCGTCGGCTACCTCTTACTCAGCTCTCTCACTGTCTCGCACTAAGGTCAGTTTTTTAGTTTTAGGGTTACGTATTTCATTTGAAATTTTAATGGATTGAAAATTAGAAATATTTAGGAAAAAAAAACACAGATTAGGACCCCAATAAATTTGAGCTAATGCATAGAATAGAATGAGCTAATGCATATGACCAACTCTGAGTACTTTGTTGAGACCCCAATAAATTTGAGACTAGGACTTAGTTATTGGTATTGTAGTATTTCACCCTCCATTTTGTGCTTATGGTGAAGAAATGCTATTTAGTCTAAATTTTCTTAATGATGAATTATTATTACTCATGTAAAAAAAATCCATGATTTTCGAAATAGGGTCTCATATGTAGGGTTTGAGAGAAGTTAAAAAAAGAAAAAGAAAAAAAAAAGTGGTACATACCTCATAGTTATGATTGTTATAGCTAGTTATTTTCAAATGAGTCTTCACTAGATAAGTGTTTCTATGGGTATTTATATTTATTTGTCAACAACTATAATATTAAATAAATAAATAAAATAATAATTATGATAATAAAAACCTTAAGTGGACCACATTAAACATATCTCTCTAGTCCTACTTAGAACCATTAAAAAAGCAAATATTGAAGATTATAAATTGTAATGGATATGACTCAAAATTGTGGTTGTCATGTTTATATTATACCTCAAGGTTGGTGACAATGACTAGGTTGAAACAACAGAGTCTTCCTTTTTGAAGCTAGATACATAACAACCGCTAGTGAGTATTGACACATAAAAAGGTACTAGAAATCTTGAAATTGTGGTGGATGTGGACCTTTTTGAAAGATATCATGAGCATAAGGTTCTTTGGTACACATTAATACTTGAAATAATAAAGAAGATAATTTGAGTTCAGTGGATGTGTTTTTAGCTTGTATCCTAAGAATAAGCAGTTGTTGACAAAGCCAATTTCTTTCTTAGCCTTTAAAAAAAAAATTGAGAGTAATTTTGTTGGGCAACCCATGTGGTTGGTAATTGCTACTTTATATAGATCCTTATAAGTTTTACAGTAGAAGACCATAAAAAAATGGTAATACAAAAAGTTTTCATACCTAGATTGGGGGTTAATAGATAGGTCAGTGAGGGGAAAAAAAGAAGAAGAATAAAGAATAAAGGATAAAGGTAACCTATTTATGCTATAATTTTTTTATATGGCTCATATTAAAACTTGTCACTCATTTAATAACAGCACTGATTTCTGTGTTACTTTGTGTTCCTCTATGGTTTTGGCCAAATTTAATATGCAAGCTTGATTTTAAGCTGTACACTGTGCACACACCTACCAAATTCAATTTAATTAACTTTTGTGGGCCACTTAAGAGTTTAAATTCATGCCTGAGGCACACATGTAAAGTTTTGTCCCACTGCCATAGTACATTTGCTAGCAATTTAAATAATGATCAATCTTGGGACATGATACTCAATGAACAAGGTTTTCTTTCTTTCTTTCTTTGTTTTGATTGAATTATTGTATAGACAAAGTTGAATGAAAATTTCCATTATCTAGGTCATAACTAAGGCTGATACTGAATTGATAAATGTGAGAGCTGTGGTAAGTATTGGTGGGTGAGGGAAGATAGGTAGTTGTAATTGCAGTTTAGAGATTTTAGGTGTGAGGGCTCAATCCACATTCTTAACCATAAGTTTTTGAAGTATTTATATTTAATCAATAATCATGATTGATTGATTGTAGTCATATTTTTAATAACACCTAATGACTATTCTATAATTGTACTCTTTAAGATAAGTGGTTCATAGGGCTGTTAAGTTGCAAAAGAATCTAAGAGACTGATTTTATAATATTGATCCTCAGTCACAACTTTGGTTAGTTAGAATATTATTTTCAAACAAAGACTAGAAAGTTTTGCTTACTACCGACGACATAAAATATGCAACTTCAAAATTAGTGGGACTAGTCTTTGTATTTTCAAACAAAATATGCTTTCTATTTGACCTAATGGGCCATTAATGACCTTTAATTTATGCCAGATATGGACCCACATAGAGTGGGACCCTCTATACAGGATGTCTTGACAAGGCAGGATGTGCATCGTTCAAGTTTGCTTTGGGATGCTCCTTTGGCAGGCGAGGTATGCACTTGTCCAAAATCGTTGTCAATATATGTAGTAGAAAGATTTTTGGCATTTAAGTTTGAAGCGTAATTATTCTGTGCTTAGTGAATGCTATTATTAATACTGAGTTGCTCTGTTTGCAGGAAGTGCCAGGTGTACTGACTTGCCGTCACCGAGACAAAGGTTTGCTTGAAGGTCTGTTTGAAGGTGGGTTAGATCCACGTATCACCGCTCATATCACAGATGCAGGATTAGATGGACTACTTCGAGTCCCTAATATAGACATTGACCACAGCTTGATCACGGCTTTGGTGGAGAGATGGTGGCCGGAGACACACTCATTCCACTTGCCTCTCGGTGAGATGACCATCACGCTGCAAGACATAGAGGTTATAATGGGGGTTCCTGTAGATGGGTTGCCGGTGGTGGGATATACCCATATGGATGATTGGGGTGACCTATGTGCCAACTTGCTAGGGCATAGGCTACCGAGAGGTCTTCGTGGAGTTACAGTCTTTAAGAACACTGGAGTGATGGAAGGGCCAAGGATAAAAGCCAAATGGCTTGAGGATCGGTTTAGGCACAGAAGAGTGCTAAGTTCTATAAACATCACTTTCAAAATAACCGTACCGTTTTTTCCTACAACAAATGAGTGGAAGGTTTTACAAATGCACTTTCTGGTGGCAATCCAAGTCTTGACCTCCTTTCTACCTATGAAGACATGCATAGTTTTTTGAGTCATGGAAATTCTTGAGAAAGGTATTAAACATCAAATCAGGAATAATGAACTAAAAAATATAAATTATCACTTGATAAGATTTAAAATAAAATAAAAACCCATTAGTCTCTCTTCTATTGTTGGTTGTTGCTTACTTCAAGTTCTTTGAGAATATTTTTTGAAAACTTTTTTCCTGTATTAGCACAACTTCCAAAAAATACATATTTCTGTCTATTTTTATTGACCATAAAATACTATAAAGAAAAAAAATTCTCCTTCCATAGAAATGGGCAGGCCCTAGGGAAAAGGTGTATTAAGGACAATGATAGTGAAATCTATAATATAAAAGTTTTCATTTGGGAATTGTGTATTTTCGGTAACTTATTTGCATAGTGTTTATCAAAAGATATAGTTTTTGGTAACATTTATGTTTTTTTTATTATAATTTATTTATTTATATTTTTTATGTTAAATGCGTTACAAAGAGCTAAAAGCTAAATTATTTGGAAAAACAAAAAACAAAAAAACAAAACAAAACAAAACAAAAAGACAAAAAGCTAAAAGCTAAAATGTTTTCAATGATTCCCAAACGCACACATAATCTACTAGAAAAAAGTTATAATCTATTAACAATTGTTCTAAGCACAATGAAATGTGGAAAAAATTTTCAAGTACCTTATCATGTTCTAGTTTCTTAAGTATTTTCTCCCTTGCTCTTTTTTCTTCCTCCTTTTCTTTTTGTTTCAAGGCTAAATAACTGAAAAAACAAAGTGAATATATTAATATTTAAGTTAGAAGGAAATAAAATCTAATGTATTTAAAGACAAAAAGGGATAAATAGACATAAAATTTCCAAATAGAAAAAACAATTACTAAATTAAGACAGATTGTTGTTTTTCATTGCTTTCTAGAATTCGCTTTGCCTCAATGAGGTCCTTACTAGCTCGAATCCTCTCCTGGAACAATAGCACAACCAAGTCTTTATAAATAAATGCCAAGTATATGAAACGAGCTCTTAACAGAATCCCAAAGTACAAACAGAAGAGTTTGATTTGACAAAAACCAACAATGAAGCAGCAATAATATGTTCTAAAATATAAAAAAGCTATGGCAAGTTCACCGTTGAATAATGTCTTTCAGGGGTAAAAAGAACTTAGGAATCATGATATAAGATCTTTAAGAAATTCAACTATATTAGGCTTCTGTATATGTTCTTGAAATATTCTTGAATGGGTTTGGATATTTAAGAACTTAAGGTTAGATAATAAAAAAGATTGAGTCTTGATGAATCCTGAAAAGAATTTCATGTTTGATTGATGGTAAAACGATGAATTGAATGATAAACCTAGGCAACGTTTTAAGAAACCTACTATAATTATTTTCCCAAAAAAAAAAAATGTTACAATAATTTTATTAAAACTCACATCTCTGAATGAATTTATAGTATAAAGGCCTATAAATACTAAATTTTTGTAAATAAAAAGAAAAAGAATGCTAAACCAAGTTCGTATATGAACCATAATCATATCTCCTTCATTGAATTTGGAATATAATCTTCTAATAGTAGTTTGAGCATTGTATATCTCATTCCTAAGTGCAACAATTCTTCTTAAGTTATCATGAATTTCCTATGTGTGACTAGCAAATGTTTCAAGTTTGACACTTAATCTTGTAGTTGGAATAAAAAGAAAAGTAGTTCAAAGAATAAAATACGACTCATGGGCCTTTGGTACAGCCAACTCCCAAGAATCTAGAAATTATCAAATTACCCTGACTTTAATAAAGATTGATTAAAACTAAACAAAAAACAACATTACTTAGATAAACAATAAAATAAGACTCTTCAATTTAGGCTAGCTAAGCAAGATCCCAAGAGTCTAAAACACTCCATATTTTATCGCTTGAACATTAGAACCAACTTTTTGCCTCTTATAATTCTTCAAAAGGAGTTGCCATTCACGTTCCACTCATTAAATCATCTTAGCCATGATATTGAATTTATCATTATAATCATGGTAATTTTCTAGTATAGAAGAGTCTACTTAGGAGAAAATTGCAAGGATATATGTAGAAAAACTTGCATTAATCAATATTTGTACAATAAGTTGCATATTATTCCTAATGTCATACTTTATGAGCCAATAGACAATATATGCAAGCTTTTAAAAAAGGAAAAGGTCATACTCAATGCACAAAGCTCCCACTCTTGTGGGATCTAGGAGAGGTGATTGATTGGCAACCTTACCCCCATTTTTCTGGAGAGGCTAATTCCTGGACTCAAACCTGCAACCTACTTTTGGTGGAAGACACTTGCTATCACACCAAGGCAAGCTTTAAAGAGATTAATTATTTATCAATTGATACTAATAAATTGCCAGCTTCACTTTAAAATTTCTCATACTATACACATTTTTTCCTTGTGTTTTAAAGCACTATTTTAACTATCTACACTCATCCCTCCCCAAATCTCTCTTTGTCTTCAATTAGAGAAAAAGCAGTAAAAAAGTTAAAAGAGTAATCAAAATTCCTAACAAGATTTACAAAAGGCAAGGTAAAGCCGTAAAGGAGCTATCAAATAAGGAAAGAGTAAACCATAGAAATAACTGCATAATACCTTCTCCCTTTGCATTTCCAGTTTCTTCCTTCTTATGTGATTTATTCCTGAAACTCAACAACATAAGTAGTCATGGAAAGGAACCAGTTAGCCAGAAATAGTAAGATCAATCTGAAATTTTTTTCAAATATTCAACCAAATTAAAGAATTATATATAAAAGGTCAAAAGAGGAGAAAGAATTTAAGGGGGAGTTCTAGATAAACAGAAAAGGAAACCTTAGTTCCTGTGCCTTTATTTTCATTTGTTTTGTGATATGGAAAGGTTGAGGTGAGTCAAGATCAATATCCATTGCTACCTGGGAGAAGTTAAACAGTCAAGCAAACTAATCTAGTGACAGTATGTGCAACACCAAAGATTTTATAAGTTCATGTAAAAAATGTATCAACATATTCACCAAAGACAATTTTTTTCTCTCCACCTCCTTTCAATGAAATGGAGTTTACAAAAAGCAAAGATAAAGTCAAATTCCAAATCTCAAAAGCTACCCACAAAAACAAACTGATAAAAACAAGATCATATTAGAAAAGATACTTAGCTAAACAACAATTGACTATTCCGTATAAACTTCAGCTCTTACTACCCAATCAAAACTGTCCGCTAAAGAAGCATGTATATGAGAAAGAATTTCAATTGTATGAACACCCTCTTTCTTATAATAAGCAGACACTTGGTAGATATACCAAAATAAAAAAGCTGAAGATTACTGGCCAATATATGTTCTATTTGAAATGTTTCTCTTTATTTCAATATCAAGCCAAGAGTATTACAGTTTTGAATCCCCAAGCAATCTTTTAAAATTGACGGATAAGATCAAAGTTAGCAATTGCAAATTGGGATCAGGAATTTTTTTTTTTAACAATTATTTGTTAGTTCTATTCAAAATGAAATAGCCGACTGTCTTACAATAACCTTATGTCTATTTTTCTCACTCCTTTTCTTTTATTTCAAAGGAGTTCTTCCTTTTGTTGGGCATCTCGCCCCTTTGAATATTAGACTTATTAACCAAATAAAAATAAATAAATAAATAAAAAGGTATACAAGAAGCTAAAATGTGAATATCAAATGTTTTGGTTTTGTGAAACACAAACCCACTTCAAACTATAGTTTTAGTGTTATTTCTTAGCATGACTGAGGATATGGTACTATACTAGAGACTTCATTAGTTGATAAAGATTGAAGTTTAAAAATAAGGATATCATTGAATAAGAATACGAAAAATAAGTAAATAAAAATCCATGTGCAATGTAAGCAAAGAAGAGAACGAAGATGAGAAATCATATTCATACCAAAGGCATCTGATCAATGTCTGAGTCATTCTCATGATCAATCACCCATTCTATAGCTGCCTCTAAGCTAGAATTACCTGATTATTAACACAAACATTTAGTCATGTTCATTCCCATATCATAATTATTATTTTATTTATTTATTTAATATTATAGTTGTTGACAAATAAATATAAATACCCATAGAAACACTTATCTAGTGAAGACTTATTTGAAAATAACTAGCTATAACAATCATAACTATGAGGTATGTACCACTTTTTTTTTTTTTTTTTTTTTCTTTTTTTAACTTCTCTCAAACCCTACATATGAGACCCCATTTCGAAAATCATGGATTTTTTTTACATGAGTAATAATAATTCATCATTAAGAAAATTTAGACTAAATAGCATTTCTTCACCATAAGCACAAAATGGAGGGTGAAATACTACAATACCAATAACTAAGTCCTAGTCTCAAATTTATTGGGGTCTCAACAAAGTACTCATAGTTGGTCATATGCATTAGCTCATTCTATTCTATGCATTAGCTCAAATTTATTGGGGTCCTAATCTATGTTTTTTTTCCTAAATATTTCTAATTTTCAATCCATTAAAATTTCAAATGAAATACGTAACCCTAAAACTAAAAAACTGACCTTAGTGCGAGATAGTGAGAGAGCTGAGTGAGAGGTAGCCGACGAGAGTCTTTCGCCGCCGATGGAGTGAGGGTTTGGGGTTTTTATGTTTGGGTGTGACGGAGAGTGAGAGTGTGAGTGTTCACAGCAAGATAGTTGAGTTCGGTTGCCGATGAGAGTCTTCTGCCGCCGACGAGAGTCTTCTGCTACCACGGGTTTTCTGCCGCCGCCGGTGTGAGGGTTTGGGCTTTGTGTGAATGTGTGAAGGAGAGGGAGAGGGTGAGGGTGTTCTGGTGTTCTGGTCACTGAGAGTGAGAAGCGAGTGAGAAATAAAAATGAGTTTTTAGATATTAGTATATTGATACCCGAGTTTAGTGGACTCGGGTATCCCATTGAACAGTACTCAAGTTTCATGAGCTCGAGTACTATTTGGAATTTTTAAATCCAGTTGCCATGTCAGTCATGCCACGATGGAGCTATAAAATGTAGTACTCGAGTACACAAAACTCGAGTACTTAAAAAGGTGGTATATCCTCAATTATTTCCGAAACAGTGTATTTTGGCCAAATATTTCTAAAATTGATGGTAATGGGCCATTTTGGCCCATACAGGTGGAGTCAGGAGTGAGATACAGTAGAGCACGTTGTTGTGGTTGTACAACAGGACCCACCCCCCACCCCCCCCCCCCCCCCAAAAAAAAAAAAAAAAAAAAAAAAGGTGAAAAAAAAAATGTTGAGTGCATGCGTGTAAGACGCAAGGGAGCAGTGTGTGGTGGAGGGGGTGACCTATCAGAACTCTTCTCTCTCCCTATCTCTCTCTCTCTCTCTCTACAATTTCTCAAAAGATTCAAAAAACTCCTGTTATTGTGCTTCTCTACCATCATCATATATTCCAATATTTCCACCGCCACCTTTAACGCTACTCAATTAGACAATTACATAACCATTGACGAAAACTCCGAACCAACCTCCTTCACTCATTCCTTCCTTGTTATACTATCATCCTTATTATTCTCTGCTCATCATTTCTCTACGTACCACCACCACCACCACCACGACGGCTCGCCTGAATATCTTGGAATTTCCGGCAGTATGGAACCCAGAGAAATGGGGTATCAAGGAAATGAAAACCCCAGCAGTTGGATGTTTGATGAATATAATCTTATGGAGGACATTTCTGTCACTTCTCTCCTTGACCCTGCAGGAGTTTTTGCTTCTACTACTTGGCCTTCTCCTCCTCCTCATCTTTCTTTCTCCTACCCCACTTCTCTCAGGTGGTCCTTAATTCCTTTTTTACTCTTTTTATTTTTTATTTTTTTTATTTTATATTTACTTTTTTTTTTCTTGTCCCATTACTTATTTGCCAATAATATAATACACTGACTTTTTTTTTTCTTTTTTCTTTCTCTTATAATTTTATTTACAATTTTTTTTGTTAATAATTTAATATATGTGACTGATCCTGATTAATATGTTGAGATTCATAGCTCATTCAAAAAAATTTGACACTAGGTTTGGTCCTTGTTTTTATTATTATTTTAAGGTTTTTTTTTTAATATATATATATTTTTCTTTTGTGATTTTCTGGGTGTTTTTCAATTTGTCTTTATTTTTTATGGGTGATTGGTAATAATGCAGGCAAGGAGGGCTACTTTAATACCTTAGATGTTTTTGACTTTTATGAAAATTCAACCATTTGAAGCTTTCAATGTGTCAAGCAGCATGAGAATCATATGCATGGGCGTGTGCGGTCTACACATATTGATTTATGAATATATTAGTGATTATGGTAGTCATTTCTAGTGATGCTGTCATTTAGGACTTGGTATTCCATTGTAAAAATATAAAAATGATAGCTGCTTCCGGTCAGAATAAGATTTGTTTTGTTCATCAAAAAAAAGAAAAAAAGAAAAAAGAATAAGATTTGTTTTTAGCACTGTTTCATTATTGACTTGAAACCTAGTACTCCTCAATTTAAGAAGATTGTAATTATGTGATAGTCAGAGGATTTTAAAGAATCTTATGTTATTGGCAAAAGTTAGTCCCTAACCCCTTTGATTATAATGAGGTGACATGATCTTTGGGAGACACCAACTTTAGGGGTTTTGCATTTCTTGTGCAGTTTGTAATTAGAGAATCAAGATAATTTCCATTTCAAGTGGAATGGAGACAACTTGTTTCACTGTTATGAATTTATTTCATGAATCTAATAGCGTACTTGTAATCTATTCAAACTCCATTTTATTTCCTCCTTTACATGAAAACCTGGGCTGTATCTTGAGCAGGATTAACTCCACTTATCTACTTAATTTTTTAAAAACTTGTATAATGGACAAGCTCATATTTTCTCTTGTTGTTTTCTCAGTATGGAGCAGATTGATGACTCATTTCCAAATTCAGATGGTCCAAAGGAAATTAGCTCTCGAAAAAGGTAAACTTTAGTTGGCTAAAAGTACAGTATATCTTGTCTTCTATTACTGGCTAGTAGCAGTTTTTAGGGTGTTTGAGTTTCTTTTTGGTTATGTTATGTTTTGTTTTTATTTTGATTTTTCCCCCTTTCTCTTAGTTGCCTCTTTCATTGTGGTACAATTAGATCTGTTATCTTAAAGCTGATTTTTTCTTAAAAAAGAAATGTCACTAGATATTTGACATTTATCTAGTAGTGCCCCACCCCTCCTTTCCTTTTCTTACTTTGATTCATTGCTATTCTTTTCTTATTGTGAAAGTCTGATTTAATGGATTAAGTTCCTTAATAGTTCTTAGGATAACTTCGCTATAGAGTTCCTAAAATTTTTATCAATCAATTTTGAAATAAGTTGATTAAATTTTATCATGTTATCAACATTTAAACAAATATTGACTATCACCATTTTGGCAACTGTTGATGATAACATTTCCCATCAACTCATGATCAAAATGGTTGGAAAAGATTTTAAGAATTCCATGGCAGAGTTACCTTAAGAACTCAAAATATGCTATCCCAATTAGCTCATAGGATCTCCTTAAAATTTAGTTCGTAGTAATACACAACTTTCTTGAACTAGTCAAATTATAAATTAAATGTACTCCTTCACCCACATAGCCAAAAAATGATGATGATTCTGAAATTAGAAAAACTATTTATTGTATTTTAGTTTTTGATTATGAATGAATAAATGATAAAATGAGGGAAAATGTAAAAATGTCAGTGACATGACATTTTTTCATTGGTTAGGAGGTAATGTATAGCTTATATGAGGACTTTTACATTTTGCAGATGAGGTGATGGGAACTAATCTTTAGGAAAGTTTCATGTTTTGTACTCTTTAACTTTTTGTGGGGAGGGGGGAGATCATAAAATGTATTTTTCCATTTCTTATTTTATATTTTGTGTACAGGGTGAGGTCTGGATCATGCACTACATCTGGTTCCAAAGCATGCAGGGAGAAAATGAGGAGGGATAGATTGAATGACAGGCATCCTCTAATTCGTTAATTTTCTGATTCTCTCTCTCTCTCTCTCTCTCTCTCTCTCTCTCTCTCTCTCTCTCTCTCTCTTACACACTCTGTCTCTGTCTCTGATGTTGACTTTGGAATTATCTTAAGGTTCATGGAACTGGGTTCTATCCTGGACCCTGGAAGACCTCCTAAAATGGACAAGGCTGTTATATTGGGTGATGCTGTGAGAATGTTGACTCAATTAAGAGATGAAGCCCAGAAGTTGAAAGAGTCAAAAATGGATCTGCAGGAGAAGATTAATGAGTTAAAGGTGCACTTTTAATTATGTTATTTTTTTTTGAGAGAGTTTCAACCTATGATGTCCGTTCCTAATGATGCTTTTTATCATCAGACCAAGATATCAATCAATTTTGTTAATATGACACTAATTAGTAATCACATTCATGGGCACGTTAGTCCGTAAAAGTTTTGTAATAACATTGGTAGAACTAGAACCTTTTGTATTTTCCTTTTCTTTTTCATTTTAGAAGGCATCTGAAATCACATTTGTTTTTAGGAATTACTCCATATATACCTGAGAGCTGCAAGGATATCCAAAAAATAAAATAAAACTGACCACGTTCAAATTCAATTCTTGTTGGTTATGTTGAGTGGAGGTTTGTTTGTATAGGCAGAAAAGAATGAGCTTCGTGATGAGAAGCAAAGGCTAAAGGTAGAGAAAGAGAACCTTGAGAAGAATGTAAAAGCTTTGAGTACTCAACCAGGATATTTGCCTCATCCTCCTGCAATCCCAGCTCCATTTTCTGCCCCAGGCCAAGTTGTTGGCAGCAAGTTGGTGCCATTTATGGGGTACCCTGGAGTTTCCATGTGGCAGTTCATGCCACCGGCTTCTGTTGATACCTCACAAGACCATGTCCTCCGTCCCCCAGTTGCATAAGGCAGCAGGCTTCATTTTTTTGCTCTGCAATCCTTGTGCATGAGGAAGCCCTTGTTCCTAATGTTTCTTTAGTATTTATATTTTGATGAAGGTTGCATTTTTAAGACTGGATTAGGCGGATGATAAATGTGATTTGGGAAGTTGGAAATGCCATTGAATGTTTAGGGATAAATTGTAAGTTTATCAGCCAATTTTGGTATCTAATTACCAAATTTAACATGTCAAGCATGTGTTTTGCTAATTGTGCGATCAATGAGAATGTTAGTTTGATTGAGCTGTGGAATTTCACATTATGGTTTGTTTTCTGCATACGAAGGCACACAATAGCAGAATCAGTATGAAGAATAAACTAGTTCATTTCGACATTATGTAGAAATCAATCAAGCTAACTCTAATTTTTTGACTCCCAAAACTTGTGTATCTACTATAACAGAAGTCTAAGGAAGTTGTGAAACATTGGAAAACTTAGAAAGGATTAATACTATAAGAGACCAAAATACGCAGTTCCAGAATTGAAAGCCTGACACAAAATACATGATCATATATTTAGTAGTTCTCTTATTTCTCACTGCAATTTGTTTCATTAGTACTCGCCGCTATACATTTTTACATTTGAAAACACATTTCTACGCATATCGTACTACCCTCAACTGAGAACATATTATAGGAAACTATTTACAAAAGTTATTCTTAACAGGGCAATTTGAATCCCATGTATTTCCCAGACACATAGTCCCTCCAAACATCGAGTGCTCCAAAGCTAGTCTTTAGGACAGTACTCAAAGCCATCACAATGCTGACTGAGAATACAATGAGAGATTCCCTCCCATAGACTGAGGACTTATTATAGGAACCTATTTACAAAATTTATTCTTAACAGGGCAATTTGAACCCCATGTATTTCCCAGATACATAGTCCCTCCAAACATCGAGTGCTCCAAAACTAGTCATTAGGACGGTACTCAAAGCCATCACAATGCTGACTGAGAATACAATGAGAGATGCCCTCCCATATTCTTGAATTGCTCTCTGCACCACTCCCAATCCAAGAAGTGATGCAACAAAACAGACTATGGCCAAGATGAGGGCAATGTCTGTCTGTTCCATGCCCAACAATACATACTGAAATGACGACATTGTAGCTGAGAAGAACACCATGAAAGAACAAGTTGCTGCTGTTACCTGCATCAAGACATGAAAGAAAAAATAAGTTTTCCTGGCAGTTTAACATGAACATGATGAAGTGAAAATGATTGAAGATGGAATTAGATGTTACCTCTGGCGTTATCCCAACTTGAAGAAGAAGTGGGCTTATAAGCATTCCACCTCCAATTCCAAAGACGCCACCCAACATTCCCGCTAATGATGCCATTATAGGGAAAATAATCTTGTTTGATGGTCCATCTCTAATAAGATCTTCCTCCTAAAAAAAGAGTATAAGTTTAGGCTAATTGAAATATAAACGTTTTAATACAAGGAAGTCATGGACAACATTAGTTAATCTTCAATTTTTTTCAATGACCTTGTCGTTAGAAGTCTGATGTTGATTGCTTTCCTTCTTGCATAGGATCCATGCAGTGAAAATCAAAGCTAAGGGTATTTGCAACGATGAGATAAC
Source organism: Quercus ilex subsp. ballota (assembly GCA_032727855.1). Classification (NCBI taxonomy): domain Eukaryota; kingdom Viridiplantae; phylum Streptophyta; class Magnoliopsida; order Fagales; family Fagaceae; genus Quercus; species Quercus ilex. The sequence goes on along the minus strand of CM064912.1, from coordinate 83,081,772 downwards.
CCAGTAAAGCACTCCACAAGGCTCTATTTGTATCATACCCTGCACATATTTCAAAGGGTCACATGTTGAGAGTGTAAGGAAAAAAAATTTGAGAATCCTTACTTTATGTTTATCAACAAGTAAATCACATAAATAGAAAAAGGAAAAAAGGGAAAAAATAAGTAACAGTCACCAGATTCACGACCAGTGTATATATGAACTTATGCATATAAAATTAGGATGTAGTTTTTGAACCTTTGCACAAACCTTTTGTACTACTTTCACCCCCTTCTATTGCTTTTGATATTTAGAGCCAGAAAGTTCACAAATCAATTCAATAGTTTATTTAATCAATGATTTGTCGTCTTAATTGATACTCTAGTTGAAAAAAAAAAAAAAAAACAAAGAAGCCATTCTCACTTTTTGGGTGTGCATATCCTAAAGCTGATCCTCTTCTGACTAAAATATCAAATAATTTGTTTTCCTTTTCTATTCTATTGGTTTAGAGAAAGAGACATTTGCTATTGAGAGAGTTTAGATTGTGTTGAAATGAAATTTCAGGGTGGTGGCGTCTCTGTCAGTGGGTCCCGTGCACTGTTCATAGGACCTACAAGTTGTCTAATTCAGCAAAATTTTTATTAAAATTAGGTCCTATGATACTATTTACATATTTAAAAATTATTTTACAATAGTGTTTTCAGTTTTCAGTTTTCAGCAATTAGCGGTATCCAAACTGACCTTACATATACTTTATTTTGAAAAGTTCCTTATGGACCACATATATTAATATTTCACAGATAACACTTTGAACTAGATATAACTTGAATTAAGCTTTGTAGAGAAAAACCTGACTTAAAGATAGTTGCAACTTACAACAAAATAAAATATTGTAAGAGACCCAAAATGCAATTTCCCTTCTGAAGGATGGTTTTTGAAACCAAGGGAACACGAAGCCAGTGGGAATTCCCAAACTACATGGATGCAATTCTATTGATAGGATTGTACCTCTAGATTTACTTAAAAAAAAAAGCACAATAGCTACACATCACTTAGCAAAAGTAACATATATAATGGTCCACCACTTGATATTGCAAAATAATAATATAAAGTGAAGTCATCAGGTTGCAAGTAGTACTTTTATTCTACTTAATTAATGGATCATCAAGTTAAAAAAAGGTTTGAAATGGAGCATAGATTTCTAATCATCAAATTTAATATCAATATGCAAAGTAAATTAAACTAAAAAAATGGAATTCAGTGAAATTATATGTTAGCCTTACCTGTCCATACCGATTGCCACGAAGAAGATAAAGAACGAAGAAGGAAAACCAGACCAAAACTAAGATCCCAATTTTCATCCATGGAAGCCTCGACTTGCCATCTTCTTTCATACCCAGAAGAGGTTCTTTAGTACCATCAGAAGTCCCATCTTCAACCGACCCATTTTCCAAATTTTCACCACGATTTCTCCTTAGCTCTTCAGATTCCATTTTCCAATGCGACAAACCATTTTTACAAGTCTTTGAGGTAGTCCAAGCAAGAAAAGTAGCAAACAGCATGGTAATAAGCCATTCTGGAAAAACAAGGTTGCAAATAACTCCTATACTAACTCCTAACAACATACATGGCTCTGATAAAAGTGCTATATCAAAGTCAATCAAAGTTTTGCCACCAAACTTGGGTCTAGTGGTGCACAGGTTGCACATAACATTTGCAATTGACCCACCTGTGACCATAAAAGCTGAGAAACTCGAGGCTGTCTTGAGGTCTAGGCCTGCCACAATAGTTAAAATTGGTATGAAAAGTCCACCACCACCAATCCCGCCTGCACTAGATATAGAGGAAGCTATGAAGCAAAGAACACCAGCTATAACCATAGGAGATGCTAATTTTAGTTGGGTTTCTTGGAATTTTGTTTGCTGAGTATCCCTATATTCATAAATTTTGTTGAGGAAATGGTCAATTGTGAGGGTTTCTGAGATGGGTTGTGTTTGTTTTGCATGAGAATGACCGATGGTAATGAAAAGGATGAGAGGAAGAATGAAACATGTAAATTTATGGATCTTCATTTGTTTTGGAATTCCTCTTGTTCTTTCTTGTTGTGTCTCCAGATGAACTGTATCTGGAGTCTTATATAAGGTCAGGGAGGTAGTCTTGCATGGCATTTGTGAGAAAGCCGACAGAAATGATTACACCGACTAGACAAAGAACAAGGAAATGACTATGATGCTTATTTATAATAAAAAAGAAAAAGAAAAAAGAAAAAGAAAAGACTATGATGGTTCTAGTAACAATTCTCAATTATGCCTAATTTAATTAAGTTTAAAATTAGAAATTAGTCACCTTTTTAGGACCAATAGTTTTTTTAAGCCTCACTTTTTATAGACATGGTATAGGTACATTGTATTTGTAATTAATAAGCATTTTAAATAAAATAAATTATTTTATAAAGGTTTGCTCGTAAAATAATTGCTTTCCTTATATGTATATACATTCGTAGATTTTCTATTGAAAATTAGGAGGTGTTAATTAAATTATAAATAGTTGCTTGTTAAATATATAAAAAAATGTAACTTGCCATGGAGATATCTTTTATAAGTTCTAGTTTAGTGAGTAATGGACTTTGATCTTTTATTAAAGAAAGACCAGTATGGATTAGGATGAGAGTTAGGAATTGTTGGAACCAGTTGTACCTACTATTTTGTTGGTAATTACTAGTCACAATAATAAAATACAAGTTTAAGTAGGTTTTTTTTTTAATTGTTACTTATCTCTAGTTTATGGAAGAGAAATACAAGGGTAGTTATTGCAGGTGGCGGAAATTTGTGGTAAGACTAAGACGTGGGAGAACATAGTGGCTTTCTATAAGAGAAAGCAGTGGGATAGTGGGTATAGGTTTTGAAGAGATTTGTGGTGAAGGGACTCACTATTTTCTTGTGGTACAATAAAATTACAAAAAATGTTATGTTCATAATATTTTCATAACAAATTTTATATGGTAAATTGTTACTAATTAATGGTTATAATTTGAACTCACTACTACAATTTCTTTAAAATTAAAGGGCAGGATATAAATGATGTGATATTCCAAATTAATAATAACAAATCTCTTAACACAAAAGTTAATTTTTCAATAAGGATATTCGTTGTACAATTCTATTTTAAGGTTCGTTAGCTTACAGCCGTACAAGAGATTTTATTTTTGAAAAAAATAAAATTAATTTTTAATTTTTAAACAATATTATATGTATTTTCACACACTTTTTCACCCACACATATTTTTACACATGTTTTCAAATAACAAAACACATGTTTTTAAGTACATGTATCAAACACCCTCTATATTTTCTATCCGACAAGTTTAAATTAGAATATGCTGATGTTATGCTAAAACGGCAAAACCAATTTTTTTTTTTTTTTTTGAGAACCATTTAAAGTGTCATTTCTTCTTCTTCTTCTTCTTCTCTCTCTCTCTCTCTCTCTTTCCTTATTATAAGAAATTAAAGTGTCATTTTTGTGGTCATTAATTACTTATTATTTATTTATTTTTGGATAAGAACTTGATATATTTTTGAACACTATAAATTCCACCATTTTAATGATTACCCACTATAGGCTCCATATATTATTTTCCTTTTTTTTTTCCTCAGTTATTTTATTTTAATTTATTGAGTGACCAAATATATTTCATTGACATCTAACTATATATCTAATTATCTTTCTTAATTATGTGTAATGTAATACCATAATATATATAGAGTCATTAATGCTAGATTTTAAAGGATATCAAAGTATTAAACATAGACCACGATTACTAAAATTAAAGGACCAGATTTTACTTTTGTCTCTATTAGTGGAGAAATTATTAGGTCCACTAGGAGGACTGCTGACGTGGTCCTCTTTAACCACTCAACTAATAAAATATTGTTATTTATGCAAATATGACATCATCTGGTAATTTTTATTTTTATTCCTTGTGCTGATTAGTAAACTCACACATACATTTACATAGATGACATCATCTTATTAGTTAGAGAGGACCACATCAGCAGTCTTCTCGGTATAAATAATAATTTCTCTAGTTAGTGCCAAAACTAATTACTAAAATCAAACAAATTAATCATGCCTCTTCCAAACTCCATGATTTCATATTTGTAAATATAAAAATTAGTCATATATCAAACAAATTGATTTATTAAACAAGAAGAGTGACTGTTATAAATACAGAAAAAAAAACCTGAGGAACATAGGATTTAATAGTTAGAGAATTTTAAATTTGCAAGTAATGAAAATTTGGAGATAGAAGATAGAATTTCTATTTTTTTTTTTTTTTTTTGTAAATTTGCAAGGAATGTTTTACTTTATTTTAGAGTAACCTAAAAGGCATGTTTTATAATGTGCTTTTAAATTTTTTTTTTTTTCAAGATAGAATTTCTACTTTAGCCTAATCTAAGTGTATATGTGTGTGAAACTCCCTCGTGGAGACTTGAACTCCGGCCCTTACTTCCTACACCCCACAAACACTTATACTTGTGGAGTGACTATCGCATCAAGGGTGTGCGATGATTTTATAATGTGTTGAATATGTATAATGTAATACCATAATAAATATATTAGGCATGATTTAAAATGTGCTAAAAATGTTAGGTAAAGATTTTTTTGGGAAATGTTAACGAATGTTTAGGAATTATTTTTATAAATATTTTATAGGAAAATGATAAAGCAATTAATTTTTTTGATAACTTTTTATATTTCTCAAGAAAGTAGTGATAAAAATTTCCTAATATGGTTTATTAACAATTGCTCTAAGGGTACCTGTTAACATGACTCAAATTTATTAATGACAGGACCCTTTTGGGTAAGGGGTTGTTTGGTTTTTAAAAAACCATCATTCATCACTCATTATTCTATAACTTATCACTGAAAATACCACAACTTCCTAAGGTGGCATGTTTGACACTTGTTTTCAATTTTGATAACTCAAAAAATTTTACTTTTTGTGGGACCCATGGATTGACTTGGTGCAGCTTTTACTTTTTTTTTTTCCCCTTCAACCCCCAATACCCAAACTCATCGAACCCAGTGAAAAGGAATGGACAAAAAAAGAAGAAAAAAGAAACCATACCCAGAAACCCAATGTGAAAAGGAAAAAAAAGAAGAAGAAGAAGAAGAAGAAGAAGAAGAGAAGAATAGAGAAACCAAGCCTAGACCCAGCGTGAAAGAAAAAGAAAAAGAAAAAAAGAAACCAAACCTAAAAACCCAATGTGAGAAGAAGAAGAAGAAGAAGAAGAAGACCAGACCCAGCGTGAAAGGAAAAGAAGAAGAAGATCAGACCCAGCGTGAAAGAAAAAAAAAAAAGAAAAGAAGAAGAAGACCAGATCGGATTTGACTATCCTCTGACTGTGGTCCCTTAAATATGTGTTTATTTACCAAAATACCATCATAACTCTGTTTTCATAACTCAAAAACACCTAAAAGTTGTTTTCAGATTCCATAACTCATCACTTAAAAACCAAAGAATTGAGTGATAAAAACAAAATCTAAAAACAAATCCAAATAAACCAAACAGCCATGGGATCCACAAATTTTGAATTATGGGTGATAAAAATAGAGTGACGGGTGATGGAAAACACTAAATTCAAACAGTCCCTAATCTATCTTTCAATATACACCTAGTATTAGTGATAAGACCCTTTTGGGTAATCAATCTTTTAGTGCAGTGTGATTATTTTTTTTTTTTAGGTAAAAGGGGAAACAAACTCTTTCAATCATAATCAAATTAACTCAAATTTATTAATGACAGGACCCTTTTGGGTAATCTATCTTTCAATATACACCTAGTATTTAGTGATAGGACCCTTTTGGGTAATCTATCTTTTAGTGCAGTGTGATAATTATTTTTTTTAGGAAAAAGGAAAAAAAACTCTTTCAATCATAATCAAATTAACATTTCCTGTTATTTAATGATAACGTTTTCTTTTTTAAGTATACACACATATATCTTCCTCAAAAAAAAGAAAAGAAAAAAGTACACACACATATATAATTACATTTAGTACACTGCAACGCGCGCACAATCAATCGATCTTATCTCCAATTCTACAAACTTAGTGGCTTGAAGATAAATCCCAAAATTTTATTGGAACTTAAAATGATAACTTGGAATGCCACTATAACGACAAATCAGTCTGCAAGTCTTTTCACTACTCCATTACTTTTGTTCAGCAAGCATGTTGCATATAATTGGTGAAAGCCTGGAAAATTCATTGCACTTCACGTGAAAGCCTGGAAGATAAACTGAGAACTACTCTGCACTTCACATGTGAACCAAAGGAACATGAAAGGATACAAATATTTAAAACAAAGAACGGCAATTTTTTTAACAAATACTAATTTGGCTGTATTAATTACATAATTGAAATTGAAGATATAATTTGAAAATCAAAATTAAAAAAAGAAGCAAATTGATGCAATCATTCAATGAAGTCAGTTCACCTTTTGGCCTTTGGGCACTTGTTGCATTTCAATTGCAGCGGTTTAGAATATATAATAGTATTTCACTATTTGTTCCATGGTAGGTTTTGAATTTTGATAGCTAAAACATTAGGTAATGCTGGTTACTTGTTAGGCATGGGTCACGTTAGTTCTACGGTTCATCCATGCAATCAGATTTTGGATACCTCGACTTGAATTCGATGTGGATGTACACCGGACTGGTCTCACACTAGTAAGCTTATTGGTGGGCAGGTCTTATACAAAAGTAGTATAGCGAATAGACATGACCCCACCCTTGGTCGGACCAGTTACATGAAATTTTGTTGTCAACAACGAATACCTATATTGAAATTCGTTTGTATTTTTGTACGGGGCCTATTGAGTGTAAACACCACCCCTCTCCACTATAACAAGTTTTACTAGTGTGGATAAGAGCATGGCCTTCTTCGAATGCATTGGACATCTAATTAGGTGACTTATCTAATGTACCCTATTAGATGGACAATCTAATGTAGTGGCATGGACTAGCTCAACCAATCTCTTTGGCTTAGGAGTAACCAAGGACAAGTAGGAAGAAAGGATGAGGCTAAGGTGACCAATCTACCAAGCTAAACTATTATTTTAGGAAGGGATCCCGGAAATTGTGGCATTTGCTTTTAAAGCCTTGTCCCTTGAAATTATTCTTGAATTTGAATCCTTATTGCAATCGATCATATATCAAGAAGTTTGATTTCTACTCTAGGGTGTGTTTGGATACCGCTTATTTTACTGAAACTAAAAATTTATTGCTGAAGGTATTGTAGATAAAAATAAAAGTTAGTTGAAATAGTATACTAAAGCCCATAAATAGTATCAAAAAGTGCAACAGAGTCCATGAATAGTAGTAAAAATAAGCTTAATAATAAAATAATTTTAATTTTCCATCTCAATCTAAATGCACACTCAGAATCAACCATTCTACACCTTACATGGGTCACAATGGCATTAATCTAAGGTAATACTAAAAAAGACCATAGATGCCACTTTGTAGAAAAAGACGCTTAATCACCACTTTTGTTAACCCTAGCCACCGAACTCAATGGTCGAGCATACCCTATAGGCTTAAGCATAGAGTACAAGAGTAGAGCAAAAAAAGAAAGAAAAAGAAAAGCTTAAGAGTACAAGACAATGTAGCGTCTATAGTGTGCCATTCGAAGCTCTACAACCCTAATCCTATGGTAAGTAGCCACTATCTTGGCCATGGTTGGCCTAAGAGTATCAAAAAGCCTCAAACAAAGAGAAGAGTTCATCGTTACACTTATGATAAGGGTCTTATCCTAATCCTAAGAGTATGTAGCCGTGGGTTCAAATCGTTACCCTAGTTGTCATCCCTGGTTATGCCTTTGTTGATCGGGGGGTTCATTCACGAGAGGAGCTATGAAATCTCAGTGGTATTGTGAAACGACTGTGATTCACAATACAACTACTATGGGGTTCAATTTGTTGGGGCTGGGTTTCCATCTATGACGGGAGCAGCGACTTTCAAGATGGTCTCCATCGTTAAGATCTTGCAGCAAAGATTACCCATCAAGGACCATTTGATGAAGATGATGATTGTCAAAAAAAGTACTTCTTTGGGAGCATATATAGGACTTCCAATGGTGGCAAGTTCACGGACCATAAGAGAGGACCAAATTAAATTGAAAAATGACACCTCAACAGATCAATAGGTGGATTTTGCAGCCAGAATTTTGGCTTTACAAATTCTGCCTCAAAATTTTCGCAGAATTTTGAATGTCCTTATCCTGCTATGGTCAAACTCAGAATTTATGGCTAATGAAATTTAAACATGATGGATCTATCTCAAATTCCAGCTACAAATGCCACATCTAAACACAACGTTATAGTATTTTAAGTTCCAATTCCTTTTTCTTGGTGGACAAGAAGAACAACATTATTCTTTGACAAGGAATATAAAAATTTTATAATAAGAAATATATATTTTATAATTTTTACATCTAAAAAATTCGAAAGAAATCAAGTTATTTGTGGATAAATTCCCAACAGGCTGAGCCAATTAAGAGTGGACTTCAACTAGAAGTCGTTGTGAACAATTCACATCGTGATAAAATTTACTTGTCCTAACTTTTACTCCAGATTTATCAAAAGAAAGCATTTTTTTTGTCGGATAAAACGAATTATGAGACAGAATCAAGTGGAGAATTATCAAGGATATCGATGTGACTCTTTATTACATGATAGTGTTCTTGCTACAATTGCATCGTGTTTCATTATTGCTACTTTTAACTTTTTATATACCAAATAAATCATTTTGATCTTGAAAAGTTTGTATCGCCGCCTTTAACTTCCAAAAAGGACCAAAGCCTAAGTGCGCATATGACTAAATAACACAAGGTGACACCTCAAGAGCCATACCTATACCACGCGTATGTGAGTGGCAATCGTTGGTAGGCTCTCCTCTTAATTTGCCCACTAATTGAGAATGATCAATGATCTTCCTAATCTTCATAGTGAATAATATATAATATCCATCGTTACTTTTTTTTTCTTAATTATTAGTGCAAAATCCATTGTTTATTTGCGTAATGATAATAATGATATTGTTAGGGTTCATATGAGTTGGGTTATGTTAACTTAACGGGGGAATTGTTGGGTGCACGTGACACCCTTTGCATTCCAGCACAAATTTGTCAAAGCTCATTTATGAGCTTGTTCCAAAAGTCTTCATAGCTAGATTTTCCATTTATTGAGAAATGACCAAACCTTGGGAGGTCTGACTTCTCTTAATGAGGAGTGATCCAAAATCAGCATGCCATTCCTTGGGCAGTGACTTAGGCGTGTGAGACATGCTGAAACTGAAAAAGGAGAAAAGAAAGAAAACTGAGGCCATTTGGCCTTGAGTAGAGAGCTGAAGTAGAGTGTTATTTTTGGCTATTGTGTGTGAGTTCCAGAGAGAGCAAAACATAGGGCAAGAAAGAGCCATTCGGCCATTGTGAGAAAAACACAAGTGAGAGCTTTAGAAGGTGCAATTCGAAGAAATAGGGAGAAACACAGTGAGAGTGTGAGAGAGTGAAAAAGAAAAATGAGACATTTTTTCTTTGCTCAAGTTACACATAAGGAAGATAAATTGGTGGAATTCTCTTGGAGTTTTTGAGTGTTACAACCATGAAGAGTTGGAGTATTTAGAGGAAGATTTTGCTATTGGCTTTGTGGTGAGATTGTATTTACTCATTGAGATTTATTTATTGTATATCCAATTTATTGTAAACTCAAGTTTAGCATAAACTTGATAGTTGTAATTTCTATTTTATAGTGGATATTTTTCAGAGCTGCCCCGTGGATTTTCCCTCTATACCAGAGGATTTTCCACGTAAGATTTGGTGTTCTTGTGTGGTTGTGTTTATGTGGTGCTTGCTGAAATTTTTGTTTCCATAATTTTGTTATTGCTTGAAAGTTATATATTTTAATTCACACATAGACATAGAGGGGATTAGGGTTTTTTCCCAACAAGTGGTATAAGAGCTTTTGGTTGCTTGGGTTTGATTGTCTTGTGTTGGATTAAATGGAGAATATGACTATGAATACTATGGTTAAACTCTTGACATCGAATTATTCTATATGGAAGCCGATGATGGAGGATGTCCTTTATTGTAAGGATTTGCATGACCCTATTGAGGGTGATAGTGCCAAGCCTAGTGATATGTCTGATAGAGACTGGGAGAAATTAAATAGAAAAACTATCGGATGTATTAGACAATGCATCAATGTCAGTGTTTTTCACCATGTGTCTCAGGAAACAAATGCAGAGGCTCTTTGGGAAAAATTAAGGAGTCTTTATGAAAGAAAGACAACTCAAAATAAAGCTTTTATTGCTAGAAAGCTTGTGAATTTGAAGCTTAAGGAGGGTATATCCATTGCCAAGCACCTCAGTGAGTTCCAAGACTTGGTTAATTAGATGGTTAAATGAACCTAGTAATAGACGATGAGTTACAAGTTTTATTGCTTCTGAGTTCCTTACCTGACAGTTGGGAGACTTTGGTAGTGTCACTTAGTAATTCTGCTCCGAATGGTATGTTACAACTTACCATGGTTAAAGATAGTTTGCTAAATGAAGAAACTAGAAGAAAGGATATGGGCAAGGATATTGCACATGCTCTTGTCATAGAGAACAGGGGGAGAAGTAAGAGTAGAAGTTTCAAAAGGCAAGGTAAATCTAGAAGTCGGTCAGAATCAAAAGGAAAATTCAAGTGTTTTTACTGTGATAAAGAAGGTCACACATAAAAAGGAATTGCAAGGCTTGGAAGAACAAATAGAAAGAGGATAAAAATCAGAAAAGGATGGATGATGAGAACATTGCTGCTGATCTAGTGTTGGAAGATGAGGTCCAAGCCATAGGACAAGATGATTGTTGTACAGTTTCAGATCCTTATATTGAGTGGGTGATTGATTCAGCTGCTTCGTGCCATGTCACTCCAAGAAAGGAGTTATTCACTTTATACAAAGTGGGAAACTTTGGGAGAGTAAAGATGGGCAATGATAATTATGCTGACATTGTGGGAATTGGTGATATTTGTGTTAGGGCTAACATTGGATACACCTTGATTTTGAAGGATGTGAGAAATGTTTCGAATATTCGCTTGAATTTGATTTCCACTCATGTTCTTGATAAAGAAGGTTATGACAATTATTTTCGTGATGAAAAATGAAGGCTTAGCTTAGGATCATTGGTGTTTGTTAGAGGGAAAATTTGTTTTACACTTTACAAGACACAAGTAAAGTTGTGCAAGGATGTTGTTAGTGCAGCTCAGGAGGATTCTATGCCTAACTTGTGGCATAGGCGGTTGGCTCACATGAGTGAAAAAGGGTTGCAAATTTTGGCAAAGAAGTCCCTCATTCCCTTTGCCAAAGGTACGTCACTTAATCCTTGTGACTTTTGTTTATTTGGTAAACAACATAGAGTTTCATTTAATATACCCTCTACTAGAAAACCCAATGTATTGGATTTTGTTTATTCTGATGTATGTGGTCCCATTGATGTTGAGACTTTAGGTGGCAATAAATATTTTGTTACATTTATTGATGATGCTTCACAAAAGGTGTGAGTTTATGTTTTGAAAACAAAAGATCAGGTATTTGAGCACTTCAAGAAATTCCATGCCATGGTGGAAAGAGAGAAAGGGAAGCCTTTGAAGTGTCTTCGTAGTGATAATGGAGGTGAATACACATCTAATGAATTCAAGAGTTACTGCTCCAAGAAAGGCATTAGACATGAGAAGACAGTTCCTAGTACCCCATAGCAAAATGGTGTGACGGAAAGGATGAACCGTACTATTGTTGAGAAGCTCAGATGTATGTTGAGAATGGCTAATCTGCCTAAGTCATTCTGAGGTGAAGCTGTTGTGACTGCATGCTACCTAATTAATAAATCTCCATCAGTTCCTTTGGATTTTGATATTCCAGAAAGAGTATGGACAGGGAAAGATATTTCTTACTCTCACTTGAAGGTATTCGGGTGCAAGACATTTGTTCATGTGCGTAAGGAACAAAGATCAACGCTTGATAGCAAATCCACTTCTTGTATATTTGTTGGATATGGAGATGCAGAATTTGGCTACAAGCTATGAGATCCAAAAGAAAAGAAGATGATCAGAAGTCGAGATGTAGTTTTTCACGAGAATGAAAACTTGGTAGACTTTGAGAAAACTGAGAAGTCTAAAGCTATAGTTGGAAGTGATCTTACACCTACCTTTTCTTCCTCAGATAATGCCACAAATAGGGAAGAGGTACAAGATGAGAATTATGGTGATGAATCAACTAAATTTGATATTGATGAGCCAGTAGGTGTTGATGGTGATGATGTGACAGATACAGATGGTGTTGAGCAGGGGGAGCAGCCTCCTCCACTAGAGATGGTAGAACCTTAGGTGAGAAGGTCTACTAGAGAGTGTCGTCCATCGACTAGATACCCCACTTTTGAGTATACTATGATTACTGAAGGGGGGGGCCAGAAAGTTTTCAGGAAGTACAGTCTCATAAAGATAAGTAAAGTTGGTTGAAGGCTATGCACGAAGAAATGAATTCTTTGAACAAGAATAAGACTTATGACTTGGTGGAACTTCCTAAAGGCAAGAAGGTACTGAGAAACAAATGGGTGTTCAAGCTAAAGAAAGATGGTGACAAGTTAGTGAAGTATAAATCTTGATTAGTGGTCAGGGGTTTTAGTCAGAAACAAGGGATTGACTTTGATAAGATATTTTCTCTAGTAGTTAAGATGAGTTCCATTCGGGTAGTTCTAGGATTAGTAGCTTAGCTTAGTTCTTGAGCTTGAGCAACTTGATGTGAAGACAGCTTTCTTTCATGGTGATTTGAAAGAAGAAATCTACATGGATCAGCCAGAGGGATTCAAAGTGAAAGGGAAAGAACATATGGTTTACAAGTTAAAGAAGAGTTTGTATGGTTTAAAGCAAGCTCCAAGACAGTGGTACAAGAAGTTTGACTCATTCATGGTGGGTCATAGGTACACAAGGACAAATGCAGATCATTGTGTGTATGTTAGAAAATTTCCCAATGGTAAATTTGTTATTCTTCTGCTATATGTAAATTATATGTTGATAGTAGGACAAGATGCAGGTGTGATTGGAAATTTGAAGAAGGACTTGTTCAAGTCATTTGATATGAAAGACTTCGGTCTAGCAAGACAAATTTTGGGTATGCAGATTCTACGTGATAGGAAAGCTAAGAAGCTATGGTTATCACAAGAGAAATATATTGAGCGGGTTCTTGAAAGGTTCAATATGAAGCATGCCAAGCCAGTCAGTACACCTCTTGGTGCTCATTTCAAGCTAAGAAAGAAATCTTGTTCTTCATCCAAGAAAGAGAAAAAAGACATAGCATCAATTATTTATTCCTCAGCAGTTGGAAGTTTGATGTATGCTATGGTTTGCACACGACCAGATATTGCTCATGCAGTTGGTGTTGTCAGTAGGTTTATGGTTAATCCTGGTAAAGATCACTGGTAAGCAATGAAGTGGATCTTTAGATATTCGAGAGGTAGCTCTAAATTGTGCTTGACTTTTGGTGATTCTAAACCAGTTTTGGAGGTTTATGTAGATGCAGATTGGGTAGGTGACCTTGATGGTAGGAAATCTACATCGGGGTATTTATTTACTTTTGTAGGGGGAGCTATATCATGGCAGTCAAGATTGCAAAAGTGTGTTGTCTTATCTACAACTGAAGCTGAGTACATTGCAGCTAATGAAGCAGGTAAAGAGATGCTTTGGTTGAAACGGTTTCTCCAAGAATTGGGTTTGAAGCAAGATGGGTATGTAGTTAATTGTGATAGTCAGAGTGCTATAGACTTGAGCAAGAATTCTATGTACCATTCACGCTCGAAGCACATTGAGGTGAGATACAATTGGTTGAGACTAGTTATTGAACAACAGTCATTTGAATTAGAGAAGATTCACACAGATGAAAATCCAGCTGACATGTTAACCAAGGTTGTGTCAAGAGAGAAGCTAAAGCTTTGTGTTGAGTTGGCTGGCATGAATTTTGATTGAAGACTTGGGTTGAAGATCTCCTTCCTTAGTGTGCTGGAGGGGGAGATTGTTGGGTGCACATGCACTGAGGGTTTTGGATTTGCCATTTTGCAACCAAAGTTGATCCACACACAAACACAAATCACATTGTACCGACTGAAAGTGCCTATAATCGGTTAGGAGCGAAACAAAATAAATTAAGATCAAGAAGCATATAATCATATTAGAGAAACAATAACAAACCCAAACACAATAAAATGTGAAACTCAAAATTAAACCCAGAAATTAGAGTGATAGAGAGAGAAGGGACTTAACTTGGCCTTGGAGGGAAAAATAGGGAGGGCCCAAGTTAGGGTTTGTAGAGAAAAGAAATTAGAGTTTGGGGTTATAATTTTACGTTAACCATATTAAAATTCAATTAGTGGGAGTTGTAACCATTGACTACAAACTATTGATAGCCAAATTTTGTTCTTACAACAATGGAACAGAGGGAATTTGAACCCTGAAATATGGAAAATGTTTGGCTTTAAACATGTTTGGAGCCTTGGACTTGAATCACCAATAAAAAAATGATACATACTCTGTTACGCACAATGCATTACCCATGATAATTACAAGTGTCTTATTCTTATTAATAGTTGGAATCCAAGACTCCAAATATGTTTGGAACCAAAATGTCCTTGAGCTACTTGAGTTACAAAACTCTTGGTCTTCATTACTAAGTTATAAGCGCTAATATATATATTATAATTATCTAAATAAATATATATTGGTTGGTTTAGGTGGCGAACATGTGAAAGTGACCAAAAAGTGATAGTGACCAAAAAGCGGCCAAAACTCACCAAAATATACATATGTTTTTTTTTTTTTTTTTGCTAGAAAAAAAATACATATGTTGGATTTTCTTGTTTTGTTTTTGTTTTCTTAATTAGCCATAAATCATATATACATTTAAAAATGGGAAAAACTCAAAAAAATCTTATTTTTATCAATGAGCATGGTCTTTAATCAAACCTAAATCATGTTAAAGATGCTCTTTTTGAACAAATTGGGGAAAAAATATTATTATTCACCGAATAAAATTCTTTGTCTCACTTTTTATATTTTACTTTAGACTTTAAAAATCACAATTTTTTATATACTTGTTTTTTGATTTTTGTTTTTTTCTATTCTATAAAATAACCAATGTTTAAAATGGAAAAAAAAGTTAAGACAAGTAGAAAGTTATATGAGTGATAAAGCAAAAGTGAAATACAAACAAGTGGGACGAAGATTTCTATTCAGTATAGTTACCATACAAGTTATAAGATTACTAGGAATATGTCATCCTTGTGATAGTTTTCTTTAGTTCACAACAATACATGAAAACATAATTTGAGCTTCAGATAAAGAAAAGGATACGAAACGTACATATAACAGAAGGCTTTGTGCATGCTCTGGATGATAGAAGTCACTGTTCTTTTTTCCACTAACAATTTCTAGCATTAGAATTCTGAAACTATAAACGTCAGACTTTATTGAAAATAATCCCTCCATTGCATACTCTGGTGCCATGTATCCATTATTAGAAAAAATATATATTAGGTTACAATTTGATTTTAATCGCAGTTAAAGAGAATGAAGGCAGGGTTGTCTTAAATGTAATTTGCTATCACTAAGAGAATAAGTGACATCGACATAAAAATGACTTATGGAAAGTGGTTACTTCCTTGGCAATTAGTTGTTCTTATAGTTCTTTCTTTGAATCACCATTAAAATTGTAGAGTTTTCCAATTAATTTTACAGCTAAATTTAAATGTGTGCTTAAAACTTGATTTGAAAAAACAACAAGGTGAAGGAATCAACCAAAACTCTCCCCAAACACGTAAGCAGGGGACCAAAGTTTAGTTTGATAATTTCTTAACAAATTTTCTATAAAAATCAGCATAAGTGATTTGTAGAATCAAAATGCGTAAAGGGAACACTTACTGCATGGACACGTTTTGCAGCCCAAGCCCAAAATGTAAGGGATGTTGGCGTAGTGAGTCTAATACGATAAATTTGTAGAGAATGGGTCAAAGAACTCGGCTCTATTAGGATCACTACAATGTTATATTTGTCACCGATCATATAACCACGGTTGGATATTATATTCTAATGATAATGATCAAATAAAAATTTCCAAATTTGTATAAAAAATTTAATTTTTCTTCTAACCTTATAAACTGGATCGAATCCACCTTCTCCAAGCTTATTAACATCAGAGAAATTGTTTGTAGCTATGAGTATGGTACTTAAATTGAAGTAATTCATTTCTCCATTGTCTTCATCACAAGTTCACAACCCTTTGCGTGCATAGGACTATCTATTATGTGCATCGAAACTGAACTTGGAAAATAATTTTGTAACGGAGTTTCTTGGCTTGCTTCCCTTTCTGAGTAATAAACTAGAATTTAGAAAATTAATTAATAATCATCAGGAAACACAAAATTTAGAAGATTGGATAAGCTAAATCTACCTTCTTCTCGTTTCCTTCTACCAGAGGATGTATAAAACCAGAAACCCAAGAGAGTTGCAACTAGAAGTGTACGGTATATTATTGAAACTTGAATTTCTGCTACCACCCTTACATCAAATTTCTCAAATGCCAAAAAAATTTAGCATTTGGTTTAATAGAAGTGTACGGTAACATGTGCTATTATTTTTGTATTCCTTATTTTTCTTTTCTCTCACCTCTCACATGTCAGATTTCTCATTTTGTGGTTGAGATATTTCGCTTTTCTTCTTTTTTAACGTCAAGTGTTCTATTTTGTCACAGCGTTGTTGTTGTTGTTTTATTTATTTATTTATTTATATAATAAAAAGTTGATCTTATTTTAAGATATTATAATGGTGATGTGTTAAAAGTAAGAAATGTGACATAAAAGTGTATTGTTAAATGCTATGTTAAGATAAATAAAATAACGTTTTGGTGCGTTAAAATAGATTGTCTTTTAGAACAACTGCTAGTGCTCCTAATCCTCTCCAATTGTGGATGGAGTTCTATATATGCGGTAGTGAACAAGAGCTGTTCAATTAATGGAGTCAATCCTCATAAATATTTTCCTGATGAGTAGAACTTTTTTTTAATAAATAAAAAATGGGTAAGCGGGGGTGACCATTGTAATGGACTCCATGGTCGTGACCATTGAAACACTGATGAGTAAAACTTAGAAGCAACAAATTACAGGTATGTAGGTGAGCACTGCCATTTCATCTTTAAATCCAACTCTCAAGATTTAGGATGGTACAGGATCATGGTCTCGGGTTAGGCATATTTGGGAAGAAGGTGAGTGGCGTTCACGTGCACAGCACTCAAGTGGCATAGCTACGAATTACGATGCTAAATTGACTATTGTTGGTAATTCAAACAGGCTTGAAGGATTATTTTACAGGCCCAAGATCTCCTCTACGAGCCCATTACGGAATTGTTATGGACTCGAAGAAACGTTCTTTCACTTGTAAAAATGTAATGTAATTATCTATCTACACTATCGATAGGAGGATTCTCTTATTATTTTATTTTATATTTTTGATATGAAATGTGTAATTTTTATTTAATTGGAAAAAATAACAAAGCATCTTGAATCACAAATGATCTTATTTCGTCCTTCATTTTTGGTGTATCAAAATATTTTCATACAAATTCTGAAATAACATATTCTTTAGTTGAATTTTTTTCCTAAAAAATACAAAAAATGTTAAAACAGTAATATTATATTACATACAAAAGAGAAAAAAAAAGTTATTCTCACCACACATTTATATTCAAATGTTTGGTTTCTATCTGTATTTGGTATCTATTTGAATTCAAATATTTTAATTATTTTTATAAAACAAAATTACTACTTCCAAAAAAAAAAAAACTACCTCACGTAAAAAGTAAAAACTACTCATTCTTATCCCGAAATTTCTATGGATTTTTTTTTTTAATTCTTTAAAACATTTCAAAATTTTTGTTATCCAAATTCTATACAGTTATCACAAATCTTCATCCATCCACACTAACGTATATCATTTTTCTTTTGTTCAAATCTCAAAATTTTTTTACTTATCACAATTTTTCTCCCAATCAATAAATTCAAATGTTCTATTGGGTTTCAACTTCTTACGGTTCTCTATCTCATTTTTAAACATTATTTCACTTTACCTTACCTCATTCTTAAAAAAAAAAAAAAAAAAAAAAAATACACATGGTTATTTATATATCACTTTTAAGTATTATAACACTAAACAAAAAAGAAATAAATAAAAAAGAGCATTATTGCATGTGCAAAGCGCATGTGATGAGTCTAGTTTTATTTTATCTATACTATATATAAGATGATTATCCTCTTTCATCTAGACTTTTATGTGGTTAAAAAAAATACTCTCATTAATGAAGGGTAACTTCATTTAGAAATAGGGTCATAAATGTCAAATAAAAAATTTCATTTTTAATTCGAAAAAAGAACTCCTAAAGTTTAGGACTTTTTTCCCTTCACGTTCAAAAAAATATTATAGTTACTGCTTCTCTCTAAAGTTTATCATTTTTATTTGTTTGAAAAATAAAAAATATATATTTCTAAATTATAATAGTTGCAATTTGTAGGTTAAATAATGCATTTATTATTTAAAAATATTTCCTATTTCTATAAGTTTTATATGTAATGGAACATATAAGAAATTATGTTCCATATTGTTTAAAATATACTATAATTATACAATTGTTTTATTTAAATGGAGAAAATATTGTTAAAAACCTTTTTTTTTTTTAAATACCATAATCGGTTGTCTAATTTGAACATATCCAAGAATATATATTTTTTTTAAATGCATAGCCCCATTTCATGGAACACATAACATGTTATATCAAGTTTGAATTATTATATAAGTTTACAATCGTAGCATTTTTTCCCAAATATAAGAATAATGCCTAAATTATTGAAACTTGAATTTTAAGGTAATCTTGTGAATATTTATAATATTTATTAGATTTTTAAGACTCATATTTCTAATTTCTATTGTTTAATTTTTTTTTTAGCCAAAAATTAAAGAGTTTGGTTCCAAAAAAAAAAAAAAAAAAATCATATTTTTGACCTAAAAATTAAGAATTTTTTTTTTTTTTTTTAAAGCCAAAAACTGAAAAAGCAACTTACAAAAACAATCAATTTACAGACCAGTTAGTTCAAAATGGAGCTAATTGGACCGGAGCAAACCAAAGTGGACTGAAGTGGACCTAAGTGGAATGAAATGGACCATAGTAGACCGAATTGGACTTAGGCCCGAGTGGACCGACATTGACCATGATGGACTGAAATAGAACTATTGGATTGAATTGGACCAAATGGACCCAAGAGGACAAAAATGGATCGAATTGGAAAGAATTGGAATGAAATCAACCGAATTAGATTGATTAGACCAAATGGAACGAATTTGATAGAATTAGACTAGATCGAATGGATTGAAGTGGACTAAGTAGACCAGAATGGACCAAAATAGACTGAAGTGGATCGATTAGATTGAAATGCTACATTGAGACGGCTTAACGGGAGCGTAATAACCAAAAAAAAAAAAAAAAATACTGCTCTTCAACTTTTAGATATTATATAGATTTGAAGATGATAGAAATTGATCAACTATATTAATATAAATAAGGAAGCCACATTGACTATCCTCTCTTAACTATTTTTAATCTATATATTAAAAAAAGATGTTAATATAGATAGAATTATTTAGTTTAAGAATTCTTTTTTATGATTTTTGGCATTAGTAAAAAAATAATTTATTAATGTTTGTTGCATACATCTTATTGTACATATTTTTTTAGTTTAAGAGTTCTTTTTATAATTTTGAAATTGTGTCTTAAAAATATAATTTCACAATTTAATTAAAAATTGTGTTTCAATTTAAATGAAATTGTATTTTGAATACACAATTTCAACCGATGTGGTGCATGTGCGTACACACCACACACACTGATGTTTTATAATCAGCCCTCTGAAAAAATAACAATTCACACCAAAAATGTATACAAAGTATTTGTTTGATACTCGTTTTTTTTTTTGGATAGAGATACTCGTTTTTAATTTATAAGAAAGCGTGGTACATGTGCAACAAAATCCTTGTTTCATTCATGTGGACCAACATTAATATTACCACGTAGGTAGGTGGCAATAAAATTGCCTTGATTTTGACAAAAAACATATGAGGAGAAATTTAAAAATTGGAGTCGAAACAAAAGAAAAGCAAGGTGCAATGTGGGTAATGCATGCAAAATGAGATGGATTGGATGGAGTGGCATGTATAGTGTATACAAAAAGCAGAAGTTGCAAAATGACAACAGAATACAAGAGTGGCCATCAGATTGTACGGTGAATAAAGCGGTCAAGAGAGAGTGCCTGTGCAACATTTGCTACGTTCCTTGCTCTGCGCAACGGAACAGTAACAGTGCGTGCAAAGTAGACAGTGCCAAATGCCAACAGTAAATGCTAATACTAACAATAACAAACGCACACACTGCCTCTGCCTCATCTTCTTTCCATTTTCTCTAGTTTGTTATTAGTCATAGTCTGAGAGTCTCAGTCCACCACAGAGAAATTGAGAGGTGACTCTGCTTTTGAGGTAAGAATTTTTTTACATAACAACAATCAAACATTTCATATTCATTCTTGCATTTCTTTTTTTCTCTTTTGTTCTTCCTAATTTCTTCTTGCATTTGGGGTAAGAATTTTGACATAAGAACGATTAAACCGTTCACATTCATGCTCATCATATTTGTCTTCCTAATATCTTCTTTATTTATATTCTGAAAACAAATTAGAACAAGGTACTATACATGGTGTTTGTGAGGAAATGAGTAAGGGAAAACAGGAAAAGAATTAGGATTTGCGTTTTTTATTCTAGTGGTTTTGGTCCTTATTAGTATAGATGACCCACTTGCTAATGTAACAGTAGTGTTTGAATATTTCCCTGCGGTTTCAATATTAAGTTCCATGGACTTCTGGATTTTCATTGTTCTTTTTTTTGGTGGATTACATTCAATACTAAAGATGACAGCCTCTGGATTTTTAGTCAGCTTCAAAAGCCTCACTAAAAAACCCTCTTTTTTCTATTAAAATTCTTGTGGGCAACATAGGATTGCCTTTTTATACTAGTGGTTTTGGTTCTTCTAGTATAAATGATGATACACTTGCTAATGTAACAGGAGTGTTTGAATATTTTCCTGTGGTAAGTGGTTTCAAATATTAAGTTCCATAGACTAATAGATTACTAATGTCTCTCTTGCTTATCTTTCTTAGTTTGTATTGTAGCTACAATGGATCTCACTACTTTTGTCTTGTCAGTATATCTTGTAGTAATTGTTCCTCAAAGTTATGTGAATTTCATTTCAGGAAATGGAGAAACTTGAATTCTTGAACAGTGATATTCCCTCTAATATCCTATGTCGTTTGCCTTCAAAGACTCTTCTTCAATTTAAGTCCGTTTCTAAAGGTTGGTACAAGCTTATATCTGACCGGTCCTTCATCCAGAGTCAATTACAAAAGCAAAAGCCTACCGTATCGGGATTCATCTTCCAAGCGAAGTATCAGTGGTGCAATGAAGACATCAGAACAGTTAGCTACATTCCTGTTGTTGAATCACAAGGTGAAGGTGAAGGTGACAGTGATAAAAAAGTGCAGCAAAAGGGGTTTGATTTCCTTCCTGAGGATGTAGTGATGTTAGCATCATGCAACGGGATTGTATGTTGCCGGAGTTGCTTTCCTGATCAAGCTCAAGACCCTGCTGTCTATGTGTGCAATCCCTCAAAAAAGGAGTGGATTAAATTACAATCAACTGCTGTACTTGACAATCTTAGCGCCATAGGATTGGCGTTTGACCCAACTCGGGATCCCATAGACATTTCTACCAAATTCAAACTGGTTAGAGTCAGGCAGTTGGAGACTGAGGAGGAGGACTTCTGCTATACTTTTGAAGTATATTCATTTGAAACTGGGGCATGGACAAAATCAAATGAGATCTGCCACTGCAATAACAATTTAGTCAAGAACAACAGTGTCTATGTTGGAGGGATTTTACATTGGCGAACAGATGGAGATAAAGTGCTCGCATATGATGTAGAGAAGGAGCTATCTTGGTTAATTTCAGTACCAATCCCCGCGATGGAATTTGAGACCATCCCTCAGGTATGCATTGGAGATTCTGAAGGGCGAATGCATTATGCAATGGTCTCTGAAAAAGGACTTCACATATGGTTCCTTGAGGATTTTTTTGAATCCAAATGGACTCTCAAACACTCAAAATCTCTCCAGGAAATTGAAGAAGAGCATCCGCGGTTTTACAATCTGCATCAAAGAGTGACGGAGGCAGTGACTTATCATATGGAGCCATGGATGGTTCCGTTGGCGATTAAAGACGGATTGTTGTTACTTAGGGTGTCGACCAAGCTGTATCTTTATGAAATTGAGACATGCAGTGTGAAGCAAGCTTGTTCACTTTCTAAGTTGGGTCCACATATTATGTTTTGTCCAGTGGTGCTACCCTACTCAATGAGTTTAGTGCCATTGAATCCACATAGAAAGGTGCCACTCTATTAGGATTTATATATATTTTTTTGGGTTTTAAAATGTAAATCAATCTCTAAGTTTGATTTTAGTCTCTAAGAATTCAAAATTTGAATTTAGTCTCTAATGTTTGATAGCATTTTGAATCTCACCTTTCAGTTCATGTCCATTAATGAGAAGCCTTTTGTGGGTTCCAGTTAACTCATCTCATAAAGTCTCTTGCACCTCTAAAATTGTTGTCAACATTTAGGATTGAGGCATTAATCAAACCAACTTGTCTATTTATGTTCATAGATACTGATCTAATGTACATTATTGCATCTTGATAGAAATTTAGACCCCTTAAACAACCAGATTGCGTAGCCTAGATTAATTAGCCAAGTTGTTACTTAGTCAAATTATGCAATTCTAGATTAAAACAATCAAACAATCATATCAAGAATAATAATGCAGCGGAAAATAAATGAACACAAGATATGATCACCCAGGAAACCACACGGTAAAAACCTGGGGAGGATTTGACCCACCGATCCTCAAGGCATAACAGAATTCACTATGAAAGAATTGAAGTTCTTACAAAAGGACTACAAGCTCCCCGCTCGACTT
The DNA here is from genome assembly GCA_032727855.1 of Quercus ilex subsp. ballota. Classification (NCBI taxonomy): domain Eukaryota; kingdom Viridiplantae; phylum Streptophyta; class Magnoliopsida; order Fagales; family Fagaceae; genus Quercus; species Quercus ilex. The sequence continues at coordinate 83,058,593 of CM064912.1, read as the reverse complement.
CCTAATGCTACCCACCAGTAGAACTTCCTGACACGACCACGCGCAGGCTCCGAATCCACGGACTACTTCTTTCTTGAATTCCTTAATCAGCTACAAGCTCCCCGCTTGCTTTTCTTTTAAGTTCCAATGGTTGCAACTGTAATGATCTTCAAGATGTTGAAATCATCTCTACCTTGAAAACTCTAAGTTTTGTGTAAAGGAAAGCTCCTCAAAGATCTCACAAGAGATTCACACAAAACAGCAATGTATGAGCAACAAAGCAATATGGACAACCTTCAAAAACGTGGCTAGGGTTTAGTTTATATACCTAGGGTAAAAACATAAAACTCTAAACGTTTAATGAAGTAGGGCTGAGTTGGAAATTCTGCAGAAAAATCAACCTGTGCGATTTTCGATCGATCGAGTCTATTCTTCGATCGATCGAGCCAGGCCAAAAGTCCCAAGAACTTCTGTAGTCACTTGATTCCAACTTTACAATAATAAACCAACTTTGAGCAAGCCTAAACAAGACTAAATACAATTTTTTGATCATGGTTTGCCAACATTACAAATTAGAGTTCTAAATACATAAATTCCTAAGACCTTAGAACCTAACACATCTTATTTTGCCTGTACCTTGAATTGAAATTAGAATTATCTCATAATCTCTTGGGTTTACATAATTATAGGAAATGGAACTCAGAAAAGGGCTTCTATCAATTTTGAGGTAATGCAGTTTGCTGTGGCACTGACACTGATCTGCCGTGCTGTATATGCAAGTATTCTTTAATAACCCAAGTTTTGTGACTGATTAAATATGTAAAAATTTAAGCAGAGATTATCATTAAAAACTCAGATGGAAATGATTGCGGGACATGGTCTGAATGTATATATAAACCTGGTTAATGCGGGAAATTAGGAGGCAGGGGCCTCATAATTGCAGAGCATGCACTGGTAGGAATACTAAAGACAATTGATGACATTCTGGTACTCCTCCAGGCATACAAAACTCTGAAATTTCAAGATCACATATACACATCTTCTGATGCAAAACCATTATTTAATTTTGAAGCCCTCATATTGGACATTATCCTCTTCCTATTTTAGGTTATTAACTGTCCTTTGGGTCTGATACTGTTGTCAGGAGGCTCAGTGAACTACTCATGCAACCCATGTTCAATCATAAGCATTAACGATTGTATTGGGGTCTTGAAATTAATGGGCCACCACAGTGGTAAGCTGCATTTCTTTGAATAGCTTTTCGCAGCTATTCTGTTTGTGTTGCGTTCTGGATTAGAGTAGCTGCGTTGGTTGTCTCTATGTCTTGCGGACGTTTTTTGCTTGTGTTGTGTGAAGGTTGCACTCTTTTGAACCATCTTTTCTTGGTTTGTTTTGAGTTTTCCTCATTCATCCTCCCAAAAAACGTTTATCCTACTAGTCACCAATAAAATACAGTAAAAAATAAAATAAATAAAATTCATTCAGACTATTTTTTGGATTGCTTGGATATAGCTCATCCCTTGTTTAATGGTCAGAGTTTCAAATTCCTTTTAACATGTTATATCTCCTTGAATTGAGATTCAACTATTAAGGTTCATAATATGTCATTGTCATTGTTGTCTATTGTAATCAAAATATTTTATAATTATGCTTTCTTTCAAACTTCTTACTTCTAACTTCTAATTGATGCTTGTTTCCTTGAATAATCCCTCTATGGCAGACATTGGACTTCTGATCTCGTCTCTTGCAATTCTGCCTCCAAGAAAAAAGGTGTGAGCAACAATCAGGTCAAAATTATATCAAGGTTGATAAGAAAGAACCCACAGAAACTCATAATGCCAAACAGAATAACCAAATAGTTATACCTGATGCTAGGGTGCGGAAAATAATCAGCTCACCAGGGCTCATTTATTACTCCAGCCACAATAAACAATCCCCATTTACAAGGAATTTCGGAGGGCACTTAGTAATGCAAGCAATGATTTTGGATAGCCAAGGGAGTAAGTCTTTCCCTTTTGCATATTATTTCCAATGACCACATCTTCCTGAATTTGACTTCAAATATTGGTTTGATGCTTTATTAGGTTACAAATTTTGAAATATTTATTGTCAAAATCATATCACATGATTCAGTCCATTGATGTTTGTCATCTTTTCCTTTGTGAGTTTGTATTGCATAATTTGGTATGTGGTAATTCAATCTAATTCCCCTGAGAACTAGTTCAAGAATAGAAATATGAAGATGATGATGCATCCCCTGCTTGAAGAAGCTTCTAACAAGGAAATTTTGTAATTAAAATGAAATGCACCAGTTAATCTCTTCACTAGCAAGGAGCACTTGTTGAAGACAGATTAGATGTGACAAATCCTGATCCGGTGCCAACCATGGAAGATTGATCAAACATGGTAAATCTACTTACTGTAAATGGAGGTGCTGATGGTTGAGGAAGGTTTATCAATTTGCTTGAAAGCATGAGTACAACCATTGACATGGTAGGTCTATCATTAGGATCTTCTTGAACACATAACAATGCAATATGGATCAATCTCAGTACCTCACTTACAGGACAAGTATCAACTATGGTCTGATCTATAAATTCCAGTCCTTTGCCATCATTCCATAGTCGCCATGCCTATTGGTAAATTTATTTTTAATTCACAATAATAAGAAAAAACATAATTTGAGCTCAAAAGATATGGAAAAGAGACGTACATATGACAGAAGGCTTTCTTCACGCTCTGGATGATAGAAGCTGCTGATCTTTTTTCCACTAGCAATTTCTAGCAGTAGAATCCCGAAGCTATAAATGTCTGACTTTATTGAAAATAATCCCCCCATTGCATATTCTGGCGCCATGTATCCACTATGAGAAAAAAATATGTATTATGATACAGTATGGTTTCAATCACAGTAAAAGAATGAAAGAAAAATTTTCCTAAATGTAATATACTATCTTTAAGAGCGTAAGTTACATTGACAAAACCATGATTTGGGAAAGTTAGCGTTCTTCCTTCGCAATTTCCTCTTCTCATAGTTCTTAAGTTGGCTTTCTTCCTTTGCAATTCCCTCTTCTCACAGTTCTTACTTTAAATCATTATTGACACTGTAGAGTTTTCCACATGATTTTACTGCTAAATTTTTTAATGTGTTCAAAACAAAATTTGCAAAATGTAGAGGGGAAAATCAAATGAACCTCTCCTCTCCCATAACATGTACGTGAGGGACCAAACTTTTGTTTGATCATGTCTTAACAATTTGTCCATATTAGTGATTATGGAAATAAAGTTTATGAAGGGAATGCTTACTATGTACCCACAACTCTGATTGTGTTGGCTTCTATTTGATTGCCCCCAAAAATCCTAGCAGTGCCAAAATCTGATATCTTTGGGTTCATTTCATCATCTAGCAATACATTACTTGCTTTCAAATCCCTATGGATGATTTTGAGCCGAGAGTCCTCATGCAGATAGAGAAGTCCTTTTGCAATCCCATTGACAATGCTTGTACGTTTAGCCCAGTCCAGTTCTTTACATTTCTTTGGATCTGTATTGTAATAATTGGTCAAAAGTTTCTTTCATATAGGACACTTTTGCCATATAATTTCCTACAATAAATGATGCTGTGTACGTGTTTGAGAGAGAGAGAGAGAGAGAGAGAGCAAACCAAACAAGAAGACATCAAGACTAGTGTTGGCCATGTACTCATAGACTAGAAGTTTTTCTTCTCCTTCCAAGCAGCATCCCAAGAGCCTTACTAGATTCCTATGCTGAAGTTTTGCAATTAAAATCACTTCATTCTTGAACTCTTCAAGACCTTGTTTTGATTTCATTGAAAGCCTTTTAACTGCTATTTCCTTTCCATTAATCAACTTGCCCTGGAAGCATTTTAAACTTCATCAGCAAAAAATGATCACATAGTATTGGTAGACATACTTTGCTAAATGTTACAACGGTAAGGTTCATTGATAGCTGATTTCTCCGGAAATCAAATGATCCTAACTATTGCTATATATTAATTTCAAATGCAAACGATCCAATAATTTCTAAAGATGAATAATATATATTAATTACTATGCTTTTTTTACCCTGTACACTGGGCCAAAACCACCTTCTCCAAGCTTATTGGCATCAGAGAAATTGTTTGTAGCAGTCAATATTGTACTTAAATTGAAGTAATTCATTTCTCCTCTGTTGTCATCATCCCTTCCATAGATACTATAGTCTAAGTGCATTGAAAGTGAACCTGCTAAATTATTTTGTAATGGTTCTTGGCTTTTATCTCCATCTGAGTAATAAATTAGATAAAACAAAAATTAATGAAAATCTAGAAATACAAATTTTAATAGAACTTATTATAAAAAAATCAAATCTTTTGAAAGATTGGCTAAACTGAATCTACCTAAATTTCTTTTCCTCCTGCCTGATGATGAATAATACCAGAAACCCAAGACAGCTGCAACTATTGCAATTGATGCAATTGATGATATAGTAATGATTACTGTCTTTTTTGTATTCTTTCCTCCATCTCCTGTTGCTCATCATAGAAATCAGCCTAAGTTTGCTTAAAGTAATTGTAAGTCAATGAATCAACGATATATGAATAATTGTAAGGACATAAACTGCCCAAAGCCCCAAACTGTATGTCACATATAAGACAAATCTATAAGTACAGAAGTAAACACAAAGAACTTATTCAAGTTGTAGACTAAAAGCTTCATGTTTGTGAGTTTGAATGGATGTTTACCTAGCTTCTTTATCCCAATCACTTCCCAGCAGTTCTAAAACAGCTATTATCCTTTAGCCTTCTGTTTAGAAAAAAATTTCCCTTTCATTCAGGTCCTTCTTAAATAATTTTGTTTGGTTTACTACAGTTTTTATCATTTGGAACACTAAATAATGAAATTGATCATCTAAGACGAATACTCTACACCTGTTTGGCACACAGAAATGAAGTGGATAATTGTTATCTCAACCAATATGCCAAGTTGTTGAAATTTTCATTCAAAGGATTAAAAATTTTCAGTTTATGAAAATTCAACAGTTGATGTAAATGATGTGGTAGTGAAAATTATTTTAAATTTATAACATTTAATCCAAAACATTATATAGATTCATTTGTGGAGAGGATCCTAAGACTTCTTTGTTCACCTCCCTCAGAGAGAGAGAGAGAGAGAGAGAGAGAGAGAAGAGTACAAATCTCTCTTCTTAACCATCAATCCAAACAACAAAGAAAATTACAAATTTACATGTCTTACCTGATGATTGAGGTGGGGGCGGTGGTGCTGGTGCTGAAGGTGGCGGCACTGGTGGTTGTTGAAAGAAAGAGTAGTTCTCATACCTTATACTGCAACTTGGGGTTAAGATACGCAACCCTATTTTCGATTGGCAACAACTCTCAGCATCCCCGATCAACTGGCTTAAGCAACTGCTGCAACCATTACTATTGATATCTCTAGTACACTGCACCAACCCATAAGTTAGATCAGATCCATTACTTGGTGTCAAATTCCCATCATGAAACAACATATCGTCATTTACTGCTGTCCCTGTTAGATAGTTCATTAGAGCAATTGCGCTAAAGTTGGGCTGATCAGGTGAGGTTGTGTTCCCGACATTCCACATGAGTACCTCTGGAGAAGTTTGTACCTGTCCAAAGAAACTAACATTGGAATAGCGTAACATGCATTCATCGTACCATATGATTGCACTATTATTAGATGGACACCGAGTTGTGATGTCTTGGGTCGCATAGCTGACACAACTTTGGCAGGTACTATTAGAAACATCACCCCTGCAGAGAAAGAGACCATAGATGCCACTATTGGAGCTATCGTTGTAGAAGCTGTAGTTTTGGGAAGCTTTAGATGATAAAGAATTCAACAGGACTGTGAGGTTGGATTGGTAATTAGCGTTGGTGGTTTGATTTGATTGATCTAAACATATGTTGTCATTATAGGTTGGCTGGGAATTAATGGAGCTTGTAAGGGAAAACACTGCAAACAATAGTAACGGAAAGGCTGTGGTGTTGTGGGGGGAAAACATTTTACCTCCTACTCTCCTTGGTTTCAACAGAAACTTTGCCTTTGTACATGAACATAAGCTTAAGAAATGGCTGATTATCCATTAGAAATAATTTTCGATCTCAAGAACTATTCATAAGAAGAAAATTAATTTATCAAGTAGTATATTAGAAAAAGTTATATGATGTAATTGGAGTTAATCTTTTGACTGTTTCTTTGGCTAGCTTGTGTGAATTAGATTCTTATCTCTCACTTTAAAATGCCAATGTGTACACATTTTCATCCCTATATTTAATTGAAAGATTCAAAGCCTCGAGGTTTAAAAATGAGAATGCCGGCCCGAAACTCAAATTGTGACAATGGATAAAGTCACAACGACTCTCGAGTCTCGTCGTCTACAAAGAATGTTGTGAAATGAATGAGCCGTGTACTTAACCTTTTATAATTCAATTACGCTTTCATTTTTTTTATTTTGACTCTTTGAGCTACATTGACTTTTGAGCTACAATGAGTAATGGAATTAGGCACATGGGCAGGGTGTAGTTGTGAGCTTAATTAACCGTTTTACAGCACTCGCCATGAGTACTTGTATAAAAGAAAAAGTATTGGATTTTAGTCAATCAAGTCCAAAATTCTCTCACATTAGATATTGCAAAATTATGTAAAAATATACGATTGTTTCAGTAATTGTGTAAATTTAGATTGACACATTTTTATTTTATTTTATATATTCTAAGGATGAATGAAAAGACTGAATAGTGGTTGCTAGAAATAGTTTAAAAAAGAAAAAGAAAAATTGATATTATAATAAAATGTAGTATAAAATAAATAATTTGATATAGAATGTTTTGACAAGTAAGTATAAAATAATAATAAAAAAAGTAGATTTTTATATTAAAATAAACAATTTTTTTTTTTTTTTGCACAAATTGTCGAGAATACTCTTGATAATTGGCAAGCTACATAGTGATGCTTTAATAACGGTGCTTATAGATTAGCAAAGCTGGGCTGTACAACTGTCATCCCAAAATATAACTTGATTGAATTTAATTGGCTCTAACAAATAAAACACTATTTGTACTACCTTATAGATTAGCAAAGCTGAGCTGTACATGCTGTCATCCCAAAATATAACTTGATTACTATTTGTACTACCTTATAGATTAGCAAAGCTGAGCTGTACAACTGTCATCCCAAAATATAACTTGATTGAATTTAATTGGCTCTAACAAATAAAACACTATTTGTTCTACCTTATAGAATATTAGCAAAGCTAAGCTGTACAACTGTCATCCCAAAATATAACTTGATTGAATTTAATTGGCTCTAACAAATAAAACACTATTTGTACTACTTTCTTTCTTCCTCTCTCTCTTTCTCTTCTTCTTGTTCTTGTTCTTGTTCTTCTTCTTTATTTATTTATTTTAGAATCCACTATTTTTGTACTACATTAACCAATACAACCCTCATTTTATTTTATTTTTTTAAAAAAAACTCTTAGTATTTCATAGATTTTATGGGTAATTTAATTCATTTTTAATAGCTGATGTATGAGATCACTACCATAATTTTTGATAGATATTTATCAACTGAGCAAAATTTAGGTACACTACTTAGGTGTTGTTTCCTAAATTCTTCTTTTAAAAGTTAGCCATGTGGTTATACTTAACTAAAAATACACTTCCATCATATGAGAAAAAAACTACATGTCTAAATTTTAAGAGTGGAACCTAAGAGACAACACCTAAGTAAAGTACTTAAGCTTTGTCCTTAGAGCATTAGCAAGGGGGAGGTTGGGTTGGGTTTAAGAGGTGGGTCCTTTAGGTGGTGGTTTGGTTTGAATTAGTGTAGGTTTGAATCGGCTATGAGTTGTTGAATCGTTGTGGGTTGCTGAATCAGTGTGAAAAAATAAAAACTAGAATGGTGGATGTATCGTAAAGTGAGATGATATAATAAATAAAGTAGTTTTTTATGTTGTAAAATAGCAACTTTTATACCACCTCGAATGCTAATGCTCTTATCAATTAATTCTACGAATATTCTTCTAAATAAAAATAAAAAATAAAAATCTAAGCACATGTTAAGTTTAATTTTTTTAAGAGTAAATTATACTAAGGGTCCGTTTGGATTGAACTTATTGTTGCTGAAACTGAAAACTGAAAACTGAAAACACTGTAGCAAAATAATTTTTAAATGTGTGAATAGTACTGTGAGACCCATTTTTAATATTTTTTATTGCGTGAACAGTACGTAAACAGTGATAATCAGTGTCGCTACAGTGACACTACAATACCGCTATAGTGTTTTCTCTATCAAATTTGAACTGCGTGCGACCAATAAAAAAAAAATGAAAAAAGAAAAGAGAAAAACGTGAGACGCCTAAACGCAGACGCCCAATCCAAACCCTCGCTAAGACCACCTGAACTTCTTTTTTCAGCAATATGATACAACAAATTTCATTCCGTTAACAAATATATATATATATTTGTTGACCCGAAGATTAGCTTGTTGACCCCGATTATGCCCGCTGAAGATAGCGGCGAGTAGTACTCGCGTGTTGGTGCCACTGCCAGTTCTGTGCCTACTACTACAAACAAGCCGACCCGAGTTCATCCAACGGCCACGGATCCTTTAGAAAATTTAGCATAAGAGGAAGAATATAATCATCTTGATTTTTTATATTAAATTCTGTGCTGCCGTGTCAATTTTCCGTGGCATTGACGGAAAGGTCTATTTAGTATTTGATCAAAGTTGAAACAAATTAGTGAAAAAAATAAATGAAAAGAATTTTAGTGCAAAGACATAAAAGTTCAGGGATTGTTGTGCAGTTTAACTTTTTTTTTTTTTTTTTTTTAATAATTACAATATGCTGCTAATTTCATAATTCGAATACTTTCATTTCCCCTCTTAAATTGTCAATATTTGTACATGTAAAAGTGTCAATTTAACTACAAGGTTCTTGGCATTTAAAAAAAAAAAAAAAATTTTAAGAATCATTTACCCTTTTATTATTATGACCATATTTCAGGTTTAGACCAACATTATCACCGAATAGGCGGCAATATAATTGATTTAACATAAGATTGACATATTTGAAATGGGATTTTACAAACATTTGATTTAACATAAGATTCACATGCATATATGCAATTGAATCATAATCAGGGTCTAGTCCCAAAAATCTCAAGATGAAAAAAAAAAAAAAAAAAAAAACCTTCCTGTGTTCAAATGCAAATAAATTAAAATTCACTATTGAGGCTAGCTTACATATACATCAAAGCATCTAGCAAATTTAGATGTATTTCTAATTAGAAGTCTTATCACATATATGATTCGGTCCTCCTTTGATGATAGATCTCTATTCCTTCGTGTTTTGTTTTCCTGAATTTGGTATATGTGTTAATTCAATCTAATTCCTGAGTGGAAGCAAATATGAGATTAAGTTCTGTAAGGACGTGGTGTAAAACTCATATTTTATTCTTCCAATTCCAATATGCCATATCATCTTATCACATATTTAAGAATAAGCACAACCACACCTAATAAATTCTAATACCCATATATAAATCCAACCAAATTGAGAATTTATTGAGATTTTATTTGGTGTGATAGGATGTGTTAAATTTTAAGTAAAATGCTGACGTAACAATCACTTATTGGATGGTGTAACACATGAGTTTTACACCACATTTTTACCAAATTTGGACTCTGCAAATCTATATATCTATATATATAATAATAGGTGAAGTAGAGAGAAAATCCAATTAGATTTCAATTGGATTCTCAATTTTGCACCACTTGTCCTAACCAAAACTAAAAAAAAAAAAAAAAAAATCTAATTAGATTATAAATTTGACTCCAATTTTGTGTCATGTATCTTATCTAAATTTTCTAATTTTTGTGCCCAAATAAATGATGCATTAACATTTAACGCGAAAGCCAAGAAAACCACAATGATAATGCTTATTAGCCTAAGCAAAAACATCTTACCTGCACACTTTTATGGAGATTATAAATTGGACTCCAATTTTGTGTCATGTATCTTATTTAAATTTTCTAATTTTTGTGACCAAATAAATGATGCATTAATGTTTAACACGGAAGCCAAGAAAACCACAATGATAATACTCATTGGCCTAAGCAAGAACATTTCACCTGCACACTTTTATGGGTGATCTTAATAGAGTCTGGAACTCTTCTAATCCCACAACCAGAACCAAGGAGTCCAACGAGAAAGACTATAAAAGTAAAACATCATCTCCTCCTAATTCCATATCGTCATCCCATATTTCCTCTTCTCTCAACCTCTACCAACTAGATCCACACACTACCCTTTCCTTCTCCTTACGGATTTCTCAGAGCAAGGCCGGGTTCAAACACAATATTTAATCCCACTCTTCCTTGCTTCACACTCTCATACATTAGCACTTCATTGACGCCTCTAAGAAGATTCCAAGCTCAATAATCAATTCTTATTTTTTAATAGTTTTTAGTGTGTCTGGATTAAGATTTTTTTAATTTGTTAAAAGTGGACAAAAATATAATCATATATCTTATATTAAGTTGAAGTTCAATTTTAGAATTCAAATCGAATCAAATTAATTTCTAATTGTAGTTTAATTTTGTGCAATGTGTCCAATTTGATTTTTAAATGTTGGTGTTAAGTTACCTCCATTCATAATGCTCAATGTGGAAACTGAATCTACCAAGATAAACATCTTATCATCACAATTTTGCAAGATTATTGTTTTAATCATTTTCAGGTGTGGATTTTGAGATTAAGTTGCTCACAATTGGTGGGAGAAGATTGAAGCTTACAATTTGGGACAGAGGCAACTGCTGGAATTATTTTGAATTATAGTTTCATTTTAATCTTTGATTAATGATGCTTTTGGAAGTGATAGTTTATGCTAACATGTAATCTTTCTCTTCTTTCAAGTTAGTCATTGCTTTTGGTGCATAAATAGATTGTAGAGCTATTAACAATTGATGAAAGATATGTATATATGATTTTTAGTTAGGTGAACTTTTGGATTTTAATAGAAACATTTAACCTTCGGATGTTGAAAAAACAAGAAGGTAAAATGTTCTGTAAATTTTAATTTTGTGAAACTGATCAATGGCAATTTGAAGTGTTAAAAGAGACAACAATATTGACTTCGGCTTGAAACGTATTCAAAATAAACTCAAGGACAGCGTATTAGACATGTCTATAGGGGAAAAGTGCTATCTGATGGCATCTCTACTAAAAACTGTGAATTGCAACACACTTCTAATTTCAATACGCTATTCATGTCCAATTTTATTAGAAACTTTTGAAGAAAGTTCCATTAATGTCCCTTTATATATTTTAAATAATAAAATGCAATATTCTCTTTTTTCTTCACTGTAGCATCACTTGAATAATAAAATGCAATATTCTATTTTTTTATTCATTGTTTTATCTAATGCTATCCTATGTATGATAAACCAAAAAGAAAAAAAGAAAAAAAAAAGACCAATAGCATTACTTAAATAATAAAATGCAATATATATTTTTTATTGTTTGATTTAATTCTATCATTTGTGTGATAAACCCAAAAAAACAAAAACAAAACATAAACAAAAAAATTGGCCAATAGTATCATTACAATTAACCAATCCCGTGCGGTAGCACGGGGTTACATACTAGTATATATAAATGGTAAGAATAAGTACAAAAATAGAACGTATGTTTGCACAAGTGCTATTGTTCCAAAACCTCACTACATCATGAATAGCATGCTCCAATTAATCTATTCACTAACTAGAAGCACTTGCTGAAGATTGATTAGATATGAGATTCCATTTTAGTGCCAGTTGAAGATTGATCGGACATGATTAACCTGTCTATAGAAAATGGAGGTGCCTGTTGGGCTTTGTGGAGCCTAGTTTATTTTTGGCCCGTTTTGTAGCCCATTGTAACCCTGTAAGCAGGATATAAAAGCCGCTTTTGTGATTAGGGTTTGTGACTACTACTGTTGTTGTGTTTTTTAGAGAGAGAGAAAAAAACACTGTAGCCGCATTTTGTATTTTCCCTGATAATAGTGAAATCCCTGCAACTTCGTGGACGTAGGCAAATTGCTGAACCACGTAAATACTGTCTTGTGTGTGTGATTTTTTTTTCTTTGACGTGTATTTTCTCTATTTTTTTTTTGTTTCTCACAGGTTGGAATTTTGGTTAAATTCCCAACAACTGGTATCAGAGCCTAGGGTTAGGTTTGAGTGAGAGCAATGGCAGAGGAAGCAGGAAAGGAGTCTGGAATAGAAAAGTTCAATGGCACAGACTTTGGATTTTGGAGGATGCAAATCGAGGATTACCTTTATGGGAGGAAGCTGCATCTGCCGCTTCTAGGGGAAAAACCTGAGGCTATGAAGGCTGAGAAATGGGCTATTCTTGACAGACAGGTACTAGGAGTTATCAGGTTGACTCTGTCTAGGTCTGTTGCACACAATGTTGTAAAGGAGAAGACTACAGCAGATCTGATGAAGGCTTTGTCTGGTATGTATGAAAAGCCGTCAGCAAACAACAAGGTGCATCTGATGAAGAAATTGTTCAATTTGAAGATGGCAGAGAACGCATCAATAGCACAACATCTGAATGAATTTAACATTATTACAAATCAATTGTCGTCTGTAGAAATTGATTTTGATGATGAGATTCGTACTCTGATCGTCTTGGCTTCTTTGCCAAACAGTTGGGAGGCAATGAGGATGGCAGTAAGCAATTTTACAGGAAAGGAAAAACTCAAGTACAATGATATACGAGATTTAATTCTGGCTGAGGAGATTCGCAGAAGAGATGCAGGTGAAACCTCAAGATCTGGTTCTGCCCTAAACCTTGAGACAAGAGGCAGAGGTAATAATAGAAATTTAAATCGGGGCAGATCAAAATCTAGAAATTCTAATCGGAACAAAAGTAAGTCTAGATCAGGCCAACAAGTACAATGCTGGAATTGTGGGAAAATAGGTCACTTTAGGAACCAATGCAAAAGTCCTAAGAAGAAGAAGAATGAAGATGATTCTGCTAATACTGTAACAGAAGAGGTACAGGATGCATTACTTCTTGCAGTAGACAGTCCACTTGATGATTGGGTTTTGGATTCAGGAGCTTCGTTTCATACCACTCCACACCGAGAAATCATACAGAATTATGTTGTAGGTGATTTTGGTAAGGTGTATTTGGCTGATGGTTCAGCCTTGGATGTTGTAGGTTTGGGAGACGTTCGGATATTGTTGCCCAATGGATCTGTTTGGTTACTGGAGAAGGTTCGACATATTCCTGACCTGAGGAGGAATCTGATTTCTGTTGGACAACTTGATAATGAAGGGCATGCAATACTATTTGTTGGTGGTACTTGGAAGGTTACAAAGGAAGCTAGAGTATTGGCTCGTGGAAAGAAGACTGGCACTCTCTATATGACCTCAAGTCCAAGAGACACAATTGCAGTTGTTGATGCAAGTACTGATACAAGCCTATGGCACCGCAGGCTTGGTCACATGAGTGAGAAAGGGATGAAGATGTTGTTGTCAAAAGGAAGACTACCAGAATTGAAGTCTATTGATTTTGACATGTGTGAAAGCTGCATCTTAGGAAAGCAGAAAAAGGTGAGCTTCTTGAAAACTGGCAGGACACCGAAGGCAGAAAAATTGGAGTTAGTACACACTGATTTGCGGGGGCCTTCTCCGGTTGCATCCCTTGGAGGTTTAAGGTACTACATCACTTTCATTGATGATTCAAGCAGAAAGGTATGGGTTTATTTTCTAAAAAATAAATCTGATGTATTTGAAACTTTTAAGAAGTAGAAGGCTATAGTTGAGATAGAAACAGGTTTAAAACTAAAATGTTTGAGGTCTGATAATGGAGGAGAGTACATAGATGGAGAGTTCAGTGAGTATTGTGCTGCACAGGGAATTAGGATGGAAAAGACCATTCCTGGGACACCACAGCAGAATGGTGTGGTTGAGCGCATGAACAGAACTCTTAATGAGCGTGCTAAGAGTATGAGGTTGCATGCTGGACTACCAAAAACTTTCTGGGCTGATGCTGTTAGCACTGCAGCTTACCTGATAAACCGAGGGCCATCAGTTCCCATGGAGTTCAAACTTCCTGAGGAGGTTTGGAGCGGTAAAAAGGTAGAATTTTCCCATTTAAAAGTTTTTGGTTGTGTTTCTTATGTTCATATTGATTCTGATGCTCGTAGTAAACTTGATGCTAAGTCTAAAATATATTTTTTCATTGGCTATGGTGACGAGAAATTTGGCTATAGGTTTTGGGATGAACAAAGTAGGAAAATCATCAGAAGTAGAAATGTGATATTTAATGAACAAGTTATGTACAAGGACAGGTCAACTGTAGTATCAAATATTGCAGAGATAGATCAAAAGAAATCTGAGTTTGTCAACTTAGATGGATTGACTGAAAGTACTGTCCAGAAAAGGGGTGAAGAAAATAAGGAGAATGCAGATTCACAGGTAGATCAGAGTACACCTGTAGCTGAAGTTCGCAGATCTTCCAAGAACATTAGACCTCCATAGCATTATTCACCCGCTTTAAATTATCTACTATTGACTGATGGTGGTGAGCCAGAGTGTTATGATGAAGCCTTGCAAGATGAAAATTCAAGCAAGTGGGAGTTAGCCATGAAGGATGAGATGGATTCCTTGTTGGGGAATTAGACATGGGAATTGATTGAATTGCCAGTAGGAAAGAAGGTTTTGCACAACAAGTGGGTATACAGAATAAAGAATGAGCATGATGGTAGCAAACGTTACAAGGCCAAATTAGTTGTTAAAAGGTTCCAGTAGAAGGAAGGCATTGACTACACAGAGATATTTTCTCCAATTGTGAAGATGTCAACAATTAGACTGGTGCTGGGAATGGTGGCTACAGAAAACTTACATCTTGAGCAGTTAGATGTGAAGACAGCATTCCTTCATGGTGATTTGGAGAAAAACCTTTACATGATTCAGCCAGAAGGGTTTATTGTTCAGGGACAAGAGAATCTAGTCTGCAAACTGAGAAAGAGCTTGTATGGCCTAAAACAAGCTCCTAGACAGTGGTACAAGAAATTTGACAATTTTATGCATAAAATTGGGTTCAAGAGATGTGAAGCTGATCATTGTTGCTATGTTAAATTCTTTGACAATTCTTATATCATTTTACTGTTGTATGTGGATGATATGCTCATTGCAGGATCTAGCATTGAGGAGATTAATAATCTGAAGAAGCAATTGTCAAAGCAGTTTGCAATGAAGGATTTAGGAGCTGCAAAGCAAATCATTGGTACGAGAATCATTAGAGACAAGGCTAATGGTATATTGAAACTTTCACAGTTAGAGTATGTGAAGAAAGTTCTCAGCAGGTTCAACATGAATGAATTTAAATCAGTGAGCACACCCTTGGGTAGTCATTTCAAACTGAGCAAAGAACAGTCACCGAAGACAGAAGAAGAAAGGGACCATATGAGCAAGGTGCTCTATGCCTCAGCTATTGGCAGCTTGATGTATGCTATGGTGTGTACAAGGCCAGACATTGCACATGCAGTGGGAGTTGTGAGCAGATTCATGAGTAGGCTTGGAAAGTAGCATTGGGAGGCAGTCAAGTGGATTCTGAGATATTTGAAGGGTTCATCAGATACATGTCTTTGCTTCACAGGTGCAAGTTTGAAGTTGCAAGGTTATGTAGATGCTGATTTTGCTGGCGATATTGATAGTAGAAAGAGTACTACTGGGTTTGTATTTACTCTGGGTGGTACAGCTATATCATGGGCTTCAAATCTGCAAAAGATTGTTACTTTGTCTACTACAGAACCTGAGTATGTTGCAGCAACTAAAGTTGGAAAGGAGATAATTTGGTTACATGGTTTTTTAGATGAATTAGGTAAGAAGCAAGAGATGGGCATTCTATACAGTGACAGTCAGAGTGCAATCTTTCTTGCTAAAAATTCGGCTTTTCATTCAAAGTCGAAGCATATACAAACAAAATACCACTTTATCCGTTACCTTGTTGAAGATAAACTGGTAATACTTGAGCAGATTTGTGGATCTAAGAACCCAGCAGACATGTTAACTAAGGGTGTCACTATTGAGAAGCTGAAGCTGTGTGCAGCTTCAGTTGGCCTTCTAGCTTGAGGACAAGAGGATGAGTTGCAGGGATGAGGGATTGCTTTTGGAGGATAGCAGCTGATGTTGGTGATTGAACTAGTCTCCAAGTGGGAGATTTGTTGGGCTTTGTGGAGCCTAGTTTATTTTTGGCCCGTTTTGTAGCCCATTGTAACCTTGTAAGCAGGATATAAAAGCCGCTTTTGTTATTAGGGTTTGTGACTACTACTGTTGTTGTGTTTTTTAGAGAGAGAGAAAAAAACACTGTAGCCGCACTTTGTATTTTCCTTGATAATAGTGAAATCCCTACAACTCCGTGGACTTAGGCAAATTGCTGAACCACGTAAATACTGTCTTGTGCGTGTGATTATTTTTTTCTTTGACGTGTGTTTTCTCTATTTTTTTTGTTTCTCACAGGTTAGAATTTTGGTTAAATTCCCAACAGTGCCATGGGTTGAGGAAGATTTATCGATTTACTTGCAAGCATCAGAATGACCCTTGACATGGTAGGTCTATCATTTGGATCTTCTTGAACACATAACAATGCGATATGGATCAATCTCAAAGCCTCACTTATGGGACAACTATCAACTATGGTCTTTTCTATCAACTCCAGTCCTTTGTCTTCATTCCATAGTCGCCATACCTATTGGTAAACTATTATTTCTAAAGTCATACAATAACAAGCGTAAACTTAATTGGAGCACAAGATACATATGAGGAAGAAATATGTAAATATGATGGAAGACTTTGTGCACGCTCCGGATGATAAAAACCACTATTCTTTTTTCCACTAACAATTTCTAGCATTAGAATTCCAAAGCTATAAACGTCAGACTTTATTGAAAACAGTCCCTTCATTGCATACTTTGGTGCCATGTATCCACTATCCAAAAAAAATATGGGTTGTAGAACCAATTGTAATATAGCTTGGCTGAAAATGGATCGCATCTCTACGAACCATGATAACAAAGAATTGAAACACATCATAATTCATACATCATTTGGGTTGATACAATTTAGTTTTGTGTTTTATGTTGTTATTTTATTTTATTTTTTATTCTCATTGGTTGTTAAATGTTATATTATTGCATTATAAAGATAGTATATAAAATAATGTTATTTTATTACATAGCATAACTAAAATAATTTGGTGTTTATTGCAATACATTTCATTTTTACTATTTTTCTTCTCATCTTATTTTAATCAACATTTAAATTTATCAACATACTCCATATCATTAAATTATTTATATTTTGTCTCATTTTTTTTTTAAATTAAACATATAATATTTTATTTAAATTCAATAAATAAAAATTGTTCTTATAAAGTCTTCCCATGAAATGTTACAATGCATCAATGGAAAAATCAAATACAAAAAAAAAAAAAAAAAAAAAAAAAAAAAAAAAAAAAAAACCAATTTAGAAACACTCAATTAAAAAAAAAAAAAATCTTATAAAGTATTCCCATGAAACGTTACAATGCATCAAAAGAAAAAGAGAATACAAAACACATGTTATTTTAGAAACACTAAATTTATAATAATAATAATAACATCAAATCAAATATATCATAAAATAAACTAATAGTTATGAATATACTAACTTCATGGTAGCAAAATGGAATAAAAGGGAAAAAAAAAAAAACATTACAATACATATTAAACAATAAGATGTTAACGAAGAGAGAGAGAGAGAGAGAGAGAGAAATAGATTAGTAAAAGAAATCAAACGTCAATTAATAAATTAATTAGTAACCATTAATTAGAAAACAAAGAGGTTGATAGCTAAAGGAGCAAAAAATTAATTAAAGATGACCTTACGAATGTCATTAAAAACTTTACAATGCAATTAAAAAATCGTTAAATTCACTTAATTAAATCATATAATCAAAAATTAAATACAATCATACAAAATTTAAACCTAAAACTAATCAAACTCTAATCTAGGAAACCATATTTATTATCAAAACTAAAAGGAAGATGTTCTTCAATAATAATAGAAATATATATGAAATAAAGATGAAAATTTTCAAAATCCTTTTTTTTTTTTTTTGACATTTCATTTAACATTCTTTATAAATAATAAAATATAAAAACTAAAATCCTTAAATGCTTATATTCTTCACACACCGTGACTTTTAAAAATCTAATGAAAGGTTCTAAGATATTAACTCTCATTTAATGCCTCTATTATGAAAATCACCAGCTAGTAAAATATCATAATAGTAAGTATAAGGTTGAATTTATTCAACCATGTGTTGGCTTTATTCCATGCCAAATTTGCTTGTAATTCAGCATTTGGAAACCTTGTATTTAAGTGGGAATAATGTAAGGGTTGTGTGTGAGAGAGTGTGAAGAATTGATCAAGTGTGTGTAATAAAGAGGCTTTTCGCGACTGACTTGCGAGTAGCGACTCGCTAGAATCCAACACACGTGTGAAGCATGTAGGAAATTAAAGGGTCAGGACAGCTGGATCACTACAGGACAAAAAGTATGGTCTGGCCATTCTGTTAAATGGCAACTAGAACTCATGACTTGTCCTAGTCGAGAGTGACTTGCCAAAGTACCCTGTTTTGCATAAAAATGACCTTTCATATTCCTTCACATACCATACTATAAATACCCTTATAACCACGAAATGTAGAGAGCTCCCAGAGAGAATTTTGAGAGAGAAACCCCAGAGAACAATAAGATTGATTCATCCACAATCTTATACATTTGACTTTTCAAATTCCTTTACTTTTATCCTCTCCATTGTCATACACTTGAGAGGATCTTAAGCCAAATCCTTGCCTCACCACATTTAGAGCAGTGAGAAGGTAATTGGTTTTTGGGAAGCAGTTCAAGAGAGAACCAATTCATTTTGGTTGATGTAATGGACTAATTGCGGGATCCGGTAAGGTAGAGAAGACAAGGTTAGGCGTAACCCTGTTGGAGCAAGAAGCTTGGAGGGCTTAGGTGCATCGGGGTAGATTAGGCTTGGAAGGTCTATTGCTATTCATGTATCCCAACTAATTTTCTAGCGGATCATTTTACCGCTTAGAGGGCGCCGGAGAGGTTTTTTACTAAGTTCTTCGGTTTCCTCTTTGATAACACGTGTCGTTGTTATCTTGCGTTTGCTTCTCTCTATCCCTTACTCTTTACTTTTAATTACTGCTATGTTGTGATTAAATTATGGCTTAGAGCAGTTTGCATGTTTGGGTGTAGCTTATATTTATCATTTTGCACATATATTGTTTGAATATAAGCTTGTGTTGGTTATTTTGTAATTGGGGGTCTGAACATTTATTAGTGTTTTACACACTAAGTGAGCTTTCTGTAAGAAACATTATAAATGATATCATGAAAAAACTAATTAGCCACTATTATTATGGAATGAATGTCTTTTCTTATGCATCTAAGGAAGAGTACTGCTACAGTCACAAACTATTTTACAATTTTTTTACAAGCTGTTTTTATGGCCAGCTTCTTATTGGTTTTCATCTACGCCAATCATTAACATTACTTTTTCATTTACCAATAACCATTCACGATATCAATAGTTTGTAAAATTTTTTGTAAAAAAGTTTGTATCTTTAGCATTGCTCATCTAAGGAAATGAAATGTATAGAGTTTACTTGTTAAGGTATATGTAAAGATTCATGTTAAAAAAATATGTAAAGGTTTTTTTGAAAGAAAAAAGTATATGTAAGGTTTTTATTAACTTAAAAGACAATGAAAAACCAATTTTTAATAACTACAACTGTCGCCACTCTATAAATCACACACAACACTATATTCAATATTCTAAATAACAGAGTTAGGCCCTTTTAGATATACACCACTATATTCAACTTATAAATTACAACCCAAATCAATCATACAATTACACAATCAAAGCATGAACATCTAACAAGAATTACATTCTGAATTATTGCTTGGAATTTTCACAGTTATTGAAAGAGAAGCACCATGCAAATTTAATTTTTAGAAAATATCAAGACAAGGCACAAGAATTTTTATTTTTTTAACTTCCATAGAAAAAAAATATTGCCCACATTATTTCAACCCTTATGGAAAAAAAGGTTTACATGTAGCATGTAAAACGTGTTTAATTGACTTAGAGATGTAAAAATTTGTCAACCAACTATGGTAGAATTAAGGTTTCAAAATTTAAAAAAAAAAAATTCTACAATATTAAAAAATTATTTTGTGATAAATCTGATTATGAAATGCATTACTTTTCATTAAATTAGTTTAAATTACAAAATAATAATAATTATGAGACCACCTTAAAAAATAATCACTCGCAACGCTCGGGTCCGCAGTTAGTTCATTCTAATTGCTGAGCGGATTGAAATATATATAGATAGTAAGAATAAGTACAAAAATAGAATGTATGTTTGTACCAGTGCTATTGTACCAAAACCCCACTACATCATGAATAGCATGCTCCAATTAATCTATTCACTAACTAGAAGCACTTGCTGAAGACTGATCAGATATGACCGATTCCATTCTAGTGCCAATTGAAGATTGATCAGACATGATTAACCTATCTACAGAAAATGGAGGTGCCGAGGGATGAGGAAGATTTATTGATTTACTTGCAAGCATCAGAATGACCCTTGACATGGTAGGTCTATCATTTGGATCTTCTTGAACACATAACAATGCGATATGGATCAATCTCAAAGCCTCACTTATGGGACAACTATCAACTATGGTCTTATCTATCAACTCCAGTCCTTTGCCTTCATTCCATAGTCGCCATACCTATTTATTATTATTATTATTTTTAAAGTTATACAATATCAAGCGTAAACTTAATTTGAGCACAAGATACATATGAGGAAGAAATACATACATATGATGGAAGACTTTGTGCACGCTCCGGATGATAAAAGCCACTATTCTTTTTTCCACTAACAATTTCTAGCATTAGAATTCCGAAGCTATAAACATCAGACTTTATTGAAAATAGTCCCTCCATTGCATACTCTGGTGCCATGTATCCACTATTGAAAAAACAAAAGAAAACGTATTATTATAAAGCTCAGTTTCAAAAATTGTAAAAGAGAATGAAGGAAGAGTTGTCCTAAATATACTGTGATAGCATAAGAGTTATTTATTTATTTATTATATATAGAATTAGAGCATAAGTCACTTTGATATAACCATGACTTATGGAAATTAGGCATCCTTACTTTGCAATTATTATTATTATTATTATGATTTTAAAAACTGAGTCAGATTGGTCAGTTCAATTGGGAACAAAACCCTAGTTCGCTTTGGCAAAACTATCAAAACCAATAAAAAAATGAAAACTAGATAATTTTTTGATTCTTTGATCAGTTCGGTTTTTTAAAACAATGGTTCTTATAGTGCTTTCTTTAGAATGGGAGCACTAATATCAGCCGTAGTGAACTAATTTTTCAACAAAAAATTATTAAACTCAACCAAAATAACCATACATTAGCCTTAACATTTTATCAAAAATTTAACAATGAATAGTATCTTGCTACGTCAAAAAGAAAATTATTTTTTTATTCCAAAGCTCTCTCTCTCTCTCTCTCTCTCTCTCTCTCTCTCTCTCTCTCTCTCTCTCTCTCTCTCTCTCTCTCTCTAAACTAGTGCCCAAATTTGGGTTTCGTAATTCACTCAAAAGTGTGTCCAAATCATCAACTAGTTTAGAAGTTCCTTTTGGTTTGATTAAGGTCAGATGTGGTGGAATGACGCAAATTAATGATGATGAGTTTTAAGAAATGGGTATGTGGAGATTGACAGGAATAAGAATAGGAGGGCAATTTTGTGTTTGAAAATTATCATTGCCACTGCTTTGGAACTTTCATTGTGGATCTAATTCTAATGTGTCACTTAAAAAAAAAAACTTTTTTTTTTTCCATCTTATTTTCTTAGGAAAATGATAAAATAGAATAGAATTTTCGTTCAAGGTGGCTGAAGATAGTTGGGTTTGTAATGGGTTAGGTGTGGGTGGCAATTTGGTAGGGGGTGGTTTGGGCTAGTTTGTGCAACACAGTGCTATGTCTTTTTTTGGCCGAAAATTGGGTAGAGTTAAGGGAGAAAAAAATAGCATTTATATGGAATAGAGAAATAAATATTGAGGCTAATGTAAAAAGTGAAGTTCTTTGGCTAAAACCTTATAGAGGTTGATGTGAATGCTTTAATAATTGAAATAGTAGAGTTTTCCATTTAATTTCATTGGTTTAATTTGTGCTAAAATATAATTTGAAAAACGAATTGCAAAACCATAACTCTCCCAAAACATGCATGCAAGTGGAACAAGCCAAAGTTTGATCATGTCTTAAAAATTTTTCTCCAAAAAGTAACCTTAGTGATTTGTGGAATTAAAATGCAGATGAATTGAAATGATTGCTTACTGGAATTAAAATGCAGATGAATTGAAATGATTGCTTACTATGTACCCACGATTCTGATAGTGTTGGCTTCAATTTGATTGCTCCCGAATATCCTAGCAGTGCCAAAATCTGATATCTTTGGATTCATCTCACCATCTAACAACACATTACTTGCTTTCATATCTCTATGGATGATTTTTAGTCGAAAGTCCTCATGTAGATATTGAAGGCCCTTAGCAATCCCATTGACAATGTTTATGCGTTTAGCCCAGTCTAGTTCCTTACATTTTTTTGGATCTGCATTTTAATATTAAAGTTATTGAAAAACTTTTTACATAAATTGGCCAATAATTAATGGTGCTAAAATTGAGAGAGAGAGAGAGAGAGAGCAAACCAAACAAGAAGGCGTCAAGACTAGTGTTGGCCATGTATTCATAAACTAAAAGTTGTTCATGTCCTTCCGAGCAGCATCCCAAGAGCCTCACTAAACTTTTATGCTGAAGTTTTGCAATTAAAATCACTTCGTTCTTAAACTCTTCAAGGCCTTGTTTAGATTTCATTGAGAGCCTTTTAACTGCTATTTCCTTTCCATCAATCAACTTGCCCTGGAAGCATTTTAAACACCCTTAATCTGTGGAAACTTATCACTCAGTATTGGTAGACATACTTTGCTACATGTTACAACACTAAGGTTCACAGATAGTTCAAAAGAAATGATCAAATCATTTCCAAACATGCATATGGCAAAAATAAAAAGTCTTTAAACCTTGTAAACCGGGCCGAAACCACCTTCTCCAAGCTTATTCAAATCTGAGAAATTGTTTGTAGCAGTCAATATGGTACTTAAATCAAAGTAATGCATTTCTCCACTATCGTCATCATCCCTTGCATGCATATTGCTTTTCGTTATGTGTATTGAACGTATTCTTCGTAACGGAATTACTTGACTTGTGTCGCTCTCTGAGTAACAAATTTCAAAAAAAAAAAATCAATGACCATCTAAAACACAATTTAAAAAAAAAAAAAAAAAAAAAAAAAAAAACCAAACCAAGCACTATGTATAATAGACTGCTAGCTAAATTAAATCTACCTTCTTCGTGTTTCCTCTTGCGAGAGGATGAAAAATACCAGAAACCCAAAAGAGCTGCAACTACAGCAATTGATGATATGGTAATGATTATTGCCTTTGTTGTTTTCTTTCCTCCATCTCCTGTTGCTCATCATATGATATAACCTCAGTATGCTTAAAATTACTTAAGTCCACAAATCATTGATACATCATAATATCAATAACAATAAACCAGGGATGAACTCAGGATTTTAAGCTAGCGGGGGCTGGAGTATAAAGAAAAAAACTCTAAATAGACATCTATATAATACTAAAAAATTATAAATACACAAATTTGTTGTTTCGAAATACGTTAAGATGCAATAATTTACCAACAAAGACAAACAAAAAAAAAAATAATGTTTTTTTTAATACTAGGCTGGCTAAGTTTTTTTTTATTTTAATTATTGTTGAAGTTAGAGTAATCACAGTGATAGTGCTAAAAATTTTAACTTTTAACATCTCAGAAAAACTACTTTATATATTTTACCGCCTCAGTTTACAATACCTAATGTCAAATGTTCCTTTTTTTTTATCACTTCACTTAAAATAATTACACAACTTATTAAAATAATGAAGGAAGAGAGAGAATTTGAGTTTTTTAATTGAAGAAAGAGATATAATTTTAATAAAATATTGTTTTTATTTTAAACAACTTATTACAGTCAATTGGTATTTATTACAGTTTATTGTAGTTGCAAAAAATTTAGCTTTAACTTCTCCAATAACACATGATTTTTTGGTTTTTTGGTGGTAAAATAATTTTATTTATTTATTTATTATTTTTTATATTTAAAATACAATCACCATTCTAAATGTTTTTGTTAAGTTTTTGAGTTAAATAGTTGCTATTTGGATGAAACTAGATAGGAAAGAGGCCCAACTAAAAAAATTAAAATATATATAATAACTAAAAAAAAAAAGAAAAAAGTTTTGGATGCAGGGGGGGCCCGGGTCCCCTTGGGCCCCTACCTGGGTCCGTCCCTGCAATAAACGACATAAGAAGCTGCCCAAACTGTAATAGTCTTAACAGATAAGCCAAGTCAAATTTATTAGCAACCCTTATTATCATCCTTATCAATTGGCAGAGACAATAGATTAAGGATTTCATGAAGGTGCTTAGAATCAAATGAGGAATGATTAGCTAGATGAATGTAATGCAACTATGCAAGTTCTGAAGTAAACATGAGGAGAACTTCTACAAGTTATAGACTAAAACATTCTGCGTTTTTCTGACTTTAATGGATGTTCACCTTGCTTAAATTCCCAAACACACCCTTAGGGTGTGTGGTTGGAGGTGAAGTAGAGAGGAAGGAAAAAAAAAGGAGAGAAATTTTTTGGAAGAGGTATTTGGTTGGAAGGGGGAGGGGGAGGCAATTTTGGTGGGGCTGTAAAGGCATATGACAAAGCTGCTGATAAACAACCTGTAGTAGAGCTATAATAGTTAGCTAAACTACATGTAGCTTAATTTAGGTGTGAGGAGTGGAGTTAGTTATTGATGTAAGTCCATGTGTCAGCATCTAATTACTCTATACACGTGTTAGCATCTGGTGTGTTTGTATTAGAGTTTGTTAGGTTTATTCCACACTCTGCAGAGGTGGTTATTGTATATATTGGGCCTTGTAACCAGAATTGCTGTAATCAAGAAGAAGAATTCCATTGGTCAAATTCTTCATTTTTATGTTTTCTCTGTTTTTGCATTTCTTTCCTTCTTGTATTGCTTTGCTTTTCAGGGAGCAGGGATTCTCCCTCGTGGCTCATCAAAACACTATCTTCTCAAATTGGGGAGAAAATGAGAGAGAAAATTATGTAAAACTTTTTAGACAAAAATGTCCATTCAAGCCCATTTTGTGTGTACTGTGTAAGTTCCTGCCTTGCCTTTGTTTCCTATTCCTTTTATAATTTTATTTTAAAAAAAAAATCTAACAGGACCGGGGCGTTGCCTTTGTTTTAATTGTTTCTAACTGCAGTACTGCTACCTTTTTCTTTTCTTTTTTCTCCAATTCGTTTTTATTTTATTTTATTTTAACTGGGCATGATTTTTTTTTTTAACTAGTTAATTTTTTTAATAAGGACATATGAGTCAATTTATATAAATTACATTTTCTATCATTTCACTTTTCTTCTCAATCAAACAAAATTTTTTTCAATCCCTCCACTTTTCCTCCCTCCTAATCAAGGAGGTTAATTTCGTACTGTACCGGCCGGTACGGCCGGTATATACCGCACCGGCCAGTACACCGGTACAGGTACACCACTCATTTCGTACCGAAAAAAATACCGGCTGTACCGGCCTCGTACCGGCCGTACCGGCGAAATTCGGCTGTTTCGGCCGGTAAAGATGTTTCGGACCGGTACAAACAAGAAGGAAAAAGAAAAAGAAAAAGAAAAGGAAGAAGAAGATGAGAAAAATGGGTCTGACTCACTGACTTGGTGCCTAATGACCGAGCTCTGTGCTCCAAATCTTTCATTTTTTCCCTTCTATACCCTTTTCTAATTTAGATCCCATTCTCTTCACTGTAGCTCCCACTGCAACTTCTTTATTCTTTCTTCTTCTTTTTTTCCTGCGTCTTTGGCTTCTTCACTGGTAATGAGCTTTCAGCTTTGTGTCTTTCAAATTTTCTTATCTAATAGTCAATAATGTCAGATGATTTGGTGGAACTATGAAACACTCAAAAGTGTTGAATATTTTTCAAACTTGTCTTTAGTATCAATTCATTTCCACCAACCACGTGGCCAACGCTCTTAACTTTTTGTTTGCCCCTGTACTTTCTTTTTCTTTCATTACCAAGGTATCAGGCACATGTACTGATGTATATATTATTATTATTATTATTATTATTAATGTTAAATAAATTGATGGGACTTGTTTTTAACGTGCCACTCCAGTAGTAATCCACCCACAGTCACGTAGAAGGATATAAATATACATATAAATATAAATATATATATATATATATATATATATATAACTACAATGGTACACACTAAAATATATTTACGGTGTTGGCTTCTTTTTGTTTTTTTTGTTTTTGGATGAACTTGTTGGTTTCTCTAAAGTGTATATATTATTATTGTTGTTATTGATTAGATGAGTGACATAAATTTATCATTTTAAAATTTTATATACATACATATATATATATATATATATATATATTAGCGGTAATCCCGAAACGGTACACCGGTATTGACTGGTATCCAAAATATATCATACCATTGGCCAAACCGGTACAGCCTCCGGTACGGTATTGACTTCCTTGCTCCTAATCAAACACAAATGAGAAAAAATAAAATCTTTTTTATTTTCTCACATTTCTATCCTCCCAACCAAACAAACCTAAGTCCTCTGTTTAAAATTTGTATCCCCTCCAATCAAGCTTTTCTCAAATAATTTTTAAATTAATTTGCTAAGTCTTATCTCATTCGAAGTTTTTTTTTTTGGGATAAAAAATGTAAAAAAAAAAAAAAATCACATCTAATACTAATATTTAATATTGATAAGATATTGAAATTGGGTCAGACTTGGGTTTAGTGTCTAGTGACACTAGACCTGTTGAGATGGTAACAAATGTCCACTTTTGGACACATATCACCATTTAACCGGGTCCAGTGCACTAGATGCACTGGATCTAAACCAAGTCCATTGAAATTTTCATTCAAATGATAAAAGAATCAGATTAATTTATTAAATTAGAACTTAAAAAATCTAAGTAATATATAATAATTGAACAATTTAATAAGCCCAAAATATTGAGCAGTAGATTTCCATGAAAATACCAAATCTGTATGACTTACCGTTACCAGGCGGCAGCTGTGGTGCTGGAGGCTCGGATTGGGGTGGTGGTGGTGGTTGTAACGGCATTGCTGGTGGTTGATCCGTAAAACTTTGGTTCTCACACCTCAGATTGCAACTTGGGGCTACAATTCGCCACCCTATTTTTGCTTGGCAACAATTTTTAGCTATATCCATCAAATCACTTAAGCACTGGACACATGAACCATCATCGACATCTCTAGTACACTGCACCAACCCATAACTTATCACGGACTGTCCTCTCAATATCACTGTCAGTTTATCAGCGTCATACAACTTCTCCGTTACATTGACACGATTTATTAGAGAATCCAACAGAGTGAGTGAGTAAAAATCAGGTTGGTTAGCAGTATTCTGGCCAATAAAAGCTGGTGACAACGATGCCACTCCAAAGAAATTAACATTGGAATACCTTAACAAGCATTTATCGTACCATATAATTGCAGATTTGTTAGATGGACACCGAGTTGTGATATCTTGGGTCGCATTGCTCAGACAGATTTGGCACGTTTCGTTAGAAACATCACCTCGGCAGAGGTAGAGGCCGTAGATGCCAATATTAGAGCTTTCATTGTAGAAGCTGTAGTTTTGGGAAGCCTTAGATGACAGAGATTCCAACAAGACTGTGAGGTTGGATTTGTAATCGGCGTTGGCGGTTTCATTTGAATGATCTAAACAACTGTGGGTAAAGTATACTGGCTGGGAAATAATGGAGCTGGTAAGCGCAAAGACTACACATGATATTAACAGAAAGGCTGTGGTGTTGTGGAGGAGGTAAAACATTTTGAGTTTTTGACTCTTATGCCTTCAACAGAAATTCGTACATGAATATATGCTTATGTTTAATATGAGTGAAAATATCTACCTTGATAACCCAAAAAAAAAATCTACCTTTATAAAAATCAGAAAATCTCATCATAGAACGTTATTTTATTATGAATGAAAACATCTACCTTTATAAAAATAAAAAAATCTCGTCATAAAACGTTTGTTTAATATGAATGAAAACATCTATACCTTTATTTTATCAAGTAGGTCTGTACGTGGGAGTATCTGTATATTAGAAGAACGGAAGAAGTCATATAAAACGTTAGTTTTCCTTACCTGCTTCTAGAAAACTTAAAGCTTCCCGATATGATTATTTTAGATTTGGCAGTTTTTATTTATTTTATTATATATATATATAATCTTCATTTGAGAACCATTAGCAGAAACCATTTTCTCAGTTGATTTTTCAAAATACTTTGGAGGAATCAATCCTTCCTGGATACAATTCTTATCAGCACTAGAATCAATCATAGCAATAACAGTGAAACAATAATCATCAGAAACAACAATTTTAACTTTTGTGAACCATTTAGGGGGAAGTATGTTGTTAACAAAAGCAAGTTGAGAATCATTACCTTTATCAGAAAGAAGAGCTTGTTGACTGGATTCATCTCCATCTATATGCTCATCTTGTTCATTATCAGATTTGTTTTGATCAATATTTTTATCAATCTTTAACATTAACAATTCTTGTTTAAGATTATGGTTATCATCTTTCATATTTTGAAAGTCATTTTTTAAATCACTTATCTCTTGTTTAACAATATTAATTTCATGTTGGAGATCGTTAACAGTTAAATCTTTGGATTTCTTTTTGTTAAATCTTTCCAAAGTTTCTTCAAAACTTATGGTTGATTTAAGTTTTTTACCAGTTTCTTCCTTTAACAAGTTTTTCTTAAAGTTATTCAAATATTCTCTTTGTAAATCAGGGTTTTCAATTTGACTTATTAATTTAATCAACAAATTTTCATTCTCTTCACCTTTGGTGAGAGTGTTAACAGAGTTAATAACATTACAACATGAATCTCTGCAACTAAGTTTAATATTAGGAGAATCAGAATTTCTGATTTACTAAATAATTTGAGATGCCCTACCATGTCTGATTACAGATGGTATCAAGATGTTTTCCTTTCCAGAGTAATGCAACGGAAAGATTGTTTCAAGCCTTATTGGAAAGAAAAGTTTATTGACGGTCTGCCTCCTATCTTTGCTCATAAGGTAAAACAAGAATTAATTGGTAAAAATGATTCTATTGATTATGATAATTTAACCTATGGTGATATTTTAAGCACTATTAAAAAACTTGGTATTAATATGTGCAATGATGAAAAACTGTTAAAACACCAATTAAAAAATAAAAGAAAAGCTAAATATGAAATGGGTAATTTTTGTGAACAATATGGTTTGCCCCCAATTGCTCCTTCTCGGCAAAAGGGTAAAAAACATGATAAAAGTCACAAAAATTATAAAAAACATGGAACTAATTTTAATGATTTTTATACTAAAAAGAAAAATGTTTCTAAAAAATATGTTAACCAAAGATCTGGAAAAGGTAAATGTTTCAACTGTGAAAAACCTGGTCATTTCAGTAAAGATTGTAAACAAAAACCTGGTAAACTAAAAAATAAGTTTAACATGTTAAACATTGGTGATAATGATCAAGAAGAATTATTCAGAATCCTTGACTCAAACAATTCGTCTGAGTCCTTGGAAGATGATTTTTCTTCTTCAACTAATTCTTGCTATCAATCTACTGATGATTCTTCTGATTCTCCTAATATTAAACTTGGTTGCAGAGATTCATGTTGTAATGTTATTAACTCTGTTAACACTCTCACCAAAGGTGAAGAGAATGAAAATTTGTTGATTAAATTAATAAGTCAAATTGAAAACCCTAATTTACAAAGAGAATATTTGAATAACTTTAAGAAAAACTTGTTAAAGGAAGAAACTGGTAAAAAACTTAAATCAACCATAAGTTTTGAAGAAACTTTGGAAAGATTTAACAAAAAGAAATCCAAAGATTTAACTGTTAACGATCTCCAACATGAAATTAATATTGTTAAACAAGAGATAAGTGATTTAAAAAATGACTTTCAGAATATGAAAGATGATAACCATAATCTTAAACAAGAATTGTTAATGTTAAAGATTGATAAAAATATTGATCAAAACAAATCTGATAATGAACAAGATGAGCACATAGATGGAGATGAATCCAGTCAACAAGCTCTTCTTTCTGATAAAGGTAATGATTCTCAACTTGCTTTTGTTAACAACATATTTCCCCCTAAATGGTTCACAAAAGTGAAAATTGTTGTTTCAAATGATTATTGTTTCACTGTTATTGCTATGATTGATTCTGGTGCTGATAAGAATTGTATTCAGGAAGGATTGATTCCTCCTAAATATTTTGAAAAATCAACTGAAAGAATGGTTTCCGCTAATGGTTCTCAAATGAAGATTAAATATGAATTGAATGATGCTCATATTTGTCATGATAATGTCTGTTTCAAAATACCTTCTGTTCTTGTCAAAGATTTGACTGATAAAGTAATTCTTGGTCTGCCTTTTATAAATGCTCTGTATCCTTTTCTTGTTGAACATGATGGAATTACTACTGATCTTTTTGGACAGAAAGTAAAATTTGAATTTGCTTCAAAGCTTGAAATTGATATTAATAATGCTTTAGATCTGTCTTATGATTTTTCTGCTAATGAACCTATTCATGAACCACGGATGAGTTTGTACTTCACAAACAATTTTCAAGGTGATGCTAGTAGTGCCAAACTATCAACTGTTGCCAATCACCCTAATATTCTTAATGATTCTTTGCAGGAATCCAGCAATGATGCGGGGATAAATACCACTAATAAATGGGATAATAATAATATTTGTATTTATACCACTAGTAAGTGGATTATTATGGCTCCCTCGACAGAGAGGAAAAACAAGGGAAAAACTCCTGCACAGGATTATTCCCAAAATAAAATGCATGAAGGCGCATCTTCTGGAGTAAAATCCAGTGGATCAACATCCCTTCAAGAGTATGTCCCGGCAACGGTGACGTATTCTAGTGGTGATAGGGCAATTGCTCTACAGGAAGTTTTATCTAAAGAATTACAATTCCAAAATGAAACCTATTCAGAACTTCCAGATTCTATTAAATTTATTCTTGATAACCGTCAAGCTTCCTTTGTTGAAAACCACCATAATCTTTTTAAAAGAACTCTCAGAGCCCTTGAAACCCACCTTGTTAATCTTACTGCTCAAAATGAGGCTTACATGAGCCACTATGCCAACCTTGTTTCAGAAGATAACCTTGTTTCAGAAAACGACCTTGTTTCAGACCTTGCTTCCTTAAATAACCTTGTTCCAGATAATAACCCTGATCTAGAAAATGAGGCTTTTAGAAGCCATCTCAAAGCCTACATTAGTCAACTCTTTGGCAAAGAGGATATCCATTCAAAGGATAGAATGACTTTAATGGGCACTGATTATGCTAGATTGAGTCTTAAGACCCAATCTATATTAAGAAGTGCTGTTGCCAACTTGCCAACAGATATACGATTGCGTATTCTGGGAAGCAAGACTATGTTTAGGTCTTTTGACCTATGGTTCGAATATTTCAAAACACTTGTTACAACTGCTGTTCCTGATCCTGCTAATTCAGATGATATTAGTGATATCCTTGATCAAACTGATTGGAAAAAACACTTTGGAACCAGTCTCAGAGTGTATGAAAAGAAACACCCATTTCCTGGTCTCTTAATTAATTATGATCATTCATTTGTTGCTGATGATTCAGAAGATAATGATGATAGGGATCCTAACTGGCTTTCCCAAATGTTTGAGTATGGCTTTATCAGACTCATAAAATTAACAAGTCTTGACCAAGCCAGCCAACTTCCACAAATCATTCAGACTGCTATTAAAAATGTTGAAAGTCCTTCTGTTTCCATCAGATGCTGGAGCACCCTGCCAATATGGGAAAGAGATAATTGGATGAATGTCCAGCCATCAAAACATCTCATTCTCATTAATGGGTACACCCACCAGGGACAATGGTATGAAGGAGATTCTCACTTATCCTGCCAAAGCCCCTATGCCCTTACTGAGTGCTGGAGAAACTATTTCAATAATCAAATTCTTGAAGTCATTCAAAGCCTATGGAAACATTATCATTTCATAGGAAGCACAGATATAATTTTTGTTTTTGGTCCCAGACCTTATGCTCCTACCATCACTCATATGCACATAGCAGATTACTGCAATCCAAGGAGTTTTATTGCCCCAGGGAAAACTTCAGAGTTTGAGCCACTGCTATATTGCGGATTCTGCAATCAGTATGTTATTTACCATGAGCATGGATGTAATGATGATCCTCCATGGGATCCTGATGATGATTTTCCATCCGATGCTCCTTCTATTGATTAAATGTGTGGTCCTCAGATTATTGTTACTATTGTTCTCTATTTGTCTAGCCAGCATAATGGCCAAAAGTGTTACAA
Source organism: Quercus ilex subsp. ballota (assembly GCA_032727855.1). Classification (NCBI taxonomy): domain Eukaryota; kingdom Viridiplantae; phylum Streptophyta; class Magnoliopsida; order Fagales; family Fagaceae; genus Quercus; species Quercus ilex. The sequence goes on along the minus strand of CM064912.1, from coordinate 83,025,847 downwards.
TATTCAAAAAATGCTTCAATGTCTACTCCTTGATAAAGCTTCTACACCACTATTCAACTACATGCGTACATGGTGATGTTCAAAGACACTATTCAGACACTATTCAACTGCATGCGTACATAGTGATGTTCAAAGAAATATTCCTATTGACCTTTGTCAGAGATTTTGTCGATCTTATGCTTCATATGTTGGAGGTTTCATTGCATGCTCCTGAAGATTCCCATTATAGTGCAACAACTTTGGCTTCTTTTAAGGACAATGATGATGTGGCCTAGACCCTAAAAATGAAGGCCTAGACCTTTGAGTGGGATGCTTCTGATCACTACATATTCCCTCCACGATTCCCCAAAAAATTTGGAGTCAAAAAGGAAAATGACTCACTTTTTTACTATTCATCTGTCACTATTCATCCGTTACTATTCACCTGTTACTATTCACTCCGAATTTTACCTATTTAAGGGGGGTTGTCCCCTAAGTTAAAATCAGAAGTTTTTTGTTAGAATTCTTTCTAGAGAGAGTTTCCTTTCCTAGAAGCCTTCTTTGAGAGAATTCTCTGTTATCTTCTACTACCTTGTTCACCTTATTCCTATTTCTACTTTCCCTACAAACCTTGTAACTAGGACTAGTTCAAGCTTTGTAACTGTTGATCTGTTCTGAGATCTTGTATTCATTACTACTACTGTAAGTGTTTTGTACTACTTTCAATAAGAAGTATTTTCAGTATTATGTTCATTATGTTCATTATATTATTTGTTGCTACCGCCACTATGGAGGATTACCGCCATATCGGACGGTTCTAAATTGCTTTCATTTACTTTGATTATTTACTTTGAATTATTTTGTTATATACTTGTTGGCTGGTCATACCGCCTTATTATTGTTCTAACTTGTGCTTACATTATTTTCAACATATATTATACTGTGCTTCCGTCTCTTCCCTTCAGCTGTGCGTCCCCTTCCCCCTTTATGGTATCAGAGCCTGTATCTTCATCAGAAACAATTTCTTTTTCATTTCTTGAAATAGTGCAAGCAGTATGAGTACTTGTGGAAGTACCCTCAGTTTTAACTTTTAAATCAGCAAGCATTTTTTCAACAGTGTCCAGAGTTTTGGATTGAGAAGATTTAAACTTAAATTTGTTATCATGACTGGGTAAATTGATCAAAGGTTCCTCAGTCTTGATAGAAATAGGTTTTTGAACAGAAGCAGATTTTTCAATAGAAACAGTTTTTTCAACAATTTTTTCTTCAATATGGTCAAGCTGTTGGCCAATGATATGCAAAGACTCATTAGTAAAATTGTTTTGTTCAATAAGACTAACAATAGGAGTTTTATCATCAGCAATTTTGAAAGGAGTAGCTTTAACATCAGTTTTGTCAGCAGTTACCAAAATATTGTCAAGAGGTGGATGACTAGTCCTGACAATGGTTTTGTCATCTTTAACAAAATTTGATTTCTTTATCACATTCAAATGATTTTTTGAGGCTTCATCTTTTGAAACATAATAATTTTCAAGAAAATCAAAAAACAAAATATGCTTTTTCAGTTGAAGCATTTTTTCTTTCCATTTTCTTTTAACACGGTCTTTTTTAGACTGAGCAAAATTATTTTGGAAATATTTACTTTTAGGTCTATTTTTTGAAAGCATGAACTCATTGAACAAAGAAACCATATCAATTTCAAAATCTTTATTTAAAACAGTCAAAACTCTCAATCGGTTAACATTATTGTCAATAGGAGAAAAATCAGAATCAGATGGACAATAGATCCAGTATCTGAATCATCTTCATTGGCAAGTTTGCCATATGGAAAGGAAGATTCAGGTTTAGTAGAATAGTAAACAGAGCTGATTTGGGATTTATCACTTAAAACACCTTTTAATTTTAAATCAGAAGGTTTTTCAAAATCCTTTTTCAAAAATTCATTGAGATCTTGATCTCTTTTCGAAATACTTTCAGATCCAGCAAAGGAATGTCTTCTTTCGTTGATCCTCAAAGGTGGTTGAATATTTTGAAAACTTATTTTAACAGTACCATCAAGATATTGTTGAATATTCGTGAGATCTAGCTCATCAAAAACAGGTTTAGGAATAGGGGATTCTTGTTCCAACAACCATTCAGTGGGAGGCTTGATATCTTGCCATTGAATCATTTTTGGAACTTGAACTTTAGCATCAGGAGTTGAACATTGAATTAACATAGTTTTACCAGAAGGTTCTCTATGATTTAAACAACCAGGATTTAACTGAGTACCCAACAATCTGTAATAAATGCGGTAGATCAGAGCAAAAGGTTTACTACCTTCATCCATGATATAACCAGAAGAGGCAACATTCAAAGTCAAAGCTTTAACAATATTAGGATCATCTAAAGCAAGAGTAAGATCAGGATAACAGTTAAAATAAACAGGACCATCATACAAAGAAGCAGTAATCATACCAAGAATGCTGTCTTTAAAGTGCTTAAATCTAGCATCACGCAGACACATGAGAACAGAAGCATTGATACCCTTTCGGGTGAGTGGTTTAATAGCAACTTGAACCATACCAATATGTAAATAACTTTGTTTTTTAGCAATGAAATCATTAATATTTCTTTTGGAAAACAAGCAACATTTTTTATGAATTTTTGAAATAGAATATATTTGTTCAATAGTTCTTACTTTGTAAACGGGATGAAAAGTGGTTTCAGCCCAACTAGTTTTGTAAATAGTTTTAGTATCAACTTTGGGAATGTTCCATTTTCGGAAATCAGGAAGCTCATTATCTTCAACAGTGTGATCTTCTTCATTTACAATATCAGGAGGACAACCAGTCCTGGAGCTAATAGAGGAGTTGGATCTCCACAACTTATCCATACTATCCTAGTTTTAACACTCAGTTATCATGTTTTTCTCACAACCGTTGCATTTCGTAACACATACCCTAAGCAACCCTATACCACACACATGCCCTACACGCCCTCTCTTGGCTCAAACGGGCCTTACAGTCAGGTTCTGGGAATTCACTTTACACCTAGGGTGGCGCCAACGACGGTAAGAAGGGGACACAACAACGGAGCACCAAAGGTTCGGACAAGCATGGACAAGGTACAAAGACACAACAACACTATCACCGGCCAGAAAAGAATGGCTCTGATACAAGATAGAATTTTTATTCTAGTCTAATCTAAGTGTATATGTATGTGAAGCTCCCTTCTAGAGACTTGAACTTCGGCTCTTACCCTCCACACCCCACAAATACTTATACTTGTGGAGTGATTACTGCACCAAAGGTACGCGATGGTAGATTTGGCTGTTATTGATTGCATGGCAAAATTGGACCCAATCCAAACTTGAAAGGAGAATACTTATCTTAAACTTGAATTTTTTGACTTAGGCTGCATTTGTTTTGGTGGTAAATGATTTCAGGAAATCATTTACCACCTGCCCTATGTGTTTGGAAGGCAAAGGAAAATCCATTTTCCGGAAAATATGCATTAAGTTTGACCAAATTTTCAGCCTTGACCCGGAAATGGTTTTACGCTTTTATTTTACCTTCAAACCATTTCCGGGTCTTGCACAGGAACACAGAAAAGAGAAAGAGAGCCTCTGAGAGAACGAGTGAGAACGAAAAACAAGCCGAAAACACTCAACAAGAGCCAAGAACAAAGAAAAAAAGAGCAACCAAATCCCACAACCCAGTCCGATCCACCAAAAAAGAGCAACAAACGGACCGATCCACGCAGTTCGATCCAGGTCCCAGAACCCACTCCGATCCGCGCAGTCCGATCCAAATCCCACAACCCAGTCCGATCCACGCCAGCGACATTGAGCGAGCCAAGAACGCAGAACCATTTCAACGCCGTTCCACCACCAGCAGTCAACGGCGAGTCCGATCCACTCAACGCCGTTCCACCACCTCGCCGATTTCAGCGCCGATCCACCACCACACTTAACGGTGAGTCCGATCGGTTTTTTTTTTTTTTTTTTTAGTCTAAAGCTTTGGATTGAGTTTTTGAGTGGCTGTACAGACTCTATTACACCAGATTTTTGGGATTATATATATATATATATATACTTATATATTTATTTATTTATATATTTATTAAACTTATCAATTTGAACTATCAAATTTTATTGATAAGTTTGATTGTAAAATATTATATATGTATTTATATATTATTGATAACTACAGATTTACAATATTAATAAGTTTGAACTATCAATAAACTATATATTGTAAAATTGTATTTATATATTTACATACACAAACTTATGAATTTGTGTAAAATTGTATTTATATATTTACAATTTTACACAAATTCACTAAACTATCAACATCAATTACATGAACTACAATATGCTCAGACTCACAGATTGGTAATAGAAATAAATACATAAATATATGCATATTTATTTATAAATAAATATTTATATATTTAGTTATATATTGACATAAATATTTATATATATTTATTTATAAATAAATATTTTTATATATTTATTTATAAATAAATATTTAGTTATTTATAAATAAATATTTAGTTATCTTTTACATAATGTATACTGTGAGCAATTTGCTGTGAGCAATTTGTGGGGGAATTTTACATAATGTTTACTGTGAGCAATTTGCTATAATTTTACGTAATGTTTACACTTGCATGTGTTATACTGTTTTGCACGTTGCATTGTTGTTCCTATAATTTTACTGTGAGCAATTTGCATGCATTTTCCAGGGGTTGCTTTAGAAGTAGTCAAAAAATGGATTTCATTTTCCGTAAAATGTTTACCTGAACCAAACATAAAAATTGATTTTCCGTAAAATAAAAAGTATTTTCCGTAAAATGTTTGACCGAACCAAACACCGGAATTGATTTTCCGTAAAACAATTTCCGAGACAGCCAAACAACCTCAATACATTTTCCTTTTCCGGAAAATAGCATTTCCGGAAAATATATATTTTTCGGAAAACGTTTTACGCGAACCAAACGCAGCCTTATATTAAAAACAGGTTGAGCGTTGACCCGACGCATTTTTTAAAACAATTTCATCCCCCCCCACCCCCCCCCCCCCCCCCCCCCCAAAAAAAAAAAATCTGACCTTAGATGTCATTTTTTTGAAGAATAAAGTGATTTTTTTTTTTTTTTTTAAATTCTAGCAAATAACTCACAAATACCTTGCTTCCTGGCAATGTAAAAGGGACATTAAAGGGAAGAGACCTATTATTGTTGTTGTTACTATCCTTTCAAATTAGTGTTAATATATTATGGGATGTAACTTATAAAAGTTTGGTTTAAAATTGCCATGTTCTTTGACTAAAATGTGATTTAATTTAATTTCTTGAAATTCAGTGGCTTTTTCAGGCTTGTATCTACTGATATGGCGATGAAATGTTTTGAAAACTAATATCACACTTATATTTTATCAGGGCTCATACTCATCCAAATAAGGGATATTCATGAATCAGTGTCAATGAAATTGTAACGAAAATGAACATCTTTTTGGCTCATTGTATAAACTTTCATGGAATTCAACAGAAACATAAAATTCAAGAATAAGATTTTATAAATTCTAAAAAAATAGTGCATCCATTATTATTATGAGTTATAACCACATACAAACAAAATTGTTTAACTCAAATCAATTGGGACGAGTATAATTTTGGTTAGAAATACTGGAATTTGTATTATTTCATTATTAATGAACAAGTATAATTTATTGATCTAGGGTCCGTTTGGATAGAACCTATTTTACTGAAACTGAAAACACTGTAACAAAATAATTTTTAAATGTGTAAATAGTGTCGTGGGACCCATTTTTAATGAAAAAGTTGCTGAAAAGTGTAATTTGTGGGACCCGTAAACAATGCACGGGTGCACTGTTCACTGCTGACTTAGTCAAAAGGTGCGGCTGAAGCAAAAAAAAAAAAAAAGAAAAAAAAAAAAAACTGAAAACGCTTGAAAACATAAAACGCAGCTGCAGACGTGATATCCAAACCCACACCTAAGCTCTTTTTTTACATAAGTAAATCTAAACTAATATATTTCACATTAAATAATTTGCTACATGACTTATGATCAAATGACAAATATATGTTTTCAAAAAAAATCTTTCATATGAAAATATATGGGTCAACTTTAACCTGGCCCATAATTTAATTGACTCGACTTGTTTCTAAATCGTTTAAAATAATATGAGGTACAAAGAGTTTTTAATTTTTAATTTTTTTGATAATTCATTAATTACCTTGAGGGGTTTAAACCTTAGATTTCATAAAATCACCAAAAATTACAGACCAACTGAATTACAAAACTTTTGACAAAAAGTTTACTCTTTTTTATTTTTTAATTAGATAAAGGTATAGTGATAACTTTCTCACCAACTTCTTTGAATTTCGTACTATCAAGGATTAACAAATAATCAAATATGAATTCGTAAAAAGGAGTCGAGAGTAAATTATCACTATTATTGTTTGTGTCTTGACCAACAGGTTTCTCATGCTTTGAATATTATTTTCAAAAATTTTATTGGGACACGCTTTGAATACTTGATCTAATCTCCTAAATTAAAAAAATGCTAATCTAATCTCCTAAATATACTAATAATGGTAGATGGAGGATTACCTTTGAATATTTGCGGAGACTAATAAAGGATGAGCCACGATATCGAAAGGTAATTTCCTCGCTGGAGTCCATGCAGGACAATTACTACTTTAACAATTAATGCCGTCGATGAAGGATTACTATTTTTTAATTTTTTAGAGAAAGGTATTTGTATACTATGTAAGAGCATCAGCAGTGGGGTTTGTATATGTCAAATGTTAGGAATATTTAGCATTTAAGCCCCAAAACTGCTCAACAATGGGAAGGCCATATTGCATATGCCAAAATTTTTTTGAGATTTTGCTACTGTACCATCTCAAATGTAAGATAGTACTGTAGCTAAATGGTATAAAATTTTTTTTTTTTTAATGCTTTCTCTCGTTAAAATAATTTAACCGGCAATTTCTCTTTCCTCAGCTCATTTTTTCTGTTTCTTTTCTCTCTCTTGCTTCTCTCTCTTTCTTTCTGCTCTCTCTTCTTTTTCTTGCTCTCTGATTCTTCTCAATTTCTTCACTCTCTCCGGCAACTCTCTAATCGGCGTTGGGTTTTTAAATCGGCGGTGGGGTTCTAAATCGTTGGTGGGTCTCTAGATCGGCGGTGGGTTTCTAAATCGGTGGTGGGTCTCCGTGTTTTTCCTTCTCTGGCAACTCTTTCTCTCTCTTTCATTTTTCCTTCTCCGCGTGGGTCAACAAAATCAACTTCCTTCAAGCTTCCCAGCGGCGAATCCGCTTCCTTCGAGCTTCGACGGTGGTGGGTTTGGTTTTTGACCGTGGGTTGCTGTGTTTTTTTTTTTTTGGTGGTGTTGATGGGCGGATAGGGTGGTGGTGGTGGTGTTGATGGTCGGAGGGCAGTAGGTGCAGCGGCGTGGTTCTTGTCTTTTCTCTGGGTGTTTTTTTTTTTTTTTTTTTTTGTGTGGTGTTGATGGGCGGATAGGAGGGCGGTGGTGGTGTTGATGGTCAGAGGGCAGTAGGTGCAGTGGCGTGGTTCTGGTATTTTCTCTGGGGTTTTTGTGTGTGTGTGTGTGTGTGTGTGTGTGTGGTGTTGATGGGCGGATAGGGTGGTGGTGGTTGTGTTGATGGTTGGAGGGCAGTAGGTGCAGCGGCGTGGCTCTGGTCTTTTCTCTGGGTTCTTTTTTTTTTTTTTTTTTTTTTTTAACGGTAGTTTATGGGTTGCCGGCGGTGGTGGTGGTGGTGTGTAGCGGCGGTGGTGATTGTGGTTCTTGGACAAAAGGAAAGAGAGAGAAAGAATAAATAATGTATAAATAATATGTTGTATTGGATAATGTTAATTGTGAGATATATTATTTTATTGCGTAAAAATATTATTTTAATGAGTAGGATTGGAAAATAAAAGTTGGGATGTTGGAGAATTGTGAAATTGTATTATATAATTGATAAAGTGATTTTTTGAGATGGTAAAATAAGATGAGAAATAGAAACCAGATGTGGATGCTCTGAGGGTTTGGATACAGCTGAAAGTTGCGTTGAGTTTCTGCCTTGCATTTTTTTTTTTTTTTTTTTTGCCGCATTGTTTGACTTTAAGAGAAAAAAGTACTGTTTATAAACAGTGCGTGCACTATTCACGCACTGTTCATGCACTGTTTATACATTAAAAAATATTAAAAATGTGTCCCACGACACTATTCATACATTTAAAAATTATTTTGCTACAGTATTTTCAGTAACAATTAGTTTTCGGCAACAATAAGTTGTATCCAATAATAAGTTGGATAAAGAGTTTTCTTGCGTTTGTGTTTTTGTTCACGCGTTTTCTCCTTTTTTTTTTTTGGCCGCATTGTTTGACTTTGAGAGATAAAAAGTACTGTGCATGAACAGTGCATGCACTGTTTATGTACTATTTACGGATTAAAAAATATTAAATATGGGTCCCACGACACTATTCATACATTTAAAAATTATTTTGCTACAGTATTTTCATTTTTTAATTTTCAATTTTCAGCTGTATCCAAACGAATCCCATGAAGAGGATTACTAATCCTATGTCTTATTTATTTATTTTTTTTTTTTTATGATTCGGTAAAATATAAAGTGAAGCATTAAATTTTAGTAATTTTTATCCATTTCTGGTACTGATACATGGTGAACGATGCTCTATTCTTTCATATTTATGATATAGTTCACTTATTAAATTCACGATAAGGAGCACCATTTGCTATACTTTGAGGATATATAAGTATTTTCCATATAAAATAGAATATTTGTATTCAAATTTACAAGGTTAAAAGATAAATTAATTTTTTTTAATGCATTTTTAGTAGTAATTTGATCATTTGCATTTGAAATTAATATATACTCACAAACAGTTGGGATCGGTGACAACTAAAACATTATTGTGATAATTTGATTTTAGGAGAATTGAACTTTAGGAATTGGGCTACTGATTCATGTTCTGCTGAGCGAGTGTCTGTTGTGCATGCGAAGTTTCAAGGTGAGACCAACGCAATCAGTCGATGAAGCCCAAGATCTTGGATTCCTATTGAGTATTGAGAGCCCACAGTCGAACCTGGCTTCCAAACGGTAGAGTCAAGAAGAAAAGACTTTTGCTCAATATGTCTTATGTTTAGATTTAATACAAATAAGAGAACTAATAAACAAGATCACTAACATTTACATGTTGATAATATTTAAATACTTAATCTTATACAATTCAAACTTGTTCACTAATATTAACATCATCACAAAAGAACAAAAAAAAAACACAATTTCCTCCATAATAACAACATGGCAATCACTATTCGAAATTTCTAAACTTATGGACAAAGATGCTTACATGGTACTCTACTTGGCAAAAGAAAAACAAAATTATAGTTACAACTCTATCACATTCAAAGCGTGGAAATAACGAGACATAATTCTAGGACTAAGTTACATTTTCCTTTGTTTTCTTTGGAACCAAACACGTAATGCTATTCATAATTCACTATAATTGATAAATCAACCTAACAAAAATTATTACAACATTCTCATAACCTAATTCAACCTAAAATTTCAATAGCAGCATTCTCAATCCACTGTTCAAAATTACCCAAAGTCCAAACATTATCAATCCACTCAAATCTTAATGCAGTAATTGTTATTCATAATAACTAATAAAATTAATAAAAAATCACTAAATCATCCTTGACCCCATCAAAATTTGAATAATGAGTCAGGTTCAAGGTCCAACCAACTCAAGATGAAGGTCTTCAAAGATTCAAATGCATAGAAATTAAATCTCAGTATAGAGGCTACTTACATATACATTAGGTATATTTCTCATCAAAATCTCTGATGATATATGTACCAATTCAATTTAATTCCCATGCAGATGCAAATATATTTAAACCGTAAGAATTAGTACAAGAATAGAAGTAGGGTTTATTTATACGAGTGCTATTGTTCCTTACCTGCCATATTTGTACGAAAATGAAATACTTGCTTAATAGCATGCTCTGGTTAATCTCTTCCCTAGCTAGAAGCACTTGTTGAAGATTGATTAGATGTGACTAATCCCGTTCCAGTTCCAGTGCCAATTGTTGAAGATTGATCAAATATAATTAACCTACCAACAGAAAATGGAGGTGCTGATGGCTGAGGAAGATTTATTGATTTGCTTGCAAGCATGAGAATGACCCTTGACATTGTAGGTCTGTCATTTGGATCTTCTTGAACACATAACAATGCGATATGGATCAATCTTAGAACCTCACTTATAGGACAAGTATCAATTATGGTCTGATCTATCAATTCCACTCCTTTTCCTTCATTCCATAGTTGCCATACCTATTGGTATTTTTCTTTTTCTTTTAGTGCACAATCATAACCATAAATTAATTTAAGCTCAAGATACAGAGAAGAGAGATGTACATATGATACAAGGCTATGTGCATGCTCTAGATGATTGAAGCCACTGTTCTTTTTTCCACTTACAATTTCCATCATTAGAATTCCGAAACTATAAACATCAGACTTCATTGAAAATAGGCCTTCCATTGCATACTCTGGTGCCATATATCCACTATTAAAAAAAATATAAATAAATAAATATATATATATATATATACACACACATATATATATATATATATATGTATATATGTATGTATGTATGTATCATGATAAAATATGATTTCAGTTACTCTAAAAGAGAATAGAGGTAGAGTTGTCCTTAATAGTATCATCAAGAGCAAAAGTCACATTGACATAACCATGACTAATGGAAAGTGAGCTTTCTTAGTTTGCAATTCCTAGTTCTTAGAGTTCTTTTTTCTTTTTTAAAATAATAATAATAAATATAGAATTCCCATTGAAGTTACAGAGTTTTCAACTTGAATTTAATGCTAAATTTTAATGTGTGCTAAAACATTATTTGAAAAACATTTAGGTGCAAAGGGAATGAACCAGAATTCTCCCAAAACATGCATGCAAGGGGACCAAACTTAAGTTTGATCATGTCTTGAAAATTTCTCTTGGAGAAAGCATTATCAAAGATTTATGGAATGAAAATGTGGATGCAATGAAGGGATTACTTACTATGTACCCACGATTCTGATAGTGTTGGCTTCTATTTGATTGCTCTCGAAAATTCTAGCGGTACCAAAATCTGATATCTTTGGGTTCATCTCCTTGTCCAACAACACATTACTCGCTTTCATATCCCTATGGATGATTTTCAGCCGAGAGTCCTCATGTAGATATTGAAGGCCCTTAGCAATCCCATTGACTATGTTTGTGCGTTTAGCCCAATCTAGAACCTTACATTTTTCTGGATCTGCATTGTAATATTATGGGTACGGTGTTGATTGTCATATATAGGAAAGTTTTTCCATGAATCAATGGTGCATTGTAATATTAAGGGTGTTGTTAGTGTGTGAATGTGAGTATGTATTTGTGAGAGAGATAGAGAATATACCAAATAAGAAGCCATCGAGACTATTGTTGGCCATGTATTCATAGACTAGAAGCTTTTCATCTTCTGCTAAGCAACATCCCAAGAGCCTCACTAGATTCTTGTGTTGAAGTTTTGCAATTAAAGTCACTTCGTTCTTGAACTCTTCAAGACCTTGTTTCGATTTCATTGAAAGCCTTTTAACTGCTATTTCCTTTCCATTAATCAACTTGCCCTAGAAGCATTTTAAACTTCCTTAATCAATGAAAACTTCTCACACAGACACACACTATTGGTAGACATATTGCCACATGTTACAACACCAAGGTTCACTGATATTTTAATTGTCCAAAAACCAAATGTTCACAATAATCTTTTAGTTGTCAATTATCCTAACTGTTGCGTTATATTAATTTCTAATGAAAGTGATAGAATAATTTCTAAAAATGCATATGCATTAAAAATTAAATCTTTTAACCTTGTAAACTGGGCCGAAACCCCCTTCTCCAAGCTTATTGGCATCAGAGAACTTGTTTGTAGCAACCAATATGGTAATTAAATTGAAGTAATAGATTTCTCCTCTGTTGTCATTGTCATTTCCATAGATACTACTGTCCATTAAGTGTATTGAAAGCGAACCTGCAGCTAAGTTATTGCGTAACGGAATTTCATGGCTTATAATTCCATCTGAGTCACAGATTAAATAAATAAATTAATTAATGGCAATCTAGAAATACAAATTTTTAGTGCTTTAAAAAAATAAGAATTTTTGATAGATTGGCTAAACTAAATCTACCTTGTCTTTTCCTCCTGCCAAAGGATGAATAATACCAGAAACCCAAGAGAGCTGCAACTACGGCAATTGATGCAACTGATGATATAGTAATGATTACAATCTTTGTTGTCTTCTTTCCGCCTATTGCTCATCATACAATATATCCTAATAAGTTTGCTTAAAAGAACTCAAGACAACAAATTAACGTATATCAACAGTAAATGCAAGGACATAGGTTGCCTACATTGTCATAGGTAAGACAAATCAAATTACCATGTATTTGTTTAGTTTTCATTATAAAATAGTCAAATTTTAAAATGGAAAAAAATAAACACATGACAAGTTGTAATTGGGAGAACATAAATTGAAGAGAAATGATATGTCTACAACAATTTTACAACATTTTTACAACAAACCCTAAGTGGCAGGTTGTTTCTGGTTGTTATTGTTAAGGCAAAAAAGTAATCTTAGTGATAGTTTCAAATTTGAACCAATAATAACTAACCACCTGTAATTTGTTGTAAAAATGTTGTAAAATTGTTGTAGACATAGCATCTCTCTAAATTGAAATACAAAAAGTGGTACAGAAGATATATATATATATATATATATATATTCATTTTAAATTTTGGCTATTTTATAAGGAAAGTTAAATAAATACATGACAAGTTGTGATTGGTAGAATATAAAGTGGAACAAAAAAAGTGAGGGGACAAGGGCCAAAATTCAAATTTTCAGAAATGAGCCTTATACACATACACTTAAATTAGACTAGAGTATAATTCTATTTCATATATTAAAAAAGAAAAGAAAAAAGACAAATCAAATTTATTAGCAAAGGAGGATTGGCACTTAATTAATTCGCCATATGAATGCATGTACTGAAGTAAACATTAGGAGGAGATTCTACAAGTTGTAAACTAAACATCATGTTTGTGAGTTTTGGTGGATATGTTCACCTAGCTTCAGTTTCCTAATTACACCCTAGCAATTCTTAAACGGTTAGTAAATCCTGTGTTTTTCTTCTCTATTTTTTTAGACCCCTCATAACTTCACCACTCACCATCGCCGCCAACGGAGGTAGCTTCTCTCTCTCCTCCATCCCAGCTCTCTCTCACTAATTTCTCTCTCCCTCTTCTCTCACTAATCCAAACAATAGAGCTTCCCTATTAATGAGGACCCATAATCGCACCTACACCAGCCAATAGCAAATCCAAACCCGAACCCATAGGAAACCCAAACCTAGAATGAGGATTAATTAACTAATTAAGAGAGAAAGAGAGGGACGAACATAGAGTGAGTGAGAAATATGAAATAATAATAATGGAATGAGAAATTGTATTAAAATAAATAATATGTAGAATAGAGAATTTGGAAAATAGATTTTTATCCTAGTAGTAAAAAATGGGTAATTCTTATCCACTACTGGAGCACTACTTGGGCAAACAAAAAGGGTAGACCCTATGGTGGGTCCTACATGTGCAGTCCACTCCCTTTGTGAGGAGGTGTTATATGTTGTACCCGGCATATATGCCGGGTACCTCACAGGGAGGCGGGTCCCACACACTGTGGGGCCCCCCTTTATGTGAGGTACCCGGCATATATGCCGGGTACAGCATATAAAAATTGCTTTGTGAGAGCTCAAAGTACTATTCCAAGAGTATGTAAGTTTTTTCTGGAAAAAAATTTAGTAAGCTACTACCAATGATAACATTATAACAAGAGTAATTTCTCCAAAAAATAATTAATAATAATAATAATTATACTTGGCTGCTAGCACGACGCCTACTGCACTGAACTATACTTCCCAAAGAAGCGATAATTTCCGACCAATAATTTCTCATAGACCCCATCTCAAGTATTGTTACCTCTCACCCACCCTCTCTTCCCTAAAAAACGAAACTTTGCTCAAAAGTCAAAACTTCCAAAATTTCCATCCACAAATCAAACAAAGCCTTCACTTTCAACTTCCCTGCTGAAACACCTTTCGACACCACTCTTCAAAACAGCACATTAATATTTACCAAAAGCGATTTGATATTCCTTTCTCTCACAAATTATATTGAAGCTCACTAACTAATAAATTAATTCAATTATTCTTCTAAAAAAATATTTTTGATCAATTATTTGAAAAAAAAAGAAGAAGGTAAATTTAGATCAACCGTTTATGTGAAAAGAAGAAGTTCAGTGCCAAATAATTTTTCTAAGTTTTAGGATTATTTTTTTTTGTCAAATAGGTAAATTCCAAAACAACCTCCATTCTGATAATAATAATAACAAAAGACCTCCGCTAATTTGTAATTATTAATTCCAATTCGAATCCTGTGCACCAAACGGGGAGGATTTCTATGAAAATACCAAATCTACATGTCTTACCATTAACAGTCGGTGGCAGCGGCAGTGGCTTTGCTGGTGATTGCTCGGTGAAAGAGTAGTTCTCATACCTCAGAAAGCAACTTGGGCCTAAAATGCGCCACCCTATCTTGGCTTGGCAACATGCCTCGGCTGTATCCATCAAGTAGCTTAAGCACTGGCCACACGAAGGACCATCGATATCTCTTGTACACTGCACCAACCCATAACTTATCTTGGACCCATCACTCAATTTCACTGTCTGACTATCACTCTTGAACAGCATATCTGTTACCTTGGCACGATCTATTAGATCGTACAATAGACCAAGTGCGTAAAAATTAGTTAGTTCAGGTGAAGTAGTATTCTGGGTATTATACATGAGCGACATTGGCGATATCTGCGTCTGTCCAAAGAAATTACCATCGGAGTAGCGTAACATGCACTGATCGAACCATATGATAGCAGTTTTGTTAGATGGACATTGAGTTGTGATATTTCGGGTCGCGTAGCTTACACAGCTTTGGCAGGTACTGTTAGAAACATCACCTCTGCAGAGGAAGAGGGCGTAGATGCCTATACTTGAGCTTTCGTTGTAGAAGCTGTAGTTTTGGTAAGCTTTGGATGATAAAGACTTCAACAGCACCGTGAGGTTGGATTGGTAATAGGTGTTGGAGGTTTCATTCGATTGATCTAAACAAATGTGGTCATTATAGGTTGGCTGGGAATGAATGGAGCTGGTAAGCGCACAGACTGCAGATAATATTAAAAGAAAGGCTCTCGAGTTGTGCAGGGAAAACATTTTAACTCTTACGTTAGGCTTCAAATAATTTCGTCCGTGAAATATATATATATATATATGCGTGTGTGTGTTTGTTTATATTATATGACTGATGTTTAATATAAATAAAAACATTTACCTTTATTATAATAATAATAATAAAATGAACTTAAGAAGTTGGCTTAGTGGTTCTTAAATTAAGTTTCATTATATTCTAAATTTAAAACCTCTTATTTTCACTATTAAGAGATTTCTTTATATAATTATTTGGTGTGTGAGATAGAGAGACCACACAGGCTTGAGTGAATAGATAAATACTCAAAAATATTTAGATTTCTTTTTTTTCAAAATAATAATAATAATAATAATAGGCAACATTTTAACAAAATTGAACAGATAAGATCTTAATTAAATAAATTTGACACTTAAAGTATTTAATTAAATAAAAATAAAATTAGAAGTCCGAAATGAGTTGCAACCAAATTTAAAATATGCATTTTGCATTTTAGCTTTGAAAATAAAAAATAAAAATTAATAAATGAAAAAGACTAAAATATCTCAATTTGAGTGACCAAAACAAGAACGTGGCCAAAGCTATAGCATTATGCTATAGATTAATGAGAGAGATAGGAAAGCTGATTTCCTCGCAGTAGTCCATGCAAGATAATTACAGCCTTTATGGATCAAACCTGCATACGTTAATGCCGTCGATGGAAAATTACTACTTACCTAATATCGTATATCGAGGCACATTTTCCACCAAAAACCATAAAAACTGCATACTGCTAAAGGACAATTGCTAGATGTGCCCACAGTTTGTAGTCTCTTTCTTCCATCTTACTTATACTAAATACCTTTTGCAAGTCTTTTCCCTCTAATTAATATATCATTAATTTTGGTTAAATAGTCAATATTCAGTAGTTAACTAATTACTAATTGTTTTATTTTAGTTCAAATTAAGAAAATATAATTTTAAAAACTGATCACCTTTTATTTAGATTTTTTTTTAGATAACATGTATGTTAAATGATTTTTTTTTTTCTAATTTAGTAAATTGTTTTTCTTGAAATGTAGGAATTATAAGATGGACAAACAAATTAATCAAGTATGTGTGTAAGGCACTACAAAGTACAAACAGGCTACATAGAGGTCATGTTATACGAGTTTTGTGAAATTTAATTTAATAATTTATATATGATTATTTGGGCATCTATGAATTGTGCAAAATCAAAACAAGTGCTTCACATTTTTGTGTGGGACTCCCGGCCAAGCGGCCTAAGCCCTTCCTCATGGTCCACTGCCAGCTCTGTGCCTATAGTGCCTACTACTACCAGGTACCAACAATTCGACCCAAGTTCATCCTATGGCGACAATCCTTTCGGAAAACTTGGTATAAAGAGCAGGGCAATATCTATTTCACGCACGGAATCACACATTCACACATCCATACAAAAAAATTCCATACAGCAAAATAAATGATGGGAAATAAACATAAGTGAATTTTTTTTTTTTTTTGGTTTGATGGTAAAACAAAAGTGGAATCGGTGGAAAAATAAGTTGCACGCCACATTGGCATGTATTTTATGTGCACTAGTTATTATCCTAAAGTGTATAAGAGAAAGAATATTAACGTTTTTTTTTTTTTTTTTTCAATAAATTCTGTGATGCCGCTTCAATTTTCTGTAATTTTGGCAGATTTATTTGTTTTTTTTTTAGAAGATGGTAACTTGCATCAATCATACATGAATTTTAATCTATTTAAGGGATGAAAATGTCTATTTCTATGGTATCAAAGTTATTGTACCAAGTAGGTTTCAATTAGCTTAATTGGTAAAGTCTCTGATGGTTGAATAAGAGATCAGGGATTAATCCCCGTTTATACCAAAAACCGATTGGTGTCTTGGTTTGATGATAAATAACTATCAAGAGACACCATTGGTTTGAAACTCTCTCAAAAAAAAAAAAAAAATTAATTATTATTATACCAAATTAGCAGAAAAATAATTAAAGAAATCTTAGTACAACAACATAAAGGTTTAGGGGTTTTACCATTTCACGTGAACCACCATTATTACCAAGTTGGTGGCAATGTAATTGCCTTGATTTGGTACTTGTTCAAGGTAGAAGAACTTTCTTTTATTTTAAATGGATTACAAACATTTGATTTATCATAAGATTCACATCTCTGAAACAGAATTCTAAGTCGGGTTCTAGGTCCAAAAAATCTCAAATGAAAGTCTTCCTACATCCAAATGCTTATAAATTAAATCTCACTATTGAGGCTACTTACATATACATCAATCCATTTAGCAAAACTAGGTGTATTTCTCATCAGAAGTCTTATCACATGACAAGGTCCTCCTTTGATGATAGACCTCTATTCCTTCGTGTTTTGTTTTCCATAATTTGGTATATGTGCTAAATAATTCATTGTAATTCCGCTGCAGATGCAAATATATATAGATGGTAAGAATAAGTACAAAAATAGAAGGTATGTTTGTACACTTGCTATTGTTCCTAACCTGACACATTTGCACGAAAATGAAACACTTGTTGAATAGCATGCTCCAATTAATCTCTTAACTAGCCAGAAGCACTTGTTGAAGATTGATCAGATATGACAAATCCTGTTCCGGTCTCAATAGTTGTAGATTGATCGGATAGTATTAACCTACCTACAGAAAATGGAGGAGCTAATGGCTGAGGAAGATTTATTGATTTGCTTGCAAGCATGAGAAGGACCCTTGACATGGTAGGTCTATCATTTGGATCTTCTTGAATACATAACAATGCAATATGGATCAATCTCAAAGCCTCACTTATAGGACAAGTATCAACTATGGTCTGATCTATCAATTCCACTCCTTTGCCTTCATTCCATAGTCGCCATACCTATTGGTGTTTTTTCTTTAGTTTACAATAATAAGCAAAAAGTTAATTTTGGCTAAAGATATAGATAAGGAAGAGAGACATACATATGATGGAAGACTTTGTGCACGCTCTGGATAATAGAAGCCACTATTCCTTTTTCCACTAACAATTTCAAGCATTAGAATTCCAAAGCTATAAACATCAGACTTTATTGAAAATAGTCCCTCCATTGCATATTCTGGTGCCATGTATCCACTATTGAAAAAAAAAAAAAAATGTGTATTATTATACAATATGGTTTCAAGTACTGTAGAAGAGAATGAAGGCTAACTTTTCCTAATTAATGTAGACTATGTAGTACCATTAGAGCATTAGCATTGGAAAATTTCAATGCTACTCTATTTTACAATTCTAAAAAGTCACTTTATCATTATACCATACCATTTTACAATACATCTACATCCCAAACTTCTATTTCTCTTTTTTACTCATTAAAATAATATATCTACATAATAAAATAATATATCTCAAAATTATATCTTCTCTCCCATCTCTCTCCTCTCTCTCATTTTCAGCTTTCTTTCAAATAAAATATTATTATTTTTTTACAATACTTGTTACAGTGCAATTCTATGTTTAGAATTGCACTGTAGCAGTATTGCAAAAAAATTTGCAATACTGCTGTTTAGCATTCCCCAATACAGATGGTTTTGGAGTTTAAAATTCTAAATTTCCCTTAGATTTGGCATTAGCATTCTCCAATGCTAATGCTCTTAAGAGCATAAGGTATTTTGACAAAACCATGACTTTGGTAAGTGGCTTTCTTCCTTTGCAATTCCTTGATCTTACAATGCTTTCTTTAAATCACGATTGAAATTTTATAGTTTTCTGTTTGATTTCAATGCTAAATTTTAATGTTTACTAAAATGTTATTTGAAAAATGAGTTGCAAATGGAAATGGAATGAACCATATATCTCCTAAACATGCATGCAAGGGGGACAAATTTAAGTTTGATCTCGTGCAGAAAAATTTCTTTAGAAAGCCGCATCAATGATTTATAGAATTAAAATGAGGATGAAGTCAAGGGATTGCTTACTATGTTCCCACGATTCTGATAGTGTTGGCTTCTATTTGATTTCTCCCAAACATCCTAGCGGTGCCAAAATCTGATATCTTTGGGTTCATCTCATCATCTAAGAGCACATTACTCGCTTTCATATCCCTATGGATGATTTTCAGCCGAGAGTCTTCATGTAGATATTGAAGGCCTTTAGCGATCCCATTGACAATGTTTATGCGTTTAGCCCAATCTAGTTCCTTACATTTTTTTGGATCTACATTGTAATATTAAGGCGATTGATTCTCACGCATAGGAAAATTTTGCCATGAATTGGCCTATAATTAATGGTGCAAATTGTGTGTGTGTGTGCGCGTGAGAGAGAGAGAGAGAGAGCAAACCAAACAAAAAGGCATCAAGGCTAGTGTTGGCCATGTATTCATAGACTAGAATCTGTTCATCTCCTTCTGAGCAGCATCCCAAGAGTCTCACAAGACTATTGTGTTGAAGTTTTGCAATTAAAATCACTTCATTCTTAAACTCTTCAAGACCTTGTTTAGATTTCATTGAAAGCCTTTTAATTGCAGTTTCCTTTCCATTAATCAAGCCCTGGAAGCATTTTAAACATTCTTTATCAATGAAAACTTTTGACACAGTATTGGTAGACAATAGACATACTCTGCTACATGTTACAACACTAAAGGTTCAATGATGGTTCAATTCTCCTAAAATCAAATGATGTAACCTTTTAGTTGATATTGATCCTAACATTTAGTTTTGCTATGTATTAATTTCAATTGCAAATGTTCAAATAATTTCAAAAATTGCATATGAAAGAAAATATTTATAAATTTTAACCTTATAAACTGGGCCAAAACCACCTTCTCCAAGCTTATTCTCATCAGAGAAATTGTTTGTAGCAGACAGTATGGTACTTAAATCGAAGTAAAGCCTTTCTCCACTGTCGTCAACATCCCTTGCATGCATGCCGCTGTCCATTAATTGTATTGAACGTAACATTGCAAAATTACTTCGTAACGGAATTACTTGGTTTGTGTCCCTCTCTAAGTAACAAATTAGATTTTTAAAAGAATCAATGACCATCTAAAAACACAAATTTTAATAGAAAAAAAGAATCATTGGTTATAATAGATTGGCTAAACTAAATCTACCTTCTTCGTGTTTCCTCCCGCCAGAGTATTTATAAAACCAGAAACCGAAGAGAGCTGCAACTACTGCAATTGATGCAACTGTTGATATAGCAATGATTACTGTCTTGGTTGTCTTCTTTCCTCCTGTTGCTCATCATATAAAATAATTACCAACGTATGCTTAAAATATTCTGTCAAATAAGAGTATGATAAAATTACTTAAGATCAAAATCCTTAATTTATCATATATATATATCAATTAATGCGAGGACATAAGTCAAACTGTCACAGATAAGCCAAATGAAATCTATTAGCAAGCCTTATTATTATTGTTATCATTTATTAGCAGAGACAATGGATTAAGGATTTAATGAAGGTCCTTTTTTATTTTTTATTTTTTTTTTTTATGAAATTTAATGAAGGTCCTTTGTATCAAATGGGGAATGCACATAGTTCGCCAGATGAATGTAATGCAACTATCTTAGTACTGGAAGTAAACATAAGGAAAACCTTCCACAAGTTGTAGACTAAAACATTCAACGTTTGTGAGTTTAAGTGGATGTTTTACCTTACCTTCTTTATCCCATTTACTCTCTAAAACTGCTATTATCCTCAGTACTCTGTGTTTTTTTTTTTTACAGTTTACACCTGGCTTTTGAGAACATAGGTGATAGGACTGCTACATTAAAATGAGTTGGATAATTGTTATCTCAACCGATATGGCAAAATTAGCAAGACACTCAAATTTCCATGTCAAATGGTAACAAAATTAATAAATTAATTGAATTATAACTTTTTATATTTTGGGAATACAACGACATGGTCCTGACTCCACTAACTTAGTGATGTTAGATCGACCATCTAGCTAAACTATAGTACCTACTAATTTTCCCATGATCTGGAATTGTTTGGTTTGTCATATCGAGTAATCCTAATTCCGAAACACGCCCAAAAAAGATTTCTAATTATTTTTAAAATTTTAATCCTAAATATCAATTCGAATCCTGTGAACCAAACGGGGAGGATTGATCTACAGATATGAAACATATGGGGAGGATTTTAATGAAATACCAAATCAACATGTCTTACTATTATCATCAGGCACGGGTTGGGATTGCGGCGGCTGCAGCTGTGGAGGTGGTGGCGGTGGCTCGGTGAAATTGTAGGCTTCATACCTCAGAAAGCAATTCGGGCCGGAGACGCGCCACCCAATTTTGGATTCGCAACATTTTTGGCCTGTATCCAACAAGACGCTTAAGCACTCTCCGCATGAACCACCATCGATATCTCTAGTACACTGCACCAACCCATAGCCCGTCACAGACGTACCACCATCAATAGTCAATTTCTGTTCAGCCGTCGAGAATAACATGTCTGTTTTATTGGCGCCCGCTATTAGACTGCCCAACTGGGAACGTGCGAACAAATTTTGTTGGTCTGGTGAAGTCCTATTCTGGATATTATACATGAGAAACAATGGCGATGTCTGTGCCTGTCCAAAGAAATTAACATCGGAGTAGCGTAGCATGCACTGATCGTACCATATGATGGCACTTTTGTTAGATGGACATCGAGTTGTGATATCTCGGATCGCGTAGCTTACACAGGTTTGGCAGGTACTATTAGAAACATCACCTCTGCAGAGGAAGAGGGCGTAGATGCCAATATTAGAGCTTTCGTTGTAGAAGCTGTAGTTTTGGGAAGCTTTAGAGGATAAAGACTCCAACAGCACCATGAGGTTGGATTGGTAATAGGTGTTGGAGGTTTCATTTGATTGATCCAAACAAAAGTGGTAATTGTAGGTTGGCTGAGAATTAATTGAACTGCTGAGTGCACAGACTGAAAATAATATCAAAAGAAAGTCTTTAGAGCCGTGGAGGGAAAACATTTTAACTAATTTATCAGAAATAGGTCTATGCTTATGTTTATGTAATGGCTGATGTTTAAAATGGAATAAAATCATCTACCTTTAGCCTCCGTTTGGAAAGCGTGTTTTGCGCATTTTCCAGTAGAAACGTTTTTTCTTGTAGATTCCGTGCACTGTTCACAGAACTCATAAGTACTATATTCAGCGATTTTTTCTTTAAAACTAAGTCCCACAACACTATTCACATATTTAAAAATTATTTGCTATAATGCTTTTAATTTTCAGTTTTCAGCAATAAGCATTATTCAAACAGATAATCTTAAAAAAAAAAAAAAATTTCAAGTAGGAGTATATATTAGAACGGAATACATCATAAAACGTCTTTTCACTTTTCTACATGGTTATATGTGAGTGGTGGAGAAAACATTGTGGATTCATGTGTAAAAGTGATCACAGACTTCAAATTTCAATCCGTCAACTAAGAGACTTGTAACAAAAGTCAAATTTCAATCCGTCAACTAAGAGACTTGTAACAAAAGTTGCAAATTTGTTCACGTAAACCAAAAAACTTAAAATTATTTTAGATTTAATAGTTTAAGAGAATAAATTCAGTCAAGCATATACGCCCTTCAATAATAATGTGCCACGTCAGATTTTTGCAAATAAAAGACTAATCACTCCCGCACCAAATCAAACCCTCTTCATACAGAAAACTAAATCCCACACCACTTCTTCCTTAAACAGAGATGTTGCCGAGAAACTCCGGTTATGACCAGTGGAGGTTGAGGACAACTAGCAGTGGAGGAAGTGAGTCATGGAAGAGCCTTCAGGGGCAATGTTGACAACCCTCCAAACCCAACGTGGACCCTGCCTAAGACACTATTGATCTCTCAATCTATAAGAATTGAAGCCATCAATCTTTCCATGGTGGAATCTCACCACCAATTACATGAAAAAAGTTGGGAAAAATGATACCCACAAAACCATATCTAAATAAAGCAATTCCAGCAGTAATATTTTTTTTGAAAAAATCTTTGATTTTTGAGTTGGCTTTTAATTTGGATTGGCAACCCAGGGAGTGGTTGTTGAAGTGAGCTTATATGGGTTGGTGTTATGGTGCCATTTGGTTGACGAAGTGGGCTCATGTGAATCGGAGAGAAAGGAAGCTGGTGAGAGAGAGAATCGAGTTTCTAAGCCACTAATGGTGATTGCGGGTGGCGGGAGTGGTGGAGCTTGGCCGGCAACTGGAATTGAGGGAGCTTGAGAAAATTGGCCGGCTGGTTCGATTAGAGAGAGTGCAGAAGCAGATGGTTTTTGCTTGTTGGTGAGCCTTGATTGTGTGTGGCAAGCTCTATTTCTTACTTTGCAATAAACCGACGTGGCATACTTAGATTGGAGTGTGTCAAAAGAGGTTTTACGTCTCATCGGGATAGAAATTGCACTCATTGTTTGATTGTTTTTTTTTTTTTTTTTAATAATCTTTTGTTTGATTGCTTGGGTTGACCGTAAGTGACTTTCTTTATAATAAACCATATAATGTCAAAGTTGACGCCTTTCAAAAAACCAAATTGTCAATATTGAACATGGACTATAGGCATGGTTTTAAAAACCGGTACGGTGAAAGAACCGGAAAAGGGACTGATTACCGGTTTTCTGGTTGAACCGGGGTCCGACCGATGGTCGAACCGGTGATGTCATAAATAATTTAATTAATAATTATTAAATTAATAATTATAAAAATAAATAAATAATTTTATAACTTGTCATTTTAACAAAAAAATTAAACAATAGTAAAACATTAAACTCTAGCTTACCAACTTTTAAATACCGCTGAACACAATTCAACCAGAACAAAAACAAAAAAACACATACAATCACCACAAACCCACTATAAAATATTTTAGTTATATTTTAACCTTTCAAATAACAAAAATAAGTGACCAACGGGTAATAATATCATTGCCCACATGATATTTTTCCCCTCCACACATTCACACGTATATCCCACCTACCACACAATTTGAAATCACTTTTTCCCATCTCTAATCTCACTTTTTGCTTTTCTGCCTTTTCATACCTCTTTCTTCAACTCTTTGTCTCTCTCTCTGTCTCTTCTCTCTCGTGAATACATGCAGTGCAAGAGGCAAGACCGCAAGAGCAGCAAAAAAAAGCCTCAACTGAAGCAGACAGAACCTTTCAAATCTACTTATCTTTGGGCTGCTTTGTTTCTTCCTCAACACATTATAGTGAATCTGATTTTTTTTTTTTTTTTTCTTTTGAGCAAAAGGTAAGTAAAGTAAATCTGATGTTTTTGGTTCACTGTGGGTGTCTTAGGCTTCACTACTTCATACTTGAAAGCGCATTTTCAAAATCAAAATCTCTCTTCTTAAATCTGAAACAAGATCTCCCTTTAAAATTTTTTTTTTTTGGGTTAAAAAACACAACAACTGAAGTATTTTTGAAAAAGTGCTAAAACCGGTTTAACCGCACCGGTTTCCGGTTATGCCGGTTGAACCGGCGGTTTGTACTGTTTTCCGGTTTTTCTTTCATTTTCGGTTTTAACTTATAACCGGACCGGATTAAGGTCCGGTTCCCGGTTGAACCGGTTGAACCGGCCGGTCCGGTCCGGTTTTTAAAACTATGACTATAGGACACCTTTTCAACGTTGAATTTCGATAATTCAAAAGTTGCATTGAACCTGGATGCTATGAGGTATGGGATTGTTTGGTTTGTCAAAAAAACAAGGGGGTGTTTGGTTGTTTTGTTTAAATAACACAATACGTATTTTCATAACATTTTTTCACCCCTACGTATTTCCATAACACTTAAATAATATTACTAGAACAATATTACCACACAAGCCTCAAATTGTCAATACATAATGTTATGTTGAATTCCATACTATCAATGATTGGAAAGTATGAACTATGAACTCGTGAAAAAATGATGAGAGTAACAGTTCGGACTTCGGAGGAATATGATAGGGCTTATTTGGTAAGAGATTTTTAATAACGTTGTTTGTATTTTTTGGAAATACATGTGGGTAAAAAAGTGTATGAAAATACGTGTAATTTTGTTTAAATACTGAAAACTGTTGTTTAAATAACAGTGACAAACGGGCCCATGGTGTTCAACTTTTGTATTTGACTATGTATGGGATATTTTGCAAATGGGAACTTTGAATTTCCCTGTACTCTCTAAGTTTATAATTAAATGACTCCCCTTTCCTTAACAGTGTGCTAGGTTGTAAATGAGGGGAAGAGAAAAGAAGAGAAGAGAGAGGGAAAAGAATGTAAAAGAAATGAAAAAGATAATGCTTCCTTTTTACATGTTTGGAAAGAGTGGGGGAAGAGAAAAGAAAGAAAATAATATATTTAATTTAGATATATGACTTTACCTTAATACCCCAAATAAAAATTAGAGTGTTTGTTTTGGTGACAGACAAAATTGAAATTTTAGAAGTTATTAGTGGTGGGCTCCCAAAAATTGTAGCCTTTTTACTTGTCTTTCTCTCCTCATTTTTTCCCTAATGAGAAAAGTGGGCCTGGATAGATGCTCACTCTTCCACTTTCACCTCATTTCTTTCCTATAGAGTAATGCTGATGCCACATAAAATGCCATAACTTGTTCCAAAACTCGCCCACATGGCGAGTTGTAAGTAGTTGAGGCATGATGGTGAGTCTATGTAGAAACACTCTTCTACCACTCATAACTCACCATGTGGGCAAATTGTGGCACAAGTTGTATTATTTTATGTGACACCAGTATTACTCTTTTCTATAATGCCAACCAAACAAAGAGAAATTGTTATATCAGA
The DNA here is from genome assembly GCA_032727855.1 of Quercus ilex subsp. ballota. NCBI lineage: Eukaryota > Viridiplantae > Streptophyta > Magnoliopsida > Fagales > Fagaceae > Quercus > Quercus ilex. Next base: position 82,999,709 of record CM064912.1, on the reverse strand, counting down.
ACAATTTTTTATTTCTTTTTTGGTTTCCAAACGAAGCGTAAAAGAAAAATTAAAGATCGAAAAATAACACAATTTAACTGCAGCAGGATAGGGCCAAAACAAGAACACGTAATACCAGCGTAGCAAACTTTTGGGTGCATTACACCACGTGGTCCAGCCCACACTTCGGCTTAGCCCATTAAATGAGTCTATTGGACAAGTTGCTTAAAAGTAAGCAAGTTTAAATGATTATTGAAGTCATATTTTTATGTACAAAAAAGTAAAGGCAATTTGGCTTGCATTTATTAAGAAGTGGTGTTAATCATGTGAGACACGTTGAAGGAAGAAAAGGAGGAAAGCTGATGAAGAAATAAAAGGAGGCCATTTGGCTGGTGAGTAAGGGAAGCCTCAGAGTGTGAGACTGAGAACAGTACAGTCTTGAAGAATTGCACAAGTGAGAGTATGTAAAAGAGAAGAAAAAACAGAGTAATAGAAAATTGTGAAAGATACAGAAGTAAGGGTAAGAGAGCAATAAGTGGAAAGAAAAAGATAGTTTTTCTTTGCTTAAGTTGTATTTCTAAGTATTGTAATATCAATTTTAATATAGTGAAATTATTTAGAATTTATCCCGTAATTTTTTCCTTAAAAAAAAAAGGGTTTTTTTACATAAAATATGTGTTTTAGTGTGATTATGCTTCCGTTGTATTTGCTGAAATTTATTCACATTTATATTGAAATTTGTCCGATACGAACAACCCTAATGGATGGCCAAAGTTAAGTATATGCGGTAGGTTAATGAGACAGTGACAGGACTAAAAGAGAAGTAAGGACAAGCCATGCTACCAAAGGACAATACTTCCTTTGCGGCCCAAACGATTTTATACTTCAGGGCACAACATAAACATATCTGTTCAAAAAAAAAAAAAAATATATATATATATATATATATATATATATGTAGGTATGGTGTGCAACAAGGTGTGTGAATTAACAATTACTCTATACTTTAATTCCATAGATAGCGAAAATCTTTATACTTTTTTTTTTCCTTTTTTTGAGAGAAAAGTATTTTCCATTTTAATGATCGGTAGAAAATTGAGTGAAAAACAAGTTGTGAGGCAAATAATTTGCAATCCAATTTACAAAGTTAAAAGACAAGTAAATTTTTTTTTTTAAAAAAAAAATGCATATGCGTTTGAAATTAATATATAGCAGCAGTTAGGATAGGTGACGGTGACAAATAAAACATTATTGTGATAATTTGATTTTAGGAGGATTGAACTTCAGGCATTGGGCTACTGACTCATGATTTTATTGAGCGTCTGCTTTGCGAAGCTTCAAGGAGAGACCAAATCAATCAGTTGATGAAGGCCAAAAATATTGGATTGCTATTGGGACTAAAGCTTGCTGAGACATTGCAAAACAGATCTCTCATCATGGAGGGTTCTCATAAAAGCACTTGTAAGGTTGAATTTAATCAACCATTGTATCGGCTTTATTCCATGCAAAATTTACTTGTAATTTAGCAATTAGTAATCCTGTATTTAGGTGAGAATCATATAAGGGTAGTGAGTGAGAGAGTGTGAAGAAATGCTCAAGATTGTCCAAGGATACACAAACTCGCGGGTGACTTGCGACTGGCAAGCCGCCAACTGTACCACACAAGTGAGGCGTGTGAGAAGATGAATAGTCACGCTAACTAGAGCACTACAGGACAAAATGTCTAGCCTGACCGTTCTGTTATCTCGCGGTTTGAACTCGCGACTCAGTCAAGTCGCGAGGCCAAGTCGTCAGACCACCCTGTTCGGGAAAAACTGAGTCTTCGCATTCCTTTCTTACCCCAATATAAATACCCCTTATACCCACGAATGCAGAGAGGTTCCAGAGAGAATTTTGAGAGAGAAACCCTAGAGAATAACAAGATTGATTCATCTACAATTTTTACATAGAGACTCTTCAAATTTCTCTACTCTTATCCTCTCCATTGTTACATCCTTGAGAGGTTCTTACCGAAATCATTTTCTCACCATACCCACATTTGTGAGAAGGCTATTTGGTGCTTTGGGAAGCAGTTAAGAAGGGATCAATGGTTATTGGTTGATGCTCTGGGCTATAGCGGAATCCGGTAAGCTAAAGAAGACAAAGGTTCGGTGCAACCTCGTTGGAACAAGAAGTTTGGAGGACTTAGGTACACTGGGTAGATTAGGCTTGGAGGGTTTTCTGTTGTTCATGTATCCTAACTTCATTCTTTAGTGGATTATTGACCGCTTGGAGGGCGGCGGAGAGGTTTAACGCTGTAAGCTTCAGTTTTCTCTTCAATAACATATCATTGTATTGTCCTTGTATTTACATCTCTCTTCCCTTAATCTTTGTCATTTAATTTCTGTTGTGGATGTGATTTTATTTGGTTTAGATTGTTTACCAATTCTTGTATAAGCTTATATTCATTTTCCGCACATACGTTGTTTGATATTAAGCTTGAATTGGTAATTTGTAATTTGGGGGTCTAAACGTTCATAGTAGTTTATACACTATTTGAACATTCAATTGGTATTAGAGCGGGTACACTTGTTGTGATTTAAATACCTAAGTGTGATCCTTGACCCCTTGTGTTTATTTGCCATGGATAGTGCTTTGTATGCCTCTATGTATGTTTTGGATGTTGATGAATGTAACATGCCACGTGTTTGTGAAAATGCCTCTATGAGTGATAATCCTCATGATTGTGATGCTATGTTACATGAATCATTGGATGTTGTTGATATTTTAAATATCAAACTCTTGAAGAAAAATGCCAAGAAGTTTCATAAGGATTTGAGCAAGTTATTTTGTGAAAATAATGATTTGATTGCTAAACTCAATGAATCCAACAAATTGATTGAAAAATATAAGAAACTTGCTGAAAATTCTCTTGAAAAGCTAAAAGAGTTTGAATGTTTGAATATGGACTTGAATACTAAACTTGTTTTGTCTAACAAACTTGTTGATGAGCTAAAATGTGAAAATGAATCTTTTAAAATGCATTCCAAGTATTTGATTGCTGAACCTATTGTTAAAAAGGGTGAAAATATTTGTTGCAATTACGTTGTGGTACTCAATTTTGTGCCTATTGTGTGTTCTACCTCAAAGGACAAATCAGTGTACATTCCTCCACATAAAAAAAACCAAATGTGGAGAGAAAGGCTATTAAGTCAAAGCCACTATTTAGGTCTCAATTTAAGGTTTTGGATGAATCTAAGTTTGTTTCAACTTGCCACTATTGTGGTGTGATTGGTTATATAAGACCTTAATGTCATAAGTTGAAGAGAGAACAAAATCATGTTGCTAGATCCCTTCCCAAAAAGCCTAGTAGACCTAAACACATTGTTTGTCACTATTGTGGTGATTTTGGTCATCTAAGACCTCATTGCTCTAAGTTTCATGCTCTTAAAAGAATTAAAAAAAAAGAGAGACTTGAGCTTCTTAGAAGTTATGCTATGAAAGCTAAACCGGACTTGAGTGAAAATAACATGTTATTAAAGAAAGTGTTTAATACTCTTAACTCATTGACTATGTGCATCTCTGGTTCTCATTCTTTCAATCCTTGTCTCACTTCTCTTAAGACACTCATTCTAAACAATTGTTCTGTTTGGATGAGGAAGGGTTCCTATGGTTGAGTTTTTGCTCGTTTGGTCCTTGATCTAATTCTTTTAATCTTTGTAGGACCCTTCATGCATTAAATGTCATATCTTCATGCATTAAATGTCATATTTTCATGCATTTTGTGCGTCTTGCATTTATTCATATGCATTGTTTTTGTTTTGATCTTACTTTATGTTTTAGTTTTGTGTGAGTAAAAAATCCAAAATCACATAAAAAGTGAAAAATTCAAAAAGTTTGATCGTATATGTTTGAGCACATATCACATGTGAGTTTTTGTACCTTTGTACTAGTGGCTTTGTGCATTTACAAGTTTAGCTTATTCTTTATGCACTTATATCTTTATGGAAAAAATCTTGACATCTTTGTGTGATTGTTGTAAATCGATTTTCAAGCTTGTCATGAATGATTAGTCAATAGTTATGTTGGTTTTGATACTGCATAGACTTGTGCATATATATCTTCACACTTTTATTTTTTTTGCTTAAAGAGCTCAACCAATGTAAATCTCAAAATGAAAAGAGATAATGAACTGCAAAAGCCGTCACACATACTAGTATTTGACTAGAAAAAATGGAAAACGACTTTTATGAATATGTATGATGCCCAAAAAACCAAAGGCTTGTTTATCAAATTGAAATATCCAAAATTTCAAGCATCGATTTCAAAATGAGATGTATTGATTCAAAATAATCAAATGTTATGATGTGTAAAGAAGCCAAATGAAAAGTTTCAAAGATATGTAATCATTTTCTTGTGGGAGGTCATATATGTTCATTTCTATAATTGAGATAGACCATTTGACTTAGTACTAGTTGTGTATGACTTGATTGAATTGATCATTAAAACTTCACTCTAGACTATGGACTATTCCACACATGATACACACACACAACACACATGCCTAATGTTCAATGAATGCCTTATTTATTTGTTCAATTGTATTTGTTTAAATGTGATGTGTGTGCGCTCAACTATATATAGATCAATCCGAAAAGATTTTTGATCATTTTATATGTTTTTGGAAGTGATTTTTATCATTCTTTGTGTTCATGTTTAGTGCTTACTTTGTTTTTCATTGTTTAAACATGTTTTGTGTTGAAAAACAAGTGTCAGAATTTTGGGCTACTCACTTTGGCTACTTGCACGAGTAGTGAGCAAGCTGCGAGTTTTGGCTACTCGTTTTGGCGACTTGCAAGTCGTGAGTCCCAGTCGCGAGTTTACACAGAATAGTTTTGCGACTTACTCGCGACTCAGCTGGCGACTCGCCAGTTGCGAAACGACTAGAATTAGCTTTTTAAAGAGCTTTTTCGTAGGACACTTGTTTTAAACCTCTCACATCCTCTCTAAAACCACTCTTTCAATATTTTTACATCAAAACCCAACCAATTTGAATGGTTTTTCATTCCATTAACATCTCTAAGGTAATTTTAAACTCTTTTCATTGATTTGGATTTTTGGATTATATTTTGGTGAAATTTGTGCTCTTGGTTGGGATTTCCATCATAAGGGTTGGGAAAACTTAATTTTTATCAAAATTTTGTATGGGATTGGTTTCTTTTGATGATTTTCTTTAGTTGTTGGCCCCTTGTGGAAAAAATAACATGTATTAAGGGTGGATTTCATGTTGTTCATGCATTGTTTTACATTGTTGTTTATAGTGTGCACGCTAGGTGTTTGATAAAATGCCTCTTAGGCATTTTCTCACTTGTTTGGACTCTGATGAGTACCAAACTTTGGGGTTTCTCATGTTTTCTCACTAGGATCATGTTTGGTTCATTGGTTGTGTATTTAACACACCTTGCCCCACGTGTGCATTTTCAATGCTTTGGTCATGCATTGCACATAGCCACCTCTTGCACACACCTTTGCTACCCTTATCATGCATTGGTCTATACATTGTTTCTTCATTCTAGTATGTCATGTTTACCTTATGCTTTGTAGCATTTTGTTTTGTCTTTTGATTGAGCTTCATTTTCTCATTTATCTTACACTCCTCATGCATCATCTTTTATCTTTGTTCATATCTTCTTTTCTTTTCCTCCTTCCTCTTGATTCATTTGTCTATTCGTGACAAAAAGGGAGAAAGTATCGTTATTTCTAAATGACTCATGTGCACACTCTTAAGGGGAGAAATTCTACCTTGTGCACATTCGTAGGGGGAGAAAGCCATAGAGGAGACGCATATACCAAGGAGGAGAAGACATTCTTTTTTGAGAAAACCTTGATTTACTTTATACTTGTTTTCTCATTGTTTATGGTGCTTTGAGTTATGTTTAGTATCTATGCTTTGCTGCTCTCATCGCATTGTGCTTGTGTGTTGGACATGCATTCATCCTTATTGGTTACATGTTTGGATGATCATTTGCTTTGCTATATGATCATTGTAGTAATTTCATATGATTGTCATGTGTTTGATCAAGTTGCTCACATGTTTCAAATCATGTTTACTTGATCGTAATTTACTTGTTACGTTATACTTGTCCTTTTATTACTTGCTTTACCTTGAGAGTCTAATGATCATATTGTGTTGTTGTATTTCAAGAGATACTTGTTCTTATGGTTCAAGAACTTCACACATTTTAGAGTTAAGTGTGAGTGAGTTTTGATTAACTATTCTCAACTCACGCGTTAAGTCTAGAGTTTGTTGTAGGGTTTTGTCACAAAATAGTCAAAGGGGGAGATTGTAAAGTTGAATTTAATCAACCATTGTATTGGCTTTATTCCGTATTAAATTTGTTTGTAATTTAGCAATTAGTAACCCTGTATTTAGGTGAGAATCATGTAAAGGTAGTGAGTGAGTGAGTGTGAAGAAATGCTCAAGATTGTGTAGAAATGCTCAAGATTGTGCAAGGATGCAGAGACTCGTGGCTGGGACTTGCGGGTGACTCGCGACTGGCAAGCCGCCAACTGCAGCACACAAGTGAAGCGTGCGAGAAGATGAATAGTCGCGCCAGCTAGAGCACTACAGGACAAAAAGTCCAGCCTGACCGTTCTGTTATCTCGCAGCTTGAACTTGCGACTCAGTTATGTCGCGAGGTCAAGTCGCCAGACCACCCTGTTTGGGAAAAACTTGACTCTTCGCATTCCTTTCTTACCCCAGTATAAATACCCCTTATTCCCACGAAATGTAGAGAGCTTTCAGAGAGAATTTTGAGAGTGAAACCCTAGACTAGAGGTGTTTGCCTTCAGACATACTTAGGGTTATCAAGAATCAAGACTATGTCAAGAATTTGGTGATCGTTTCAGTTGTAGATTTAAGAGTTTAAAGACACACAAGGTGGAGTGCTTGTACTTGCTAGGAATCCAAGAAAGAAGTAGTCCGTGGACTCAGAGCTATCATGTGGTTGTGGTAGTAAGTTTCCTACTCGAGGTAACAATAGGATGTTAGTAGTCTAAGTCACTATTGTGTAAATTTCAATTCTTTCATTGTGGATTCAGTTTACCTTGAGGATATCTAGGTTAAATTCTCTTCAGGTTTTTTACTGGTTTGATTTTCCTGGGTCATCATATTTTTATGTTCTTTATTTTCTGCACTTTACATTGATATGATATATTTTTGTTAATCTAGATCTAATAATTTGACTAAGTAATCACTTGGCTAATTAACTAGGTTAATCTGGTTGTATTTTAAGAGGTCTAAAAACGTACAAAAATAACTGTCACAACTCTATCACATTCAAAGCATGGAAATAACGAGACATGGTACTATGACTAAGTTTCATTTTCTTCTGTTTTCTTAGCAACCAAACACGTAATGCTATTCATAATTCAATATAATGGATAGATCAGCCTAACAAAAATTACAAGATTCTTATAACCTAATTCAATTAAAAAATTTCAACAACATTCTCAATCCACAATTCAAAATTCTCCAAAGTCTAAAATCTATAAAATTGCAATATTCTCGCACCCTAACATAATAATGTTAATCATAATAATTAATAAAGTTAACAACAAATCACTAAATCATCCTTGACCACATCAAAATTTTGAATAATGAATTAGGGTCCAGGATCAACAAACTCAAGATGAAGGTCTTCAAAGATTCAAACGCGTAGAAATTACAACTCTCTATGTGTGCCAATTGAATCTAATTCCGTTGTGGATGCAAATATATTTAAATTCTAAGAATTAGTTAGTACAAGAATAGAAGTAGGGTATGTTTATACAAGAGCTATTGTTAATAACCTGCCACATTTGTACGAAGATGAAACACTAGTTGAATATCATGATCGGGTTAATTTCTTCACTAGTTAGAAGCACTTGTTGAAGATAGATCAGATGTGACAAATCCCGTTCCAGTTCCAGTGCCAATTGTTGAAGATTGATCAAATATGATTAATCTACCAACAGAAAATGGAGGTGCTGATGGCCTAGGAAGATTTATCGATTTGCTTGCAAGCATGAGATTGACCCTTGACATTGTAGGTCTATCATTTGGATCTTCTTGGACACATAACAACGCAATATGGATCAATCTCAGAGCCTCACTTATTGGACAAATATCAACTATGGTCTGATCTATCAATTCCACTCCTTTGCCTTCACTCCATAGTTGCCATACCTATCACGGTTTTTTTTTTTTCCCTTTTTCTTTTAGTGCATAATCATTAACAAATACTTAATTTAAGTTCAAGATACAAATAAGAGAGACATACATATGACAAAAAACTTTGTGTACGGTCTGGATGATTGAAGCCGCTGTTCTTTTTTCCACTTACAATTTCCAGCATTAGAATTCCAAAACTATAAACATCGGACTTCATTGATAATAACCCCTCCATTGCATACTCTGGAGCCATATATCCACTATTGGAAAAAAAAAAAAAAATACATATCATAATACAGTACAATTTCTTTTACAATAAAAGAGAATGGACGCAGAGTTATCCTTAATAGAAAAAGTTACATTGACATAACCATAACTAATGGAAAGTGAGCTTACGTACTTGCAATTCCTTGTTCTTAGAGTTCTCCCCGTTTTATTTTTAAATAACCATTGATTTTGCAAAATTTTCAGCTTGATTTTATTGCTAATTTTTAATGTGTGCTACATTATTTGAAAAACAACGAGGCTCAATTAGATTACACCAGAACTCTCCCTAAACATGCATGCAAGGGGACCAAACTTAAGTTTTATCATGTCTTGAAATTCTTTTCTTTGTAAAGCAGTATCAATGATTTAAGAAATGAAAATGTGGATGCAGTACTGAAGGAATTACTTACTATGTACCCACGATTCTGATAGTGTTGGCTTCCATTTGATTACTCCCAAAAATCCTAGCAGTGCCAAAATCTGATATCTTAGGGTTCATCTCATCATCCAACAATACATTACTTGCTTTCATATCCCTATGGATGATTTTGAGCCGAGAGTCCTCATGTAGATATTGAAGGCCCTTGGCAATCCCATTGACAATGTTTTTGCGTTTAGCCCAATCTAGATCCTTACATTTATTTGGATCTACATTATAATATTAAGGATGTTGGTTATCTATATAGGAAAGTTTTTCCATGAATTAATGGTGCTAAATGTTAGTGTGTGAATGTGAGTCTGTGTTTGTGTGAGAGATAGAGAGAGTATACCAAACAAGAAGGCATCAAGACTAGTGTTTGCCATGAATTCATAGACTAGAAGCTTTTCATCTTCTTCTAAGCAACACCCCAAGAGCCTCACTAGATTCTTGTGCTGAAGTTTTGCGATTAAAATCACTTCGTTCTTAAACTCCTCAAGACCTTGTTTAGATTTCATTGAAAGCCTTTTAACTGCTATTTCCTTTCCATTAATCAACTTGCCCTAGAAGCAATTTAAACTTAATCAGTGAAAACTTATCACAGTATTGATAGACATAGGTTGCTACATGCATGTTGTTCATTTAAAGTTCAATTCTCCTAAACTCATATGATCATAATGCTCATTTAGTTGTCACTGATCATGATTATTGCTATATAAATGCAAATGATCAAATAATTTCCAAAAAATGCATATAATAAAATAATTGATTTGTCTTTTAACCTTGTAAACTGGGCCAAAACCACCTTCTCCAAGCTTATTCACATCAGAGAAATTGTTAGTGGCAGTCAATATGGTAGTTAAATCAAAGTAATGCATTTCTCCACTGTCGTCATCATCCCTTGCATGCATACTATTGTCCATGAAGTGCATTGAAAGTGACCTTGCCAAATTATTTCGTAATGGAATTTCTTGGCCTGTTTCCCTATCTGTATAACAAATTAGATTTAAAAAAAAAAAAAATTTGGGATAATTACAATTTGCCCACCTGTGGTTTGACCCGATTTCTATGTGCCTACTCGTGGTTCAAATTTTGACACTTTGCCCACCTGTGCTTCTGACCGTTAGCCCTCCGTAACCCACCTCTCCACTCTCCGTTACTCTAACACAGAAAATGTAAAAAATAAAACCATAAACGGATCAAAACACTCCTCACACGAAGAACATGGACAAACATAAAGAACATACACAAACATGAGAAAAAATAAAACTTAAAGAACTCGTTAGAGTACTAAAATAATTTTAGTCAAATTGAAATGGGGAAATTTTCATTTTAAATATTGTTTTAAAGCGTTTATTTGCCAAAGGAAAAAGAAATTAAAAAAAAAAAAAAAAGTACGTTTCTTTCTGAGACTCACACAACAAAGAACAAACTGGGCAAAATCAGTGTCTTTGAAGCACAGAAGATCAGGGCCCACTGAGAAATCTCTGCAAGCAACGAAACCCCAAATGCTCAGCACGAAACCTCTCCATCTCATCACCTCCTCTTTCTCTACAAACTTCTTCCTCCATCTTCGCAACGACGTCGTCCCAGCTCCTCACGAACCCATATTCGTAACAGTCGTCATCGTAGACCGTCTTTGCCTTCGAAACGGCGTCGAGTATTTCCTGCAACGCCACGATCCGACGGCTCACCTTCCTCCTCGCCTCCCTCACCATCGGATTAACTCCGGGCACAGAGTCCAGCTTCAGTAGCAGACCCATCAGCGCCTCGTTCATCCTCATCGTGGGTCTGAGTATGTAAAATTTTTGCTTCGTGGGTCTGAGTTTGTGAAATTTTTTCGTTCATCGTGGGTCTGGGTTTGTGAAATTTTTTCTTGGTGGTTTAGCAGTTGTGGGTTAGAGTTTGTGACTTGTTTGTGATTTGATTTTGGGTTTGTGATTTGATTTTGGTTTGATTTTGGGTTTGTGACTTGTTTGTGGTTTTGGTGGATCGGGTTTGAGGTTGAGGGCGGTGGTGGTTATGGCAGTGGGTTGTGGTGGCTGGTGGCAGGGGCATAGAGTTTGAAACTTTGTAATTGATATTCTTAAACTGAAATATGCGGTGACATGAGGTGAAGTTCTGTTTGGCTGCGGAAAAAATTGAGGGACAAGTTTTTGAATTTCTGCATTTTGTACTGTGAAATATTTGATAGAAATTAATTTTCTTCGAATTAAAGATTTTTCTTAGTTACTAGAGAACTTAGCTAGAGTTATTTTCTGTTGAAACAAATGGAACTAACGAAGCGAAAATCTCAGCTCAAGTGCTCAACTCAGTGAAAAGCTTGGATTTCTCTTTCTTTTTGTTGTTGAAGTTTTCGTTTGCCCTCTGATCAATCAAAATAGAGCTTAAAGCATAAGAATCTAAATGATTATTTTCCTTATATGTTTGTTACGGTGGTATAATAATGGTGGTAATTAAAACTGGAGGGTGAGGCGGAGATTACAGCCTTGTTGGACAATTCGGGACTTGAATTCAGCTTCATAAAAATGTTCTTAAGCAATCCAAAACCCTAACTTTTTGATCTGTTTTGTGTTTTGATTTTGAAAGAAAACGTGTTAGAGTAACGGAGAGCGGAGAGGTGGGTTACAGAGGGCTAACGGTCAGAAGCACAGGTGGGCAAAGTGTCAAAATTTGAACCACGGGTAGGCACATAGAAATCGGGTCAAACCACAGGTGGGTAAATTGTAATTATCCCAAAAAATTTAATTACTGTCTGGAAACAAAAATTTAATAGAACTTATTAGAAAAAATCACTATTAGTAGATTGGCTTAACTAAATTTACCTCGTTCTTGCTTCCTCCTGCCAGAGGATGAATGATACCAGAAACCTAAGAGAGCTGCAACTACTGCAATTGATGCAATTGATGATATAGTTATGATTATGATCTTTGTTGTCTTCTTTCCTCCACCTCCTGTTGCTCATCATAGAATATAACCTAAGAATGCTTAAATTAACTTACCGACCACAAATCATTGATATATCAATAAATGCAAGCACATAAGCTGCCCAAACTATCACAGGTAAGCCAAATCAAATCTATTAGCAACCATTTTAATCATTTTATCATTGGGCTGAGACAATCGATTAACCATTTAACGAAGTCTCTTAGTAGCCAATTGGGAATGGCACTTGATTCTCCAGATGAATGGAAATATGCAAGTAGTGAAGTAAACAGTCATGTTTGTAGTTTCAGTAGATGTTTAACCTATCTTCTTTATCCCAATTACTCTGTAAAAGTTCTATTATCCTTAGTCCTCTGTTTAGAAAAATTTTCCCCTTTAATCAGGTTCTTCTGAAATACAGTAATTTTTAAATTTACTGCAGCCTTTATCATTGGCATTTTTTTTAAATGATCATCTAACACTAGTACGATACACCTTTTTGGCACACAAGACTGCTACACTTGACTGAATTGGACAATATATTGTTATCTCAACCAATATGGCAAGATATAAAAAGTTTCATTCAAATGGTAATAAAATTGATTCATTTATTAAATTAGAACTTTAAAAAAAAAAAATCTGAGTAATATTTAAGAAAAATAATAGAGCATCCCCAGCCAAAAAAGAAGAAGAAAACATCTCATTTTCTGTTATTCCATATAACATATTAAAATAATATTAACTCAAAGAACAACACAAAACAAATAAATGAAAAAAAAGAGCGAAACTTAAACTTAAATTAAAAATGAATTTTTAGTAAGTGGCATTGCTACAGTGCCCTTTTAATGGAAGAATACGGTAGCACATGCCAATTTTTTTTTTGACATTTAAGACATTCAATAGAGGTGATTTTTATTTTTTTTTTAATGCTAAAACTTTATCATTTAGGCATTTAGCAAATCGCTTTATATCGCATTAATGGTATACCAAATAATTCTTAATAAACCAAACTTTGCACAAAAGTCAAAACTTTCCAAAATTTTCATCCACAAATCAAGCCAAGCCTTCAATTTGAAGTTTTAACCTCCCAGCTGAAACTTTCTTCCCCTCCATTCTTCAAAACAACCCAATTTTCACCCACAACGCCCAACAAACTCACCCCCTCTTCTTCGTTCGTGCCACTAGATTTTCCAGTGCAAAATGGAGGAAGAGAGAGTGAGGGACGAACCGGTACTTATCCATTCCCTTTATAAATGAATATATTAATCTTAATCCCATAAAGTACTCTCTCATCTAACATAATACTGATAGATCCACCATTGATACGAGAAAACAGAGTATTACGTCTGTTCTCTAAATACTTTCTAACTTTCCCATGATCTTTGGGATTATTTTTACTTGCCAAATCAAGTGATAGTCCTGAATCCAATACGCCCAAAAAAAAAAAAAAAAAAAAAAAAATTCCAATATTTTGAGTCCTAAATCCAAATTGACCAATGTAAATGAACTACTTAGTAAGCCCAAACTAGCAAAGAAGTGCAGATCGGATTTCAATGAAAATACCAAATCAACATGTCTTACCATTATCAGGCGGGGGCTGTGCTTGCGGCACCAATTGGGACGGCGGGGTTGCTGGCGGTGATGGTGGCGGCTCAGTGAAAGAGTAGTTCTCATACCTCAGAGAGCAACTCGGGCCTGAGATGCGCCACCCGATTTTGGATTCGCAACAGACTTGGGCTTCAACCATCAAGTCCTTTAAGCACTTTCCGCACGAACCAACATCAAGATCTCTAGTACACTGCACCAACCCATAGCTCGGCATGGACCTATCACCAATCTTCACTATCTGTTCATCAGTCTCGAAAAACCTGTCTTTTTCATTGACACGCCCTACCAGTTGGTCCAACAAACCCCGTGCATAAAAATTAGGTTGCCCAGGTTTAGAAGTATTCTCCGGATTATTCATGATCAACAATGGCTGAGTATCTGGCTTGCCGAAGAAATTAACATCGTCGTACCTTAACGTGCACTCATCGTACCATATGATGGCAGTCTTACTAGATGGACAGCGATTTATGATTTCTTGTGTCGCAGAGCTGACACAGCTTTTGCAGGATTCATTAGAAACATCACCTCGGCATAGGTAGAGGCTGTAGAGGCCAATATTAGAGCTATCGTTATAGAAGCTGTAGTTTTGGGAAGCTTTAGATGATAAAGATTCAAAGAGGGCTGTGAGGCTGGAATTGTAACTGGCGTTGGCAGTTCCAGTTGATCCATAACAATCGTTGTGTCTGAGGGTGGGCTGTGAATTAATGGAGCTGGTAAGGGTTAAGAATGCAAATAATAGTAGTAGAAATACTATGTAGTTGTGGAAGGAAAACATTTTACCTCTTAGGCTTCAACAGACAATCTTCCATGAACAGATTCTTATGTTATATATGACTTAGGACTAATGTTTAATGTGAAAAAAAAAAAACACATTCCTTTTAAAATAAATAATTAGAAATTAATTTATAAATTAAATTGAATTGATTTGTTTGACTTGCTTAGGTATACGGTAGATGAAATGTCATTGTGGTTGCTGTTTTTTAATCAGTGAATTGGAAAATGGAAAAGATAATCATTGAATGCAATGCTCATTTGCAAAATAATTGCGTAGAATAGAAAAGATAAATTATTATTTTAAAATAGACAAAAACTTTTAGACGCTAATGTTCTTAGGCTTCAACTGAAATTTGACCGTGAACATATGTGCATGTCTATGGCTGATGTTTAAAATATGAATAAAACATCTACCTTTATAATAAAAAAATTATTAAAAAAAGGGTAAATTACAACAACCTGAGGTTGGGGGTAATACCAAACACATCCAAAGGTTTTAAAAAATGAACAATTTGGTCCTTAAACACTAACGCCGTTTGTGCACCGTGTATTAAACTATTTTATTTCATTTTTTAAAAATACCATTTTCTTCTCTCTCTCTCTCTCTCTCTCTTTCTCTTCCTTCACACTAGAAAAATATCTCTCTCTCCCTCAAGCTTAAGATCAAAGTTATAAGGTTTCAGACTCAGCAAAGACAACAAACTCCACCACCACGGTTTTAGTATCGATTTACCTACAAGACCCACGCCATATGTCGCCATTGAAAGCTAGGTGGCTGGGTCTGGATTTAGGAGGATGACGGTTGGGGGGTCACAACCTAGGACAATGGTGGACGACTATTGCTTGATCATGATAAGTGGTGGGTGGCAGTTGCAAGGTCACAATCAGGTGGAACTTGCCATCGTGGGTGTGAATTGATGTTTGGGCTTTGGGTGTGAATCATGTGATGTTGGATGTTTGGAACTATTTGGGTTTGAGGAGGATGAGTGGGTAGTGATAGGTGGTGTTGTTGTAGATGACAGTTGTTGGATCACTCGATGCTTGCCGTTGTGGGTTTGGGTTTTGTTTTGATTTTTTTTTTTTTTTTTTTTTGATTTTTTTTTTAATTTAGGTCTTTCTAAGGTGTGATGTTTGGGGGATATTGGGCTTTTGCCCTTATTTTATAAAAAATCTAGCACAATGTCCCTATTTTGAAACTATTTAAATCCATGTCCTTATTTTACTACTCGATTTTAAAAAAATCGAGTTACAAGTAGAACTCGACATTAGCAATGTTGAGTTCTATGCATATTTTGCCACTTAATTTAAAAAAAAAAAAAATTAAATGAACTCGACATTGCTAAAGTCGAGTTTCAATTAAAAATTTACATATAACTCGATTTTGAGAATATTGAGTTTTAAAAACAAGGACACGGACCTAAATAGTTTCAAAATAAGGGCATATTGCTGACATTTTTGCAAAATAAGGGCAAAAGCCCAATATCCCCGTGATGTTTGGTGGTTGATTGGTTGAGTTGATATATGTTTGATTGTGTAGTGTGATGCTGGATTTTATTGGGTTGATCATTTGATGTAGTGAGATTTTTGTTTTTAAATTTTTTTCCCAAATGAGACTGTGTATGGTTTTGGTTTAGTAAGATTCTTTTTGAATGGTTCTTAACTCATCTACATGGTTGTGTAAGTCCTTTGGATATACTAGTTTGAGCTTGAGAGTGAGTGAGAGAGGGTTTATGTTCTGGGAAAGGAATAGAGTGAAAGAAATAGATAATATAAATGAAATAAAAAATTTGTTTAGGAGATTAAACAAACGGACGTTAGTGTTTAAGGACCAAATTAGTCATTTTTTAAAACCTTTGGATATGCTTGATATTATCCCAAACCTCAAGGTAAGTTGTTGTAATTTACCCCAAGAAAAAAAACTATTTTATCAAGTGAAGAAGTCATAAAACGTAATTGGATTTATTAGTCTTTTGGTATTTTCTTTTAGTTCTAGAAAATAATCTTTCCAATATAGAATTAATTCAGATTTAGCAACAACAACAAAAAATGTTAATACGGAGTATACGTAATGCATGACACCTTTTCATAACTGCAGAATTTGAAAAATTCAAAAGTTGCACAGATTCGAATGAGGTATAGACTATAGACATTAGCTTGGCGCCAACTGATGTTGAATTCTGTACCGTCAAGGATTGAAAAGTATCTCAATTTGACCGAGCATCCGTTTGGACGATTCTAACGAGAAATTATTGCCACTAGAGACAGCATACCAAACAAGAAGACATCGAGACTAGTGTTGGCCATGAATTCATAGACTAGAAGCTTTTCATCCTCTTCTAAGCAACATCCCAAGAGCATTACTAGATTTTTGTGCTGAAGTTTTGCTATTAAAATCACTTCATTCTTAAACTCTTCAAGACCTTGTTTAGATTTCATTGAAAGACTTTTAACTGCTATTTCCTTTCCATTCATCAACTTGCTCTGGAAGCATTTTATACTTAATCAGTGAAAACTTGTCACACAGTATTTGTAGACATACTATGGTACATACTAAGGTTCATTGGTAGCTCAATTCTCCTAAAATCAATGATTACAATAAGCATTTCCAAAAATTCATAAGCATAAAATAATTAATTTGTCTTTCAACCTTATAAACCAGGCCGAAACCACCTTCTCCAAGCTTATTCACATCAGAGAAATTGTTCGTAGCAGTTAATATAGTAGTTAAATTGAAGTAATGCATTTCTCCACTGTCGTCACATCCCTTGCCTGCATACTACTGTCCATAAAGTGCATTGAAAGTGACCTTACTGAAATATTTAGTGATTGAATTTCCTGGCTTGTTTTCCTATCTGAAGAACAAATTAGATTTTAGAATAATAATAATAATAATAATAACATCTAGAAACCCAAATTTTATTAAAGCTTATTAGAAAAAAATTACAAATTTTAATAGATTGTGCTAAACTAAATCTACCTTGTTCTCGTTTCCTCCATCCAAAGGATGAATAAAACTAGAAACCTAAGAGAGCTGTGTTAGGACATATATAAATCATGTTAGGAACATATGTTAATATTTTATATAATTGACTAATCCTTGGACAAAACGCACTTTACTTGTAATTAGGTAGATCTATGATGCGTTTAATACTTCAAGGAACAAGGTTTCAAGTTCAAGTGTTAAAACCATGCAAGTCTGTCCAAGAAACAAGTGAAGATGTACTAGATTTTAAATCTCAATAGCTAGCTCGACAGCTAGTATCTATCGAGATTTAAAAACTACTGAAGCCCAATGCTTGACAGCTAGCTCGATAGATAAGCTATCTATCGAGGTTTATGAAAAATAGATTTTTAGCTTTGATTTTCATCTAATTCATGTGTATATGTTTGGGCTTTCTTTTCTCACAACCCTAAACATATATAAGGATTATTTTAAGTGGTCGTCAAAGGTTGCACGAGTGTGAAGCAAAGTTGTATTCATGCAAATTGTGATTGGAGATAGAATTTGCCCTAGTTCATCTTTCTCTTGAAGAAGCTGATGTGTCAGTATATTGTAGGGTTCTGTAACCAATGAGTTTCTTAATCTTCATTGTGTAATGAACTGAAGAACTTTGTAGCCAACATCTTTCTCAAGTTGATGAGTAAGTCGCATACTAGGATTCGCACATTTATTAGTTAGTCACGTACTAAGAGCCGTGCATTAAAAGGAGAGATTGTTACTACAGAACAAGTCCAATTGGGTATTAGGGTAAGGGTTCAACTGTAGATTGGTATAAGGTACTGAGATTCCTTTACTTGTAACCGCTTGTTGTGATAATAGTGAATTCTCTGGAGTGGTGACCTTAAAATCACCCAGTGTGGTTTTTGTCGTGTTGGTTTTCCCCATTCATAAACAAATCACCATGTCAACTTTATTTTCTGCTACATATTTACTTAGTTGGTGATTTGTTTGTGCTACTATGCGTTTTGCATATTAATTAAATTAATTAATTAACTTGGCTAAATCAATTGATTAATTTATCACAATGGGTCAATATATTCTTGGCCTATCAAGTGGTATCAGAGCAGACATACTCTGATTAGGGTTAATCTTTGCTGTGTGATCCATTGACTCATGTTTGTCATGGATAGAGGATAGTCTCTTATTATACCTCCTTTATTTATGGAGATAGGCTGAACCAAGCCCATGGATGTGCCAGCCGACTAGGATGATGCTAAGATCAAGGCAACAAACTTCAACAGCAGGGCATTGAATGCTTTATTCAGTGCAGTCATAAATGACGAGTTCAAGAAGATATCTTCTACTGAAACTGCTAAGGAAGCATTGACCATTCTCCATACAACCTATGAAGGAACCAAGGTTGTTAAGGATTCAAAGCTTCAGATACTTACTACGAGTTTTGAAGAGATTAAGATGGAGGAGGATGAGTCATTCGATGAGTTCTATGTCAAGCTCAAGGACATAATGAACTCAACCTTTAATCTTGGGGAAACCATTCCTGAACCCAAGATTGTGAGAAAGATGCTCAAATCTCTACCCAAGAGATTTCATGCTAAGATCACCTCGATTGAGGAATCAAAGGATATTGACAAAATTCCTTTGATAGAGTTGGTTGGCAATCTGCAGACCTATGAGTTGGGTTTGACAAGGATTAGGAAATCAAGCAAGAGCAAGAGCATGGTATTGAAGGCCAAGAGCAGTGACACTAATGAGTCTTCAGATGATGAAGATTCTAAGATGAAATCCTATATCACGAGGTAGTTCAAGAAGTTTATGAAGAATGCCAACGCGAAAGGATTTGACAAGGACTGAAACCAATCCAGTTCTTCGCAGTTCAAGAGCCAAGACAAAGGGAAGAAGGATGCTAGGGATGGCGGTCAGTACACTATTCCCTCAGGACCAAAATGCTTTAGGTGTCAAGGCTTCGGACACATGAAACAAGAGTGCCCTACATATCTCAAGACCATTGGGAAAAGCAAGGAACTTGCTGCTACCTTGAGCGACATCAAGCCTGAAGATGATTTCGATAATGAGGATGATGGAATCCTAAATGCCTTCACTGCCACTGTAAATCTTACTAAGGGATTGCTGAAGATGTGGATGAAGAAGAGGAATCGGTGGAGTTTAAATTTGAAAAGATGGATGAACAAAATAACATTCACACAGCCTATACAAAGTTATACAAGGTCGCGGAAAAGCATGAGAAATTGTATAGGTTGGCCACCAAGAAGCTTAGTGAAGTGGAGCTTGAACGAGAAGAAATCTCCACAAAGTTTGATGAAGCAAATCAGACCATTGGAGCACTGAGATTTGAGAATAATTTCTTGGCTGAGAAGACCAAGAAACTTGAAGCAGAACTGTTCCAAGTCAGAGCTTAGTTGGAAAGGGCTTTAAGCTCAAAGCTTGATGAGATGCTTAATCTTCAGAAATCTGCTTCTGATCGAATTGGTTTAGGGTATGATTTCTCTTCGCCTAGTATTGCTTCTACTAGTACTACTATTTTTGTTCCTCCTGCTAATAATGTTGAAACTGAGGACAATGATGTTAAAAATGAATTAGCTAGTGAGAACATAGACAAGGGTAAATCTATCTTAGGAGCACCTCCTAAGCTTGATAAGAAAGAGATTAAAAACCCTAGGGCTATGAAGTGAAATACTTAAAAGTCCAAACAGAAAAAACATCATTTCTATCATCACTGTGGAGTAGCTGGACATATTCGACCTAATTGCTATAAGTGGTTAGCCATTCAACAGAGCAACAACATGATCTCATCAGAAAACCAGAATCAAGTCCATCCTTCTTTGCTCCTCTTGGAGATCTTCTTAAAGCCCTCATGTTCCTTTCGAACTTGAACGGGTTCAATTCTTCTCCCTCACCGCCGGATCAAGGGTTTGCTAAACGGAAAGGTTCTTCCAAGGTGTAGAAGGAAAAAGGTTTCAAGTGATTCTATCACTCTCTCTCTCTTTCTCTCTCTCTCTCTCTCTCCTCTCCTTGTTTTTGTTTTTGCCTTGTGTGTTTTGTTTTCGTGTTTTGAGTCAGTCTAGTTTTATGCATTGCTTTGTTTAACAAATTTTTTTTTTCCAGTTTTGCTTTATTTTAATTTTCATTAAAAAAAATTGAAAATCAGAAAAATACAAAAACAGTGTGTGTTTGTGTACATTGGTACTTGTGTACCTTGGATGGCTATTGAAACAAAGTTTTCTAAACTTTGTATCATTTGTAACTTAGATGAGTATCTCTACGCACAATTAAGCAAGTGAGCTTTGTGGCTCTTGTTTGTGATGAGTAAGATTAAGTAATCTTTTGTGCTTAGCACTCATATCACTTTTTTTGACGGGAGGGACTAGAAAATTCTAAGAGAAAGGTATAAATAACCATCTCACCACTGTTGCCCGTCAATCATGAAATGACATTTGTATGCTTTGTCATAACAAAAGTGGAATGTCAAATGCTTAACATCATTGGGTATTTCTTTTTTATCTCTTATATGCCCATGCATGGTTTGCTTAAAAGAAAAATATGCAAAGAACAACAAAAAGCAAAAAGAATCAAAATGCTTTATATATGATTGCAAATGTGTATTCTAGGAGATGTGGGAGTTATAGAATGTATCTCGAAGGTGATAGTCTCCATCAAACAGTTACGATTGTGTGTGAGTTAAAGTGATTTTTCCATATCTCAAATCGTCATAACATGTAGACACTTGTGCAATTTTGTGATGTTTTTCACACACAACACGCAATATTCTTTGCTACTTTTGATACATGTGCAGGTATAATGTGATTTGGTCATCACAAGGAATACATTTGTTAATGTATGCTCACTAAACTGTCTTAACTTGTTTTTGAAATATAAAATTGGTTAGACTTGTTTAGTGTGTGTGTGTGTGTGTGTGTTTTGGATCTATGTGCTTAACATTTTTTTGTTGAAAGATGATTTTGAGAGCTTAAAATATTGTTTGGATCTTTGGTTGTGTAGCATGCTTAATTGCATTCATGTTTGTGATTTTCTCTTATTGAAAAACTATTTTTAAGCAATCTCGACAGCTGCTGGAAACCTCTCGACAACTAGGCTATCTATCGAGACCATTCAACTGCTTTTTATCTCATTCTCGACAGCTTCTCGATAGCTACTTCGATCCATCGAGAAACTTGCTGGATGCTTGATAGCTGCTCAATAGCTACCTCGATCCATCAAGATCTTTTAGCTATAGACACCTCTCGACAGATTCTGGACAGCTCTTCGACAGATAATACACGTGTTTTTAAAGCTCGACACCTCTTGATCCATCGACCTGTGAAGATTTCTATATATAGGGTCCGCGCGACATTTCTCTCATTTCTATTCTATCTCTCTCGATATTTTGTGTCTTTTCACCTCCCAAACACTTTTCTCTCACTCCAAACTTCATTCCCTTGTGATTTTTGGCGTAGATCAAGAGTTTCTTCTCTGGTAAGGATCCTAAATCTTTCTTTCTTCATGCATTTCATGCATAGACCTAGGTTTTTGGGTTTTTGAAGAATTTTTGGGGTTTTTCGAAATTGAAGAAGTTTTAGTGAAATTTTTAGGTTTGGTTATGTTTATATGATCCTAAATGTCATGCATTACATCACACTTGCATTATAACTATATTTGCATGCATTATAGATGTGTGCTATATATGTTGATTTGCTGTGTGCTGTTAAGTTTGGATTGGGCTGAGCTTATGATGTTTTTAAGTTTGCATGTCACATGTTCATGCATTTTCATGCATACGTACCTTCATTTTTGTATATTCCTATATATTGATTTTTTTGGTGCTTTTCTGTACGTCTTTCTTTCTCCCTCTCTCTCCCTCTTTCTTTGGGTTAGTTGCTTCATGGCACCTAAACGAAAATCTACTCCATCCTAGAATCCTCTTCGTTCGGGGGCATCCTCTTCCTCTGACCCCACTCTTTCTTCTATTCGGTTCCGTGATGATAAAGCCCAAAAGGACTTTTCAGAGAACTTTTCTAGACAAGGCATTCATTCGGAACGCCAAGTCATCCTTTCGATTTTCTCTGATACTGACCTTCCCATTGTCACCTACAGTCGGGGTTGGGAGTCACTGTGTGGTGTTCCGGTCACGTGCCCTTCTGTGATCATACAAGAGTTTTACTCCAACATGCACAGATTTGATTACTCAATACCCTCGTTTATCACTCACGTTCGGGGTATACGCATTGTAGTTGCTCCAGATCTTATATCCGAGGTACTACACATTCCTAAGGTAGTGCATCCTGACTACTCTGGTTGCAATCATTTGAGGATTGTGTCCAAAGACGAACTCTTGTCTCTCTTTTGTGAGACACCTTCTTCTTGGGGTGACCGTTAAAACACCTCTTGCTCAGGCTTTGCAAAAGGCCTGATATTCCTTAACATGGTGATGACATTCATTCTTCATCCTTTGTCTCACTATAACACTATCACAGAGCCTCATGCTCGGTTTTTGTTGTCCCTCTTAGAGGACATTTCTATCGACTTCCCTTCTCACTTCATCTTATCCCTTATAGATGTCTATAGGGATACAGTGACCCGTGATAAGCTCATTTCTTCTTCAGCTATCACGAGGATCATTTGCCATTTTTCTGTCTCCTATCCCATGTTTGATCACTTCTCCGTTATAGGTGCCATTGATGCCGCTATTATTAGACGGAGTGAGGCTCAACTTCGCCCGAGACAAACACAAACCGAGATGGTAACTCCTCTAGCTTTTACCGCTCCTTCCACCTCCTTTCCTTCTTCTTTGACAGGTAGAGTGACACTTGAGGCCATCATGGCACAACTTGTGCACATGGATGCTCGTCTTGACACTCTCAGTGATGAGTTATGTCATGAACACCCGTGTTGGTCATATTGCATGACGACAGGTTGTCATAGGTGGTTTCACTATTGCTTCTTCTCCATCCCCATCGGCTTCTGAGGATGAGAGTGATGATGGCTCCGGTAGTGATGATGTTGATGAGGACGATGGTGCTAGCTCGCCCAGTGATGATGAGATGTCTACTTGATGTACTTACCCTTTGTCACTCGTGACAAAAAGGGGGAGTAGTTTTGATGTGAGAGTAGTCATATACATAGGGGGAGGGTTAGCATAGGAGATTTTGTGATAGGGGGAGTTTCTATGAGGGATGTAGTGAGGACTTTTTGTATCTTTTCTTTTCTTTCTAATTTAGATACATTATCTCCTATACATTGGTCTTGTGATCGTTTAGTGATAGCAAATATTGTATTTATCTTTTATATATATATATTTGATGATGTTGTTATCACATTTCACCTATCTCTTCATGTGTTGTTTCATTTCTCTCTTTATACACATGTTTCTTATTTAATGTATGCAATCTATTATTTCTGTTTCACACTAAGATGCCTATTATTTAAGTTTTGTTTAAAGTGTTTCAGAAATACAGGTTGTCAAAGTCTTCTTGTAAAGTTTTTCAAGAGTTTGTTTTAGGATAGATTTTATTGTAATTCAACGAGTATGAGTTGAGTGATTTATTACTTCTCTCATATGTTCATTTGTTTGTTGTGGTTTTGTCACGGATTGCCAAATGGGGAGATTGTTAGGCCATATGTGAATCATGTTAGGAACATATGTCAATATTTTATGTAATTGGCTAATCCTCTGACAAAATGTACTTTACTTGTAATTGGGTAGATCTAGGATGTGTTTAATACTTCAAGGAACAAGGTTTCAAGTTCAAGTGTTAAAACCATGCAAGTTTGTCTAAGAAACAAGTGAAGATGTGCTGGATTTTAAATCTTGACAACTAGCTTGACAGCTAGTATCTATCGAGATTTATAAGCTATCTATTGAGATTTATGAAAAGCAGATTTTCAGCTCTGATTTTTAATTAATCTGTGTGTATATGTTTAGGCTTTCTTTTCTCACATCCCTAAACATATATAAGGATTCTTTTAAGGGCCGTCAAAGGTTACGCGAGTGTGAAGCAAAATTGTGTTCATGCAAATTGTGACTAGAGACAGAATTTGCCCTAGTTCATATTTCTCTTGAAGAAGTTGTTGTGTTTGTATATCGTAGGATTTTGTAACCAATGAGCTTCTTGATCTTCATCGTGTGATGAGCTGAAGAACTTTGTAGCCAACATCTTCTCAAGTTGGAGAGTAAGTTGCGTACTGGGATCCGTGCCTTTATTGGTTAGTCACGTACTGGGAGTCGTGCATTAAAAGGAGAGATTGTAACTAGAGAACAAGTCCAATTGGGTATTGGGGTAAGGGTTCAACTATAGGTTGGTATAAGGTACTTGGATTCCTTTACTTGTAACCGTTTGTTGTGATAATAATGAATTCTCAGTAGTGGTGACCTTAAAATCACTCGGTGAGATTTTATCTGTGTTGGTTTTCCCCATTCGTAAACAAATCACCGTGTCAACTTTATTTTCTGCTGCATATTTACTTAGTTGATGATTTGTTTGTGCTACCACGCGTTTTGCATGTTAATTGAATTAATTAATTAACTTGGCTAAATCATTTGATTAATTTATCACAAAAGGTTAATACATTCTTGGCCTATCAAGCTGCAACTACTGCAATTGATGTAATTGATGATAAATTATTGATTACCATCTTTCTTGACTTTTTTTCTCCATCTCTTGTTGCTCATCATATAATATAATCTAAGTATGCTTTAAATATCTTAAGACCACAAATCATTGTTATCATTTAGCCGAGACAATCAATTAGCAATTCAAATCTATTAGCCAAATTGTCACAGATGAGCCAAATTAAATCTATTAGCAACCTTATGATCATTGTTATCATTGAACTGTGACAATCGGTTAAGGATTTAGTAAAGACTTATAGTAGCAAATGGGGTATGGCTCTTGTTTCGCCTGATGAATACAACTTTCAAGTACTTTAGGAAGATATAATATAGTTGATAAACTTCAGTTACAAAATTGGTTATGACCTTAAAGTACAACCTTACTCAATAAAAATAAAAATTACTATATATTATGAAAATATAACTGTTGAATTGCATGTTCTTTACTCTCTTAATACATATGTTAAATTTTATGTCAATCAGATATTATTTACTACATAATCTATAAACTTATATTTTATGCATAGTTTTAAATTACAAAAACTTGCAATTTAAACAATTTATTGATGACATAACTATTAATCTTTAATTTTCTAGAAATTTTACAAGCATGTAGATTATAAGAAAAAGATGCTAATACAATGGTAGATTTGTCAAAAATCATTTCCAATAAAAATATATTGAGTAAAGTTATAGCCTTAAACTACCGCCAATATTAATTATAGCTAAACTTTATCCTAATATATTTACACCCTTTTGACACACGACTCCTACACTCGACTAAATTGGGTAATATATTTTTATCTCAAAATATAATACCAAATTACATTTGTTACCATTATCTGGCTGTGGTGCTGCAGGCACGAATTGGGACAGTGTCGGCTGTGGCAGCAACAATGGCAGCCCCGCTGTGAAAGAGTAGTTCTCATACCTCAGAAAGCAACTTGGGCCTGAGATGCGCCACCTGATTTTGGATTCGCAACAATTCAGAGCTTCAACCATCAAGTGGCTTAAGCACTTTTTGCATGAACCAACATCAAGATCTCTAGTACACTGCACCAACCCATAGCTTGTCAAGGACCTATCACCAATCTTCAGTGTCTGTTCATCAGTCTCGAGCAACCTGTCTTTTATATTGGCACGCCCTATTAGTCCTTCCATCAAAATACGTGCATAAAAATTAGGTTGGTCAGGTGAAGTAGTATTCTCTACATTACTCATGAGTCATGATCAACCATGGCTGAGTATCTGGTTTGCCAAAGAAATTAACATCGGCGTACCTTAACATGCACTCGTCGTACCATATGATGGCTTCTGTACTAGATGGACACTGATTGATGATTTCTTGGGTGGCACAGCTGACACAGCTTTTGCAGGTTTCATTAGAAACATCACCTCGGCATAGGTAGAGGCTGTAGATGCCAAAATTAGAGCTATCGTTATAGAAGCTTTAGTTTTGGGAAGCTTTAGATGATAAAGATTCAAAGAGACTTGCGAGGTTGGAATTGTAACTGGCATTGGCGGTTCCAGTTGTTCCATAACAATCGTTTAAGAGTGGGCTGTGAATTAATGGAACCGGTAAGTGCAAAGACTGCAAATAATTGTAGCAGAAAGGCTGTGGAGTTGTGGAGGGAATACATTTTACCACTTAGGCTATTGACAGACAATCGTCAATGAACAGATGCTTATGCTATGACTTATAACTAAGGTTTAATATGAATAAAAACACCTACCTTTTAAAATAAAAAATAAAAAATTAATTTGTAAATTAAATATAATTGATTTATTTGTCTTGCTTGTAGATGACTTTTATAAGTCTTTCTTTTTTAGAATCGAACTTCTTTATAAGTCATAATGTCATTATGGATACTTTCTTTTAACCATTGAATTTAGAAAATTGAAAGATAATCGTTGAACGCAATGACTCATTTGATTCTCAAAAAATAAATAAATAAATTTTACTTTGACAAATGTTGAATTCCCTGCCACCAACGATTGGAAAATAAAATATCTCAATTTTGACTGAGGGGCGGCGGATGAATACGGCCGAGATGTGTAAAGTCACCGTTATTTCAAGAATACTAAAAAATTATTTAATTTTAGTAATAAATTTTACTATTGTTTAAATTAACAAATTGCCGATGATTATTAAATGAAGAAAAATGCTAACGGGTGCCCTTAAGTAATGGATAACAATTTATTTTTTTAAAAAATTTATGGGAAAAGAAAAGAAAAGTAATGATACACATAAAATATTTTCCACAACAACTAAATTAACAAGTTCTAGTCGGTACATATATATATATATATATATGTATGTATGTATGTATGTATGTATGTATAACTAAAGTTGAGAGAAAATCTAATCAGATTTCAAATTGAAATTTATTTAGAGTCTAATTTTGCACTATATGTTTCATCCAATCTAAGTTTTTAAATTTTTTTACTAAGTTAATTAATTCAGTCTAAAAATTGGAATTCAATTAGAATTTAATTTTGTGTCACGTGTCTCATTTAATATAAGTATTTTAATTTTTATACCAAGTGAGTTAATTCAATGTAGAAAACAAAGAGTTCAATATAAATAAATCATAAAAAACCCAATTATATATATATATATATATATAACCAATAGTTAGAGAAAATTTAATTAGATTCAAAATTGAATTTGGACAAAGTTTAGCTACAAAATTAGTTGTAGTCTAAGGCTAAAACATTATTTAATAAAATAAACATTACTACATATTTTTGAAAATCTAACCGTTGAATTGCATGTTCATTATGCTCTCAATACACATATCAAATTTTGTGTCAATCGGATATTAGTTACTATATGATCTATAAACTTCTATTTTGTGTATAATTTTAAACTAAAAAAATTTGGAATTTAAACATATTATTGATGACATAGCTATTGATCTTGAATTTTCTAGAAATTTTGCAAGCATGGAGGATATAGAAAGATGTAATACAATTGTGGATTTGTTAAAATTTACCTCCAATAAAAAAATATTGAGTAAGGTTGTAACCTACAACCAATTTTGTACTTAAACTTTGTCTATTGAATTTTGCTTTTGTTAGCTTTCTATATAAATTAAATTATATAGATTTTTACTGTTATTTTTTCTTTGAACTAATAAGCATATTTTTTTATATTGTTTTTATTTAAATATTTTGTATGCTAAGATCTTGAACAGTTGAACGTAACAAATTGTAATTGAGCTGAACGATCCTAGACACTTATTCCCATTCAATTTAGGAGATACTATTGGATCAATTTATTCTTTTATTTTTGTGTTGTATTTAGTAGAATTTCACGAACGGTGATTGTGAATTGATATTATATATGTAGTATTCAATAGTGTTCTTCAAAATTATATACATAATAGCAGTATAATGAGAAACTTGATATAAAACATATCATGAAATTTGCAAGAAAAAACTATTTTAGTACCTCTAAATGTCTTAGTCGAATTAATATTCTATATGTTTTATAACCCAGGCTAACATCAATGACGCCACTACAATTCATCATTCCCGTGCATAAATACAGGTTACATACTAGTTAAAGTAAAAGAAAACTTAACTCAACAAACAAAAATTTCTAGTTGCATACGAACTTAACCAAATTCCAACAAACATTGCTACTTAAACTAAGACAACCAAAAGCAAACTAAAATTAAAAGCTCGAATTTGTGTGAAAACACAAGAGCTGTTTAGACTTCCAAATTAAAATTTACGACTCGATTAATTTTACTCTAATTTAAACTAAGTGCGGAATAGAGTAAATGCGAGCAAACAAACAATGTAACTACTCTAAGCCATATTTATCAAATATCAACAATAAAATGAAAGCTAAAAAAGTAAGAAAGAAGGATGCAAACACAAGATAACATCGCGATGTGTTATCAAAGAGGAAATCGAAGAACTCGGCAAAAAACCTCTCTGCTGCCCTCCAAGTGATAAATCGATCAACTAGAGAATAAGTTGTAGTACATGAATAACAAAAGACCCTCTAAGCCTAGTCTACCTCATCTACTTGAGCCCTCCAAGCTCTTGCTACCAACTGACTTGACGAAGCCTTATCTTCTCTAGCTCTCCTGATCACGCAATTCAACCCAATTGCATCCACCAAACAAATGGCTTCTTCCAATGCTTCTCAGCAGCACCAAAACCTCACTTTACACTCAGGATGGGTATGGTAAGTGTTTGGGCTATCAAAATCTCAAGGATTTGGATATGGAGAGGTAGGAGTTGAGAAAAATTACAATGGATTATGTAGAGGATTGTGGGTATGACAATCTCTAACTCTCAAGGGTTGTGGCTAGGGTTTTCTCTCTGAAAAGCACTCCTCTCAATATATGGGTAATGATGGTATATATAGTGTGGGTGAAGACATAGTGGAGCAAAAATGCCAAAATAGCAAAACAGAATGTTTCGTGGGTATCTCGCAGGAAGGCCTTACCTGCGAAATACTTGCGAAAACCAGCTGTCATGACTTTTCGCATTCCTGTCATGTGCTAAGCACATGGCTTCACTTCGTGGGAAGTCTTCTCGCGAGCTACCCGCGAAAACTCCTTTGATCTTCAATGTTGTCTTGAGTCTTCACACTCTCTCTCACATACAACCCATACAATAAAATCCCACATAAAATATAGGTTACATAAGATTGAACAAAATTAAAATCAAATTTGGCACGGAATTAAAGCCAACACAAAATAGCTGTAAATTACAATTTTACAATCTCCCCCTTTGACTATTCCGTGACAAAATCCCTAAAACAGACTCTAGACTTAAACATGAGTTTAGGAATAATGGTAAAACTCACTCACACCTAATATAGAAGTTGTGAAACACTCGCACGTTTACACCTGTATCCTGAAACACTCGCACACAAACAAAACTTTCATTGAGCTTATGACAAGTTGAATACACGGTAAGTATATGAGCAAGTAAAATGCAATCAAGGTAATAAATAGGATATAAACTATGAAGCTTAACTAGATCAAACAAGAACAATCATTAAAGGATGACTACAATGATCATTTAACTAGTGAATGATCATCCAGACACACAATGCAACTAGACCAACGCAAAGATCAATTACATGTCCAACACACAACCAATGCAAAACCTAAGAAGTATTTGCATCAAGGATACAAGATCCAACAAGGGCACAAGTGTCTAGTACTAAAGATAATGCAACAAAATCTAAAAGTACTTAAAAACGCTACAAAGCAAGGATACAAACACAAAGTACTGAATATAAATTGAAAGTTTTAAACCAAAGTACTTAAAAGCTTTAAAAGAAAGTAATGTAAATATCCAAGAGTTATAAAAACTATAAAGGTAAAGGAAAGTGAACTAGTAAAACCAAAAATTAAACTACTAAGCCACCAAAATAAACCAATATCTATGATATGCTATGCTATGCTCCCCTTCAAACTGTGCATCTCCCCCTTTTTGACCGGAATGGCCAAAGAGGCTAGAACTGCTTAGATTCTAATTCAGATTCCTCTTGTTGCTGCCACTGCTCCATTATCATGTCTTCAATCTGAGATGATAGCACAGTAATTTGGCCTTCGATATAGGTAAACTGATCCGAGGTGTGCTACACATGGGATTCTAGCATACCATACATCTGCTCAACCTTTGCAATGAGACAATCAAGACAATCGGGTCCCTGTGCTTGTGCTCAGGAGAATGGTTGTGCAGAGCCTTCCAGGGTTGATGTGAACTTGTCAATCTCTTCCTCCGTTTCCCCACCTTCTTCCTCAACATCGTCCTATGGGATTTGAGAAATGCCGTTTTTTGGTCTAGTGATGTGAGCTTTACTTTAGGTCACCATTTGAGCACCAATCGGATAGTCCCTTTGCACGATGGTAAGACCGCTTGAAATCTTCATTCTAGTCTTTGCTATGAGAGCCATGATGAGACTTGGGAATGGCAAAATTGTTCTTAAGTTCCTTTTGGTGATGCTTTTGGTCAAGAGGTAGTATATGTGACCGCATATGTCGATCTCCTTATGTGTGAAGAGATCATATAGAAACATAGTTCTTGGTCTGGACAATGTGGTCAAGTTCGTCACCGAGTAGAAGTTGTGGATCATTATATAGGCCAATATCCTCATCTTCGCAGTGAAAGGAATTGTGTTCATTGACTTCTTTTTAAGAGAGCCACTGAGGAGATCCGCTATTGGCTCAAGAGAATCCAATCTATCATCATATTGTATAGAGATTTGTTGAGACGGTGGATGAACTTCTAGTACCTCTTGAATGGACTCCCTTGTGATAATGAATTCTCTTTGCTGCACCCAAAAATTTATGCACTCCCCTTCCACAAGGGCATTTGCAAATAATTCCCTTATGATTTGGGCAAAGACATTCCCATTTGGGTTCAACAACCTTGTCCATGTCCTCTCCTTGAATACCTCAGGAGTGGAAGTGTTTTCAAGGGTCTCCATTCTTACAACCCTTTCCATGATGATCGTTTCCTTTTTGTAGAAGTCGCTGTAGGCAATGTCTACCTCAATGCTACAAAAGTTCTCTAAGTCTGAGCGTTGATGCTTTGATGATTTCTTTGTGGTAGAATGCTTAGTAGGAGACATTTGCAAAAATAGTCACAAAGCACACAAATACAAGTGCAAAAACACAAAAACAAGAACACAAACTTGATTAGTACCAATTAGTTCAAAAACAAACACAAAGTCCTAAAAAGAACATAAACAATGTCACACAATCATGTTGTAAGTGCTAAACATGTATTAACATTTATCTAGCATGAGTGATATGCAAACCATGACAAGTGAACAAGTGTGTGCGTCAAGTGTGCGTGTGGCGTGCATATGTGATGCACGATCAAGGCATGACTAAGCACATTTGGGTCAAAGTGTGTAAAACACACAACCAGTGATCAAAACACGATAAACATGTATAATTATGATAATCCCTAAAGTTTGGTACTCATTGGAGTCCAAAACAACACCAAATGCCATTTGGGCCTTTTATCAAACACTTGGCGTGCACCAACACAACTAGCATGTAAACAATGCATGAACATGTGTGCATCTTGCCTAAATACATGTTAAAATGCCACAAGGGGCCAACACAAACACAAACAAACCAAATGGGACATATCCCAATCAAGAAATTGAAAAAAATTTGAACAAAACTTAAAGTTTCCAACCCTTTTTCAAAGGAACCCAACTCAAGCAAAACCTAGAATCTAAGGCATTAGAAAAGATTGAATAAACATACTTTAGAAATGATTTTGAGAAGATTGCACTTGAGATTTGGTTGGGTTTTTGAGTGAAACAAGGTTTAGTGCTAAGAGAGGCCTAAGGGAGGCCAAGGGTGTAATTTTGAAAAATTGTCCTGATTAGCCCTTTAAAAACTGAAAACACGCATTTTTCTCGAGTTAGCTTATCGTGAAGTTACTCACGAAAAATGCCTCTGAAGCACAAAAATCTTTGCGAGTAGTCTTTACTCGCGAAACAGTTGCAAGACAGTCGCAAGGGTTTCTGTTTGAAATTTTGGTGTTTTCATTTTCGCGGGAAGAGCTTAGTTGCGAGCTTCTCGCGAAAATGCCTCAGAATGAGTTTTTGAAGAAAATCATGAAAAATTCAATATGAACAAAAACTCAAAACAAAAAAGTATAAAAACACTTTCAAAAACATATAAAATACTCAAAAATCTTTTTAGGTTTGATCAACAAGCAATTGAGTATACACATTACATTTGAACACGTACAATCACACAAATGAAATAAGCATTCATTGAACAATAGACTTATGTGTTGTGTGTGTGTATCAAATGTGGAATACTCCTTATTCTAGAGTGAAGCTTCAATGATTAATTCAATCAAGTCATGCATAACTAGTACTAAGTCAAGTGATTTATCTCAATTATAGAAATGATTATATATGACCTCCCATAAGAAAATGATAACATATAATGGAAACTTTACTTTTGGCTTCTTTCAACTATAATTTTTTATCATTTATGAACAATACATCTCATTTTGAGATTGATGCCTGAAATTTTTGATATTTTAATTTTGTGAGTAAACTTTTGGCTTTTTGGGCACCATACATTTTAATACAAGTCACTTTCCCTTTTTCCTAATCAAATACTAGTATGTGTGATGGCTTTTGCAATTCATTATCTCTTTTTGAGATATGACATTTGTTAAGCTATAAAACAAAAATATAAAGACGTGAGAGGATATATAGGCACAAGTCTATGCATGTATCAAAACCATCAAGACTATTGACAAATCATTCATGACAAGCTTAAAGATCGATTTAAAACAATCACACATAGATGTCAAGATTTTTCCCACAAAGATAGATGTGTATACATAACAAGCTAAGTTCGTAAATGCACTACACCATTAGTACGAAGGTACTAGGCCAAACTCACATGTGAAATACACAACACAAGTGATTAAACTTTTTGGAGATTTTTCAATTTTTATAGGTTTTTGAATTTTTTCAACACACTCAAAAATAGAATCTAAAAAGTAAGATCGACAAAGAACAACAACAAGTACAAAACAAACTTGAAAAGAAACATGCTAAATTGTGAAACATAAGCAAACAACCAACCAAAGTCACAACACATAGGAATAATTGATGCATGGACATGGTCTACTGCTTATACATGTGTACCTTTCTTCACCCACACATCACGTGCGTTTGGGGTGATATCCTTAGAGGATTGGGTACTAAAGCTGTGATTCTCAAACCTTTGGTTGAAGCTTGCCAAACAAGAAGTGATGGTATCTATTATCTTCATCACATCACCAAATCCAGAATCAACTTCTCCCCCGTTTGATTGCTTGGCATTCCAATTCCCCTTTCCTTGTCCTTTTAGCCTTTGAGAATCCGCTTTCTTCAATGCGTGAAGTTTATAGTAGTTAGGTCTTGTGTGTCCTCGAACTCCACAATGGTGGCAGAAGTGTTGAACTTGTGGACCTCTTTGAGGCTTTGGGAGAGACTTCCTTTTAGCCTTGGATTTGGCCACAAATGGATTTTGAGGTTTTGTTAAAATCTTTTAAGCAGTTCCATTTGGCTTCTTCTCCACTTTTACATTCTTAACACTTGGAGTCACTACCATTGGTTCCTTAGATTTAACAAATTTCATCTCCTTGGACACATTGGCACTCGAACAACTCTCTCTGGAATATCCTAAGCCACTTTTGTCATTAAAAGGCTTTTGATGTGCAAGCACTTCGTCAAGTTTCTTGGAGGCAATGTGCTCCACTTTGGCATTAGCTTGAATCACTTCATGCTCAAGAAACTTGATCTTGGAGTAGGCCTTGGTCAGTTCTCCATTCAGTGCCTCAACTTCACACTTTGTTTCTTTGTACCTCACGAGTATGCTCCTGTAGTCTTGTTTAGCTTTCTTCATTTTTCTTATGGCTACCTTAGCCACTCTAGCATACTCTCTGGTTTTCTCAAGAAGAGAATTATAGGATTCTTGCAATTCCTTGGTTCCTTCATCTTCATCATCGGATTCTCCTCCAATTCCTACTTCGGTGTGCACACCGAGTTCTTCCACTAGAAGGCTCAAATCTGCCGATGAGTCCACAAGTGCAATGGCCATAAATGCAAAGCAATTTCCTTCTTCGTCATAACTTTCTTCTGAATCAGAATTGGAACCTTCCGAGTCACTAAGGGTGGTTGCAAAGACTTTACCCTTTGCTTTGAAATACGTGGGGCATTCTTTCTTCACATGCCCATGCCCTTTGCACTCAAAGCACGTGACCATTTGAGACAGTGAGGAATCTTTTGAATCCTTCATCTTGAAGTCTTTCTTGTCCTTCTTGAAATTTGAGAATTTTGCCTTCTTAAAAGACTTTTCATCTCTCTTGAACTTTAGGAACTTACGGAAGTTCTTAGCAAGGTATGCCACATCCTTTTCAACCTCATCCTCATCCGAGGAGTCTTGAACTTCCAATCTCTCATTGATTGTCTTGAAAGTAAGAGATTTGCTCTTCCTTTGAGATGGTAGAGATAGCTCATAGGTTTAAAGAGAACCGATGAGTTCTTGAATTTTAATCTCATCAAGGTCTTTGCTCTCTTCGATGGCAGTGACTTTTGCATGGAAACTTTTCGACAATGATCGTAGAATCTTCCTTACAATCTTGGAGTCAGCCATCTTTTCTCCCAAGTTGAATTTCCCAATCACCACTTCATTTAGCTTCCCATAAAATGAGTCAAATGACTCATCTTCACTCATCTTCAACTCCTCAAAGCGTGTGGTAAGCATTTGCAACTTAGTGTCCTTCACCTTTTTAGTGCCTTCATAGGTTGTCTACAAGATTTGCCACACCTCCTTGGAAATTGTAACATGAGAGATCTTGTGAAATTCATCAAGAGAAACACCACAAAAAATAGCATTTAAGGCCTTGCTATTGGCATTAGCTACTGCAAGAGCTGCCTTATCCCATGTGGATTTTGCGGCCTTTGGCCTAGTCCATCCTATCTCGATAGCATCCCAAACACTATCATCAATGGAACATAGAAATTCCCTCATACGGACTTTCCAAAAAGCATAATTGCTCCCATCAAAGTGTGGAGGAGCATTAAGCGATTAAGATCGATCCATCTTAAAAAGGGTCAAAGATCACACTTAGGTAATGAAATCATAGCAAGTGCACGCGCTTTGATACCAATTGAAAGCTCAAATTTGTGTGAAAATACAAGAGCTGTTTAGACCCCCAAATTAAAAATTATGGCTCGGTTGATTTTAATATAAACTACACTAAGTGTGGAATAAAGTAAATGCGAGCGAACAAGCAATGTAACTACTCTATGCCATATTTATCAAATATCAACAATAAAATGAAAACTAAACAAGTAGGGAAGAAGGATGCAAACACAAGATAACATCGCGATGCGTTATCGAAAAGAAAACTGAAGAACTCGACGAAAAACCTCTCTACCAGCCTCTAAGCGGTAAATCGATCCACTAGAGAATAAGTTGGAGTACAAGAATAACAAAAGACCCTCCAAGCCTAGTCTACCCCATGTACTTGAGCCCTCCAAGCTCTTGCTACCAACTAACTTGACAAAGCCTTGTCTTCTCTAGCTCTCTAGATCATGCAATTCAGCCCGATTGCATCCACCAAACAAATGGATTCTTCCAATGTTTCTCAGCAGCACCAAAACCTCACTTTACACTCAAGATGGGTGTGGTAAGTGTTTAGGCTATCAACCTCTCAAGGATTTGGATATGGAGAGGTAGGAGTTGAGGAAAACTACAATGGATTGGGTAGAGGATTATGGGTATGACAATCCCTAACTTTCAAGGGTTATGGCTAGGGTTTTCTCTTTGAAAAGCACTCCTCTCAATGTGGGTAATAATGGTATATATAGTGTGGGTGAAGACATAGTAGAGTAAATATGCCAAATTAGCAAAACAGAATGTTTCACGGGTATCTCGTGAGAAGGCTTTACGAAATACTTGCGAAAACCAACTGTCATGACTCTTCGCATTCCTATCATGTGCTGAGCACATGGCTTCACTTCGTGGGAAGTCTTCTCGCAAGCTACCCATGAAAACTCCTTTGATCTTCAATGTTGTCTTGAGCCTTCACACTCTCTCTCACACACAACCCATACAAAGAAATCCCAAATAAAATACATGGTACATAAAATTGAACAAAATTACAATAAAATTTGTCACGGAATTAAAGCCAACACAAAATAGTTGTAAATCACAATTTTACAAAAATGATCATACACAACTTAATTATTAGAACTGTATTGGGTTGCTCCACCTAGAAAAAAGGATCGAGTCCTAGTATTAATTAAGGATATTATTTTCATTGGATACAACTAAAATCAATAAACTTATTCTTGGTTAAACGATTGGCGATATATATGCCTTATAAATTGTAGCTTTTATAACGCACTAGCGACGATATAGCTCAGTAATTGAAGCTGCATTAGCTGAGTGTTGGACGTAGCTACCTCTAGAATGCTCTGAACCTGTCACCTCCAAATTATGGTCTGATTCAATATTGTTATGCATAAAGATTGCAGGTTGTGATGGTACCAGAAGAGTGACAAAGTAACTATTAAGCATGAGAACAATCATCGCCATGGTTGGCCTATCAGTCAGTTTCTTGAAGACATAGTAAACCAATGTGGATACATCTCATTATTTCAGTTATTGAGCTATGTCTTTATATAGGATCAATAATATGTTAGGCATGATATCAGAGAAAACTATTCTATAAGCAAAATTTTCTTTTCTTCCCATAAAAATGTTTAGTTGCAATGACCCCCTAAACAAAAAAAATTCTTATTCAACAATTGGTGAGAAGCATTGTATGCCATGTTTAGAATTTATGTCAATGTTATCCAAAAAAAAAAAAAAAAAAAATGGCCAACAAGAAAGGAATCCAAATTGGCAGGAGATGACGATGATGGCTTATCTATCTTTCCTTCATCAAAATGGCCTTGATTCTAAGATTCTTTTTGTTCCCAAAGTTGATATAAACTCTGTCTGTTTTGTAGCTAACATGGCAACTAGAGTGCCAATCCACCAATGCTGGTCTAGTCCAGCTATTTTGTAGCTAACTCTATATTATGTTTCTCTCTTTCAATGGTATCCAAAATAAAAAAATAAAAAACAAAAAAAATTAAATTTCTATGAAATGCTTTTAAAAATTTGGCTTTTCCATTAAATTTGATAGAATTTCCAACAAAAGTGGGTAAGGAAGAAACACTGCTCAGTTTTAAATTTAAAGGAAGCATTATGTAAGGTTGAATTTATTCAATCATGTGTTGGCTTTATTTCGTGTCAAATTTGCTGGTAATTTAGTAATTAGATACCCTGTATTTAGGTGGGAATCATGTAAGGGTAGTGTGTGAGAGAGTGTGAAGAAATCTCAAGAAGTGTGCAATTCAAGGGAGTCTCGCGACTGGATCTCGCAACTGACAAGTCACCAGAATGGCACACTTGTGAAGCATGCAGGAGGAGTTGAAGAGTCACGACAGCTGGAGCTCTGCAAGATAAAACTTCTAGTCTGGCCAGACGGTTAACTCGCGACTCAAACTTGCGACTCATTGCAGTTTCGAGCCCGAGTCGCCAGAATGCCCTGTTTGTTGAAAACTGACATTTCGCATTTCTCATACACCCTACTATAAATAACTTTATACCCACGAAATGTAGAGAGCTTCCAGAGGCAATTTTGA